>OZ022586.1:12594176-13106676 GCA_963669155.1 Arbacia lixula | reverse complement strand
TACCATGCTTGCGCCTTATGGTGGGGTCGGGTGTGTGTTCGCAGTGGTGGTTCGTGTTGATCTATTGCATAATCCTGCGGATATCTTGAATAAGAAAAGATTCCTAATTCAACTGCATTTATGATTTTCGTAGCCCATTAGCATTGTAAAAAACTAATTAATGTATTCCTCGTGTGGTCGATTAAGCTTCTCTGCACGTTAGATCAAGGATTATTAGATCATCAGGAGCGTATATAAACTGATGAGATGTGTATCTACGTCATAATAATTTTCATCACGATCATATTTTGTTGTGTTCGTTACGTACATGTACATCCTGCGCTTGTTGATATTCTTAGATATGGAGCATGCTAAGTGTTGGGGAAGATTGTTCACATCGCATTTTAACCACTTATGCCCCAATGCTGCGGTCGTGCATCCGTGATACACGCAAATATTGTACATCCGCGTTTTATTAACCCTATAAGGACGATCCAGTGAGAGTCACATGTCAATTACAACACGATTCCTCGTCTATGGGACTGAGGAAGTTAATCTTCGGCATTGAATGAGTTAAGGCGTTCTCCATGTGTCCTTGTTTCCCAACCTGAGCCCCCAAAATGGAACATGAAGTCGATTCTAATGAGATCCCAGGGGTGGACGCCCACCTTTCATTTCCTAGGCTGCCCTCTATCACTAATGAGCAACAAGTATAGGGCTTCTACCTCGCCTTTATTACCACGAATTATCAACGAGACCAAACAAGAAAGCTGATGTACTCTAGGTTAGTCTTCCAACACAGACCCTATCCTTTCTGCGAGGTCAGTCGTTTTTGTTTTATTTGTATATATATCGTCAAAACTTATTATTATAACCATTATCATTTTGTAAAGCAAGGCTTCGAATTGTAGATTTCATTATTGAACCTATGAACACTTCTCCCATTTGTTTGATTATTTCTGAAAGGAAAAACCCGTGTAAGACATTGTACATAGCAAATATACATGTACCGTACTTGTACGATATCAAACTATGACCTACGTTAGTGAGATAGTGAGTAAGTAAGTAAGTGAGTTGGAAACCTGAAACCTGAAATCATGAAACCTTACTAGCCTAGTTGGTTACTAAAAACACAATCAGCTGAATGCATTTTAGTACCTAACTAGGCTAGTAAGGATTCATGAATACGGCTCCAGTCTTTCAAGCTGCTGGGCTTTTCCAAACCAATATATTAAATAAAAGGGTATGGCTGCGGTAGAGACGGCTTATTCGCAATTTCTTCCACCGGAGACAAACTGAGAAAATACGAGAATGATAAAGCGACTATTCGTATAGCATTATATTAAAATCTTCTGTTTCGAACATAAATGTTAAACATTCTAGAATAATGATCATGGTATTTTTTATTCAAACAATCATCCTCGCAGCTCGAGAGCTGAATTACCAACCATTTTTAGAATTTAACAAGGGACGGTGCATTGAGACATCATAAAGCCAGTGCCTGAACCTTGCTTTTGTCCGAGAAAGCTTTATTGAGTCTGCAGAGTGTAGACTACGCCCAGGTAGGGCCCAGATGTCGCTTGATGGTTTCTTTTGTCGTAATTGCACGTCCTCAGCTCATTAGCGATACTTATTTTCAAACAATCTTGGCGTAGCATTTTTCTCCTTTTCTGTGCGGTTTTACGTCCGCTCTATGCAAATTAGGCGTCAACGGCACGTCACGGTTTTCATGGTTTTCGCCCAGAATACTTGTCAATCACGTTTTTTTTGCGATGTTTTTCTTCCTCTTCATATGACGTAGGCCTATAGAAGTAAATTGCCCTTAAGTGCTTAATATTAGTTTAAACGAACGTGTTTCAAGACGTACATGGCTATATGCTAATGCTATTTTTGTGCGTCTTATTAATGAGCGCGTCATACAAATTGGAGACGATATGTATGGGGTAGCAGGATATATGGCCTACATGTACAGGAAAGGATCTACTATTTTTTGTGTGTTCTTTCTGACTAGTTGTGTACTGTAGTTTAACTGCAGGTTGATATGGCAGGAAGATAGTTGCAATTGGTTGAGGGTGCTCATCATTATTACGTAATCGCTCGCATTCTGGCTGTTGGTGTTTTTTGCAGCTGACTGATATTGGTGTTGGGGAAACCCTGCCTACACGTATGAATGGTACAGTCAACCATTACCACGCCCAACATGTTTCGGCATCGCCTCCCCCCCCCCCCCCCCCCCCCCCCCACACACACACACACACTAACACTTTCCCCACCTCCACTCCACAATACTCCATTTGCCTTGCACCCCAACCCTCATCTCTACAACCTCCATAGCAGATGATGACAAAAGGATCCACTCCAGGGAAAGAGGGAAATTTAATTTGTTCCTGGAATATATAGTCTTGGTCATCCGTAATGGGCATGGCGCGCCCGCGCGCGCGTCTCAACAAAGACCACGGGATATAAAGCATGTACAGGTTTTTCTCTTTACACCCTCCCTTTTCTCCCCTACCCCCTTTTTGCTCCCTTTTAGCCGAATTTGAATAAAATCCATATCCTAGACCCAGCACCTGTGGCACATGTGTGATTGAACGGAACAAACTCAAAACTAGATGGCGACACCGGAATCTTGGCCGGGCCGATCCTCTTAGGAGCCGGGGAAGCGAGCTCTTTCCACAATCCAGATATTGAGGTGCATTTCACTTGCACTTTTTCGCGCGCGCACGCCAAGTCACGCGCCCCAAATCCATATTTACGCAGATCAACGTGCGGCGTGCAGGTTTCGGCGACCAAGCATGCACGATCGGGTGGACGAACGTGGACGCCGCGCGATTATAGCCTAGGTTTTAGGCTTCCGGCTGACTATGTCTAGGATCTTTTAACTACAACAGAGTCTGATCCTTCAGACTAGCAATATTTCTGTCTCCGAATATGTCGAAGGGAAGATTAAGACAGATGGGGGATCACCTATAGCTATGGCTACAACAGTGCAGGATAACTGATGAACAAAACATGCTCCACAAACTTGATTAAAGGCTACCCCAAGTTAGAAGAATCATGTAAACCATGTGTAAAAGATGCGGCACCGATGTTCCAAAATCTCCGATTTTATATTCATGCGGGTCATATCGACTGGAAATTGCGCCTGAAACAAGTGTTCAAATGAGTCACCCGCTTAGAGGAGATACCACTTACCTGCCAAAGTAGGTCGAAGAGGCGGTGATATAAGGAAGATGAATTTTAAAGCGATATTGGCAGATATGAAATTGCGACGTCGGGCGGAGCTGTGGTTTTCAGTTTGCCCGACTTCTTCGTCTGGTAATACACGAGTTAGATCAATTTTTGATTAGGTTATGTACGATTGGGAGGGTGATATCTGTACCCACATTCATTTAATAAACCTATGTCATCGTCTTTCATTAAGGTTTAGATGAGAAATTTTTCGTAATAAACCACGCTCGTTCGCTTGTCATGTTTGATACATGTCTCTCAATGGTTTGCTCTGGCAGACGTTGACGTTGACGTAGACGGTGTGACGTAGCCTTCGTTTTAGCCTGGGGAGTGTTGGTGCGTTTTCTTTCAAATATATTATGCAATCATAACTAGGTCTAGGTAGATATGCTAAGTACTCTTTGCTCTTCGTTGTATTTGTAGCTCATGTGAATCACAGAATTGTTACATTTAATGCTACGCAAACTTTGCAACAAAATGAAGTGAATGGATGGACATTACTGTTATAGTGTAAGAACGGATTCATGTAAACCGTTATCATATTCTTGTAAATGTTCGAAACACAATATTACAATCTCAGGTCTGGATAGCGCTGTGGCAAGTGTACATGATTAGTGTCGTCTTGCATAGCCAAATATGTCATGTTTGTAGACAACATTCCTATACATTTCGGAGTGTGGTCGAAGTAATTAATGAGTGCGTAAGGAGTATCGTGCATCATAATTAAATAAACGTGCGTAATTGTATGTACATGTACAGGGGGCGCGCCAGAATTTTCCCGCCGTTGTGACGTCACGAAAACCATGACGCCCCAAACTGAAGCCGGTATTTCACAGTGGCGATCATCCACAAATTTGTTCAAATTTGATATTCCATATTAGCAGATTGTTCTCACATCTCCGCGTCTTTTATCGATCTATTTTGGGTGTCATTGTAATGTTATTCCATTTCTGTATAAATAGGTTGCGCTGTGTTAACATTCCGTCAATGTACACATCTAGTCTTTAAGGGATGGGTGTAGATAGACGAAGTATATTTCGAGGCGTAGCGTGCATTGATCATGTGGATAGGAGCTGTTTGAACAGTATGATTGTATCTATATATGGGGCGGCATAGAGGGAGGGGGAGGAAGGTAGATAGGTAGAGAGAGGGAGAGAGAGAGAGAGAGAGAGAGAGAGAGAGAGAGAGAGAGAGAGAGGGGGAGGGAGAGAGAGAGAGAGGAGGGGAGGGGGGCAGAGAGATGTAGAGAGAAAGAGAGAGAGAGAGAGAGAGAGGGGGGGGGGGGGGAGGGGGGGGATGCAGTAGAATGGATAACGGCTCACATGGTAATCGTTGTAACATCTCGGTCCCTGGTAACATCAACGATGTTTTAAATTCTGGTATTTCAAGGGGTTTCTTTTTCTACAACTGTACGGCTGCCTTACAGCACATTGGCACAATACTACTCGCTTGGCTGCCAGGCTGTGTTAACATTTCTGATCCGAACTGTCATTGGAACTGTCATGATTGACAAGGATACACATTATATTCACCCAGGACTAGCCGGAGAAGACTACTTCTTCCAACCCAAGAATAGACGTAGACTCTTCTCTCTATTCTCTCCACCATGTCCTCTCCCTCCCCATATAGTCTACGGGCCCAGACACGGGGTTGCAATCAGTGTAAAGTGCTTCAGATAGAAACATGCTTATCGCCTGAAACATAGGCTAATCACTGCTTTTCGAATGACCACGGTCACCTTCCAGACTTGTGGACGTGGCTCGTTCAAAGTTAAAGACCATGAAGACAGGGGTCTTGAATTCAGAAGACTCTAGTCACTCTTTCATTCTCCTCTTAAAGACAGCCAGTCCCCTTTTCAGATCACCACAAAACCATCGAAACATTGGCACAACATATAGAGAAGTGTTAGCAAGCTCTATATTCACAATTTGAAACTGATACGTAGTGTAAAATTCAAATAATGCACGTAAACAACGTCTGATTAATAGTCTTTACCTCAGGCTCTTAGCAGTTTGTGTTGAAATATCTGCTTTGTTGATTAATCTGTTTATTAAATTATAAAACGCATTATGAAAAATGTTGTTCTATGGAAGGAATCATCTCCAAAGTTTGGTAGTTACTCATAAAATTAGGATTTCACACACGCATAATAACCACATACATACTGTAACAAAGACTAATACTTTTTTCGTGGTACGAAAAAAGTCGGTTTGAAATTTAACGGCTGAAATTTTTTACATATACAGAAAGCTTCAACATGCTATATTCTTAGAAATGGTCTTGAATCACACTTTCTTCAATTTACGATCGTGATAGACGATTTCAAATTTTAAGCTTGCAAAAGGGACGGACAATCTTTAAGTCGAAAAGGTAATTAAAGGGCGATTAGTCTGCAGCAACCAGACCCGTTTCATTGCAAATTGTATTTTTGGATTGATAATTCCCAGCCGCCTAGAAGCGAGGCTTGACCGCGGTCAGCTGTTTTCTTACCCTGCCCTGGCGTGTTTAGGCTTGGAAGCCCGGTGAACTAGAAGTGATTGCTTCCATTCCAGAGAAGAAAACTGAGAGAAAAACACCCTCTCAGATAATAACCATTGATCGATTTTATTACTCCGACCCAGACTCGACACTGAGTAGGGCGATCGATAATAATTTCTGTGATCGGTGGCACCCTGCAATCTAAACTCTGGAAATCAGATTCTGTCTCTGAACTGTTGAACCAGTAGTCAAATGGAGTTACGTGTGTGTGTTTTGTACAACAATGATCATCGTGAGAAGTTTGGACGATATTATACAGGTTGCTGCGAGGGCAAATTCAGTAGAGTTTGCATAAAATTATGTTTCATTAGCGTTATTATGTCCATGGCATTGTTATGCAAAAGGATACTTCACAAATGTTTATGTAGTATCTCTTGCCATGTGAGTGCCTCTACCTCATGTTCGAACCAGAAACATCACCAATCCCATGAACTGGTACTACATAAGTTGTATAAATATTCGCAACATGGCGACACGATTTATAGTATCGCTCGAAATTAGCCCAAGTGGGTGGGTGAACTGAACGGAACAGTATTGCGATAAAGCGTGACAACGGGTTATTACCAACATTTCCACGCTCCGCGGGAAATAAATGCCTATATCGCGTTACTTTTAAACATTAAACGCGGAACTAACTGCATCCCTGCTTCCTAAATAACTAATTCCTCATTTTCTGGACTGTGACGGAATCCGCCATTCAATAATTAAAGTTCGTGTCGTGTTGAGCGGGTTTTCGTCGGTAGATTTGTACCTTTCATCCTCCGGGATTTGAGACAAGCTTAAAGCTGAGACACGACTTCTTTTGAAAGCATGTCGTCAAACCTACTCAACAGAAGTCGATTTGGAAATTGATACTCAAGAAATAAGCCCCCTGCTGTATTGCGTTGGTCTATAGTGATGAGATGATAAAAAAGAAAAAAACAACAACTTTTAGAGGAATGAAACAAAAATTCATTGGTTAAGACTTTTATCTCGAAATGTACCAAAAGCGCTTGATGGGTTCGACCTTGAAAAGAGAACATTTAAAATAGTAAAAAAGTCAACTTGAATACGACATCAATCACCGCATGTGTTGTGTTATTATTGCCGAGGAATGTAATTGTCTGTGCATGGACGTACGACATTTGCCTGCGTATTCGTATTGTGGGGTTGGTGAATATTGTGGATGCATGATAATGCGTGTTGGCACCTTTAACGTTAAGATGAGGTATCTCTTCGAACGCTCGTAGCGGGCAATTAAACCGACCCCATTCCCCAAAAGCTCCCGTAAGGAAATACTTGTTGCTTGATGCACTGCGCACACCTTTGCTTCAACATGGGTGTAGTCTTCGCATCCAGTCGCTGCTCTTTTTACAATCCCGTTCCTATTCAATTTAGCATCCATATACTGCACATCATTACGACAAGTTGCCACACGGCCCGATGTCTATTTTCATCAGCTTATTGAGGATTGTAAAGGGAAGAAATGCAAGTCGTTTCCCCCACCTGTTTTTCATGATAATCTCAAATCATTAATGTACAATACATTTCATCGACTGTGTAATACTATTCTTTGAGCCTGGGAATAATTTTCCATGATCGCAATCGCTAGCTGCAATCAATAGCAATCAAATGCGATCAACTCAATGGGTTCATAACATGCTGATTGCAATCACTGAATCACTGACTGCGATGCAATCGTTCACAGTTAGCTGGGAAGTTAGTTTCACGCTACACTCTAGCCTGCACTGGCATGTTCAAGTGTATAGATGCCATTGCAGTGCATGTAATATTGATGTTTCGTGATTTTCGTGTTGAAGGATCCATTAGGAATGATATGTTTTATACATGCATTTGTCACAGTCGTTGACCTGGAGATGAAGTATCCATCCCAAAAAGTGTAAGCGTTCCAATCTCTGAATAACTTTGAATCAACGTACATGTGTACTATAATTATGTGTTCACCCTTGGTTGAAAATTCATTTCTGATTCTGTCCTTCTTGTTAGAAGTGTGCGCCATCGTCTCGGCTCTGGGAAAGGGTCAATTTCTCAACTCCCGAAAGAGATATTGAATATCGAATATCGTTATGAATTGTAGATTAGCATGCGCATGCGTGCATTCCTTGGATCAATTTTGAACCCCGAGTACTACCATACCTATGGACAGTCCATGCTTGTATAAGATCTATGTGTAATATTACCAAGGATGTTTGATGTGTAGCTAAATTCATCCTTGATATTACTTTCACAGCTTGTATTTTGTGCGTTCAACGTCAAATCTTGGTTGGTATGTATGTGTGGGGCCGTGTTGAGGTGGAAAATGGGAAGTAAAAAAGATGATAAGAAAACGAGAGAAAATCATGGGATGGAAGAACATTGGAGTGGACTGGAAAGGGGGGGGGGGGGGGGGGGGTGTTGGGGGGGGGGGGGTATGGGGAATGTGATGTCAAGGGGGGCAGTGTAGTACCTGTCAATTACGATGACCTCATCCGTTCCCCGCGAGGAAAGACATGCACGAGTGTCACCTGATACACTCTCTCGCACACCTGGGCTGGTCTCGATTTCAGGCTCTCTGAATAATAGAGAGATAGATTCAACAGTCGAATTTCCCTTTACTATTAAATGGTACCAACCCTCCATAATGTCCCACAATTTTGTGATTCACTCTAATTTGCTTATGGATTTTCGCAGCTAAACCAAACGCATTCGTTTGTCACGCGACACACCTGCCATCTCGCCTGAGCTATAGTCTCCCTTCCAGACTGTGTGTCTTATTAGTAACATGGATATTTTATTTCTAGTTGGAATAGTTTCACTGTGTAAATGCTGCAACAATTTTACATGGACTTTTATCATTTGTGAATGAATTGGAATTGGTATAGTCACATGAACATATCGCTTCTGGTGGCTTGATATAAAAATACAATTACGTAAACGACGGATCATGTTATTTTCGCATACGTTATAGAGCAGGATATCACTAACTGTTGATGCACCATCGAGACATTACGGCAATGGTAATACACACAATTTCCCAATACAGCTTGTATTCTGGGAGAGAATGAGTTAAGTTGCATTGCTTATTATGCACCGATGTCACCTTGCTCTCCTCTTCTACACATACCCAGTCGATATTCACGCTGATTCTTCAACTCTGCCGAAATGGTGTGTTTTAATTTTGATTCGCCTTTGGTGTGTGGTGGATGTGTCGAAGATGATACCATCCCGTGACTATTATCAGGGTCATCGTGACAGTTGAGTTGGGGAGAATTCGATGTTGACTTCGAGATAACCCTAGGGTGAGGTCCTGCCCCGTTACATTGGATCCATCACACGCGTTCGGAAAAGGGGACTGTGATGATCGTGTTGATAGATTTGCGAGGAACGAGGAACCATTTCTCTTCTGCCCCCCCCCCCCCCGCCCTCCTCTATGCTTTTTACCCCCTTACCCTTTTTCATTCTCTCTGTTTAGATAATAAGATAGACAGAAGGACAAACATCCGTCTGTTAATCCTTTGTTACTTCCAATTCCTCCCATCCTCCTCCTCGGCCTCCTCCCCCCCCCCCCCCTTCACCTCCACGTATTCCTTCTCCCCCTCCAACTCCTCCTCCTCCTCTTCCTCCTCCTCCTCTCCTCCTCCTCCTCCTCCTCCTCCTCCTCCTCCTCCTCCTCCCCCTCCTCCATCTCCTCGTCTTTCTCCTCCTCCTTCTCCTCCTCCTCCTCCTCCTCCTCCTCCTCCTCCTCCTCCTCCTCCACCAACTTGAAATCCACAGTCAAAACACGCTTCCAGGTAGGGAGGTGTTTTCGAGATCTTGGGTACGATTAGCTTGTTATAAATTTGTATTAGAATTTAAGAATTCAAACATAACCTACAATAACGCCTTCCACACAGCAGTGTCAATTTATGCGTATTGTTGTTCATGTGTACGCACAAACATGAACACATGATATAATTTGAAATTAGGCCATTACTTAGACTCCATTATACATTTCTCCAGATAAGAACAATACATCGTTGTGCATATTATTGTATAATCCAAGCCCTAGTACAGGTTTAAGTGGCAGAACCTCCCAATTCTTCTACTGTAATCCGATAGAGGCCAAGTTTCTTGCGTAGTCTCCGCTTCACGCTGACGGCTACGATAGTCTGCAATTACACTGCCCCGGGTATTTCACGAGCTCAACGTTAATTGCATTCTAATCATTCCTTTTATTCAATAAGGAAGGTCACCCGAGTGCAATTTACACCCGTTCTTGCCTCGGGTCCTAGCTTTTTACATGCAAACAGAATCTCACTGGTATGTACTAGTCATGGTAGTAGACGAGGAATACATGTACTTCGTTTTGTAAATGGAAAGCGTTGCGTTTGGAAGTGTGTGTTTCTTTGTGTATTGTGTACGACTTCATCATGGTTTTGTTGCAAAAATATAATGTTTTTAAATATTTTTTTTTCTGGTGCCGTTGAAACAATACATGCGTATTATATGTTCCAAATGTTAATACAGTAATACGTTGTGGTATAAACATGTGTCATTGGATTATTTATTGATTAATTGTTCTTGTATTAGTTATTGATATGTTTACATATTTTTTTTGTCATTTTGATTATCGTGTTGTCGTGTTAGATGTACGTTAGGACCCACAATGATAACAAACAAACACACATGTATACACATTTTTCTTCAATGATCTTTAATCAATTCCATTCAAAATTATACATGATACAGCAATAGCCTCTGATTATTACTGCGCAAATACACACACACATACACACACACACACACACACACACACACACACACACACACACACACACAAACACACACACAAACACGTACATTCTCGTATACACTCTCTCGGGGATTAAACAAGAAAGGGAAGTGTAGCTTCCTTAAAAGGCCATTTGTGAATTATTTCTCCCTCAATACATACACATCTCAAAGAATATCATTTTGTCCGTCACATGAAGGGTTAAAGTCTGATGGAACATGGTTCTAGCGTTTAAACGTCAACACATGGAACTGAGACTACGGGATCATTGGTATTCAGGTGTGGCGTCGTTGATGCTATGAACCTCTGACACCTTTTCGCCTTCCCCCCTCCGTCGATACCCGCTCGACGTCCGCCGTCGGACAAAAAACGGAGCGAACGGCGATGAATCCACGAACGAAGCAAACAGTGTTGGTCCCACTAACCTACTTTCAAGGAAAGTTCTATATGTCGGTGATCAGTAAATTATTGACAACTACGCATTAATGCGAAAAGATGTGATTAATCTTATGTTACGAGGGTTGGGCGAGGCAATGTAATGTAGTCTTATCATTAAGGCTGATACGTAATTTTTTTAGAATGTGAAATTAGAAAACTTGCGCGTGAGTGTTATATCGCGCAGTGTGAAACACAGGCTAAGGCTATAGATAGCGCAAGTGTCGCGTGTTGGATGTGCGATACGATCCCCGTACTTTAGCCGAGGAGAGGCGCCAGCTCACAAGCATGTGCGTGCCTATAGGTGTAGATTCTGGCCCAGATTTTAAAGGCGTGGGGGAAGTGGGGAAGGGGAAGGGGGAGAGTTAAATGACTAGATGCGAATGGACAAACAAATGCATTTTTCACCCTTCTTAACAACCCCCGTCTTCCGTAGATGTGTATGTATGTATGTGAGTATGTGCGCACGTATGTGCATGTATGTGTGTGTATTGTGTGTAATTGTGTATTTATGTATGCGTGTTTCTGTGTATGCTTGTGTGTGATTCGAAGTGCATTAGACACCATTTTGATGAAGCCAGGATTCTAGGCCTTTGGATGACACTGCTTACCGTAAACAAAACAACTTTCTGGCTCCCTAGGCAATGTTAGGCTCGTACAAAGAGAAGACGATCGTTATACGAGTGTCATCCGTACTATAACCACGCGTCTATTTGTGATAGTATGGCTTGGGAATAGCCAACCGCATTGGAACCAGGCTATTCGGACGTCGGCTGGGAAACCCATTTTCTCTTGTCACGACTTCCAGCGTCTTTTAAACATGTTCTGGACGTGACATGCGTTACATTGTATCCTTATTCCCATGAGACAGTCCCACAATCCTATCAATCCACCGTTTCATGTTCCGGTGACTCCTATGACATGTATGATCTTGACAAATCCTTGGTGGTATTTCTTTATACTGCCCTCCCGACAACTATGACAAAGTTCCCGCATTCAGAACACAGATCCATCAGCATTTTATGCCCTCCTTAACTCTTTGTATGCCACATATGCCCTTTTACCTCGCAAGCAATACACATGAATCCAAATAGAGCAGCAGTATATCTGGCACACACTGGATTAAGACAGCTCTGCCCTTATCTGACAAAAGGAAGCAACTAACAAAAGAGACCTTTCTTGTAAATTAGCAAAATGTGTCTGTCACTTGCATTGGCATTAGTGCAACACCAAATCACGTTAGATTGAATACCTCATAGCAAGATGAATACATCTTGTCCAGTTTTTGCCTGTATGTAGGGAATGCTGCAATCTAAGAGTACCAATAACCCAGATTTGAGTGATTTGTCACTTGCTTCCTTTTGTCAGAGTAGGGCAGAGCTGTCACGGAAGGTTTTTCAGATGGGACTCTCTGGAGTCATGTTCTGACGATGAACCTTGTCATGTCGTCTTGGGCTGGATAAATCGTTTATCCAGAGTCTTGCAGAGTCTGGATCTGATGGGTAAGGAGGAATGATCTTGAGAAAGCGACAGAGACCGCGTGGCGACACATTCTATACATTCAAGTGTCATGCCATCCCAAGCCGTTTATCCAGGATTTCCCCTCGATCATGTTGATCGTTTATGCAGAGACATCGTGGGCAACCAATGAATGGAAGTCATAGAACATGAACCTAACGGAGAGGAAGGTTTTCAATGGTTAAACCTTCTCAGCATTCCTAAATTTTAATGGATTTGGCTTCGAAACTCTACCATAGAGGACATGGAGAAGAGAATGGTTTCAATGGTTAAACCTTCTAAACATTCCTACTTTCCTAGATTTAGTCGGATTTGGCATCGAAACTTAACCACCATAGAGGAGAGGAAGGTTTGCATGTTACACGATTTTAGCATTCAGTATATTGTGGAATTGACTTCGAAATCTAACCACCAGAGAGGAGGGTTTGAATGGTTACAAGATCTTAATATTCAGTATTTTACGGAATTGACCTCCAGCTTAAACCACCAGAGAGGAGAGAAATATATATATATATATTTCTTGCGTTAATTTATGTTCCTGTCACACTCAGTTACCCCCTCTTCCTCTCTTCTCTGAATCTCCATGCCCACTATCCACGTCAATTCCTATATACCTGCCTTCATCTCTTAATCGCACATCAGTGCCTCATCTACCCCTCCATTACTCCACCCTCCCCATCCATTGAAAGACGCCCGTCTCTGTCGCTGCAATTACTCTCAAATTAACAGATTAACATCTGGATTACAGATCCCCGAACCCCCTGTTTTACAGATGCACAACTGTCCGAAGCTGTCATCACGATGCTATAAAGGTATTCCGCCTCGTCCTCATTTATCATTCCTCATACCCTACCAGAGGGGAAGGGTTGTAAAGAGAGAGAGAGAGAGAGAGAGAGAGAGAGAGAGAGAGAGAGAGAGATGGACAGAGACAGATAAAGATGGATGGAGAGAGAGAGAGAGAGAGAGAGAGAGAGAGAGAGAAGAAAGAGAGAGAGAGAGAGAGAGAGTTAGCGAGAGAGAGAGATGATAGAGAGAGAGAGAGAGAGAGAGAGAGAGAGAGAGATACAGGCAGAGAGAGACAGAGATAGATAGATAGAGAGACAGACAGACAGACAGACAGAAAGAGACAGAGAGACAGAGAGAGACAGAGAGAGAGGCAGACAGAGACAGAGACATAGAGAGAGACAGAGAGAGTGAGAGAGATACAGAGAGAGAGAGAGAGAGGGAGAGAGAGAGAGAGAGAGAGAGAGAGAGAGAGAGAGATGCATGCCATATGATATACATGTATGGATTAAAAATCATCGCCTGGCTGATTCGGAAAGCAGACGTGGTCATGGTGATGGAACTGGCGATAGATTCACGTGATCATTCTCCGGCCGGGGTATATTTTCTTGCTGATTAAGATACGACAATTTCCGTGTTCTCCTCCACCTTTTTATTACACAATAAATTGTTGCAAAGGAAAACAGAATAGAAAGACACAACAAGAAATGTGGAGTGAAACAACTCGGGGAGAGGAATGCAAAATTGATCATGTCGATGATAATGATGATGAGCCTGCCGCGGACATGATGGGAGGCAAGTATTTCACCAAATGTCGCCATCATCATGATCATCAACATCATGGTGACGACCTCATCTCACACGTTAGTCCTTCTCGGTCAGGGACTGGTTAAGGACAAATTGTACCCCTCCCACCCCCCCCCCCCCAACAACAACAACAAAAAAAGAAAAAAGGACCGTCCCTCCCCATAATACATATGCCAGACACTATCTCCATCACTCAACAATTGTAGTCATGATAGTTCTCATTATGCTCATAGCAAATTTAGTGGGTATTGCTTTAAGTAGGTCCTATAGTAGCACGCAACAATATTGAGGTTATAAAATGTTAAGCGCTTGGGTGTCGATACTGTACCAGGACAGTGAACGATACAAACATATTGATGTTCTAACGCACATTATTAGAGAATGGTGTAACGTTTGGTAACACGATGTAGTTGTATTCTTTCACATTTGACCCACTCATGGGCTAAAGAAAGGAACGGAAACAGAAGTGGTGTTATTACTGTGTTGATCGTTACTCGTTTTATCTATAATATGTTTGATTCGATACCATGAAGGCATCAAAGTATTACATGTACAGACACAGATTTTAAGGCGATTCTGTCTCGAATGTTATATTCATCATCCTTGGGCATGTTTTGAGTCCAATGCTCTCGATATCAAATATAACAAGGGAGGTGATAGATCATACATGAACGGTGGCTTCCAGCGCTTTTGAAATCCTACACCTTCATTTTGTGCAGCACGTGAATAATTTATGATAATAATTCATTCATAAATTCCACACAATCACACACACACATACACACACCCCACCCTCCGCGGTGTCCCCATGCGTAAGACCACAGTTAACCCTATCTCTCTCAGCCGAAGTTCTGATCTATGTGATTCGTGTGCACTCCCTATGCAAGATTGCCTCAATGTCGCGTTCGTAAAAAAAAAAAAAAAAAAAAGTTCAGGCGTGACTTTTTTTATTTGCGCTATGGATTGCGCGAAGAGGCACTCAGGGGCTTGAAGACAAATCAAATTTGATTACTAAATATTCCCAGCTCCGAGCGTGGATTCCATTCATATCCAGGCCCCTCCATGTTTCTCCCGATCAAATTCA
The DNA here is from genome assembly GCA_963669155.1 of Arbacia lixula. Taxonomy (NCBI): domain Eukaryota; kingdom Metazoa; phylum Echinodermata; class Echinoidea; order Arbacioida; family Arbaciidae; genus Arbacia; species Arbacia lixula. The sequence goes on along the minus strand of OZ022586.1, from coordinate 13,091,551 downwards.
TCAAGAAAATTAATCCCAAGAGCGTCAATTTGTTGTGACGCTTCGCTGCGTTTTCAGCGTCTTTCCGCTGACATTTCGTTGGTGAGATTTCCAAATACTAGTGTAGTCTCTCTCCATCCGCCTGCCTATTTTTCTGGTTGATGCCATTAATGTTTATGACTTATCTGTTGTGGTTTGAATTTGATAATGTTGATGTGTTAACTACCCTATTCGGCAGTGACAGCAATATAACGAAGAACGTATGTTTTAGTGCAAATTGTGAATGTGTGTGTGCGTCTGTAATGTATTTAGCTTGAGGGAAAGGGAGGGTGTGTGATTGAGCTAATGTTTTGGGATCATAGTAGCCTACTACTGTACATGTGAAGGGAGGGTGTTCATGTGTGCACAACTCGAATCAGTGAAACCCTTTCGAAGCTATAGATAGGTATGATATTATCTCAGCTGCTGGTAGCGAGACTACAGCACAACTGGGGCGAGAAAAAAGTAATCGCATTATAAATTTTCAAGCCTGTCAGAGTAAGGCAAACACCACACTTGAGGAAGACTCTCATATCTTTCCTTATTCCCCCCTTCTCCAAGACTCACTCAAGCCGAATGTTAATCATTTAAGGACCCGTCTCGCGATAAGTTTACCCTCTTTGGTTTACCCAAGAACCTTTCCACCTCGTTCCTCGTTGGAGGGCGGAACTCGGGTTTATTGTTTATCGCCTGCCTCCGCTTCTTCCTTTCGCGGCGTTGCACATCCGCGTACGTCTTCGACAGGTGGGAGTGGTGTGGGTGGAGGGATGGATAGATATATTGATAGATAGATAGATAGATAGATAGATAGATAGATAGATAGGTAGGTAGATAGGTAGGTAGGTAGATAGATATATAGATAGATAGGTAAATAGATAGGTAAGTAGATAGATAGATAGATATCTAACCCGCTGCAACCCCCTGCTTCAACTGTGGATGCAGTGAAGAGGAGTACCGAGAAGGAACAAGATATATGGTCTGTTAGCTATGCGGTTCGCTGTTCCAACTCGGGCAGGGGAATAGCCAATCAAAACCACCGTTACTTAAATTTACTTAAAGGACAAAAGAACAACATAAATAGAATGCCAAAACACAAGGTAAATTAAAGTGTCACTTGGTAAATGGTTTATTAATAAAATATACGTAAATGCTTTATCTTCTTCGTGACCGTAATTCACAATTCTCACAATTATGACTAACTTAACCGTAAATTATGACCAACTTAATTATAACTAACTTAACCGTAAATTGTTATGCTTACACTACAAACAGGGGGAACGTGCACTTGGAGGGGGATTGGTTAGTGGGAGGATGAATATTAGTTTGTGGCCACTTACTACTGTTCGCGAAAGTCTCTTCTCTTACTTGATCGCGATCGCTCGTGTTACGCTCTTGGTAGATCAGGAACGGGGCTCGGGGACATCAGAAACGCGGGGTCGACAGGAACAAATCGGGAACGGGGCTCGGGAACGTCGGGAAAGCAGGAGGACAGGGACAATTCAGGAACACTGGAACAATCTGGTTACAATTCTCGAACTCAGGACGCAATGAAGCAAGAGTCTGACTTGGTGATTTGAGACTCTGTCCGTTCAATGTATATACTGGAGGACTGTTGAAAGCTCTCAAACTTAGAGTTTGAAGATAATTCTGTTGCTGGAGGAATGCTGAAAATTCTAAGTTCCAAACTTAGCTCGAAGATGCTTCTGTTGCAGTTGATTCGTAAAGTTGCAGTTGTTGCTTAATAATTAGTAATGGTGGTGTTAAAGTTGAGTGGGAGCCGGTGTGCAGGGGAGACCAAGTGTTGGGAGATGGGAACCAAGTGAGGAAATAGGGTTGGGGACTGGGGTTTTATACCTAATTACATATTCAAACAGCATCTATTCTAAAATCACCCTCCATATACTTTGCATTGGCAAGGCACTCACTACCTGCCTGTCCATCACCTAATAATTAGGAGTGACTACATAGATACAGACAATTCATTGGCTACAAGTTATAGGAAGTAGGCGGGGCAAGAAAAGTACAATATCATACATTAAAGGTTACTTGGAATTCTACTACTGGACATGGACTCTGTATTTCCTAAAATTCCTTTGTCCCATTCATCCTGTTTGGTCACTCTTAAGATATACTAAATCTCTCAGTCCAGATGATTTAAGACAGCATCCAAAACCCACTAAGGTCAAGTAGTAAGAATCCGCCCACACATAATTGCCAGCGAACAATAATGTTTACAAGTTTCCTCTCCTCTCTTTTTAGGGTGGAACATTGTGCCTCTGTGTTAATCTGTCAACACAGCACAAGAGTAACACTCCTCAGACCTCCTTAATTCATACTCTGGACATCAACAATAGTGCTTAAGCTCCCTTAATCATAATCTCCTCTTTGACATATCAGCTACCTTATTACTTGTGGGAAGCTTTTCCAAGTTTCCACTGGACTAACTATTATATTATCTGTGTTTGCTCCAAACAAGGAAAATCAAAGATGTACTTGTCACTACCAGGTGTCTGGTATATATCAAAGAAGAAACAAAGAAAGAGATAGATAGAAGTCGGAAGTAGTCAAAGGTGAATAACCCAAGGGGCAAAGAAGAGGGTCTGAAGTGTGGGGGTGTGAGATATAGAGAAAGAGAGAGAGAGAGAGAGAGAGAGAGAGAGAGAAAGAGAGAGAGAGAGAGAGAAAGAAGGAAAGAGAGCAAACAGAAACTAACTTACTTCCTGCCCATACAGGAATGTCTTAAAGTCCTAACATTTATATGATACATTTATATCAATCTTCTTACATTCCCTATATGTGAATATAGTCGTAATGATTAATATAGCGGTATATTCATACCCGCTACACCTTCCTCCTCTCCACTTAAATGACGACCTCGTCATTTGCTCACCATGTTAAAAGTGTGTCTTAATCACTTTGAACATGACTTACAAATAACCTTAAAAAAAAACGTGATACATCGCTAATACCAAGTGATACTTGCACAACATTATAAAACGATGAATACAAAGACATCAACTTAACCACACTTCTATAACTACCTACTTATCATCCTTACTCAAATTTCTGCTCAGTACTTGAACAAATAATATAACATAATGTATGTCTTCGATCAAACTTTCAACGAGTTTATATCGAGGACAAAATTCCTTCCACTAAAACTTGTAAGATACATGTACTCACTTTCACGATTAGATGGGTAATGATAATTAATTACTAATGATTAAATGAATACTACAACGTAATGTACATATATAAATCACAACATATATTTCCGTTTCCATCGCTCAACTTTGTGAACAATGTTAGCTATAAACAGTTCATGACTGTATATCACAACATATAAAAGCAAATGTCTTAATCATTTGTCATACTTCTAGCTTCTTTGCTCGTTATCCTAAGCGATCTCGGCACAAAACAACAGTAATAAAATGACGATCCTGTGCCACTTATTCCGTGTTAACCTACATCCTTTCCATCTCTTCCCTGAATCTAATTTCCTCTTTGTTCCTTAAACATCTCTGCTTTGCTCAACTTAGACCTAACATATTAAATCACGCAAAAGACTGCATACAGCAAATCTTAAAATGCATTTGCATATACATATCAATATCCTAATCATTCTAGAATATGTGTATTTTGGATTGTGCTTCCATAACATAACAAGACAACATTTCTGAAATAACAATTCCAGCAAAATAATGTGTACACTACGCTTAATCAAATTCTGATTTAAGAGCTTTGTTTGTACATCCTACCATGTTTTGTCCTACTTGTCTTCCTTCTTTGACAAGACTGTCTATGTGACCTAACTTGGTCCGTCACTGAACTTGAGCCCATTTTCTTTGTCTTGAATGACTCAAACAACAAAGAGAAATGCTCTACCAAAGCGGGATTAGATGCCAGCATGGCGTACATCAACAGTATTCCCACACTCACAACAATTTCAATCACTGAAAACATAAGGAACACAATTTTCACCAACATTAGCACCAGCATCAAGTACATGGTCCAACATGCAAATTCATTCTGGCCTAATTGTTTCACAATCTGGCTGTGATACACTAGCCTATCGGGTGGGCGCTGGCGTCTTTGTGATCGTCTCGGGGGACAATCCTCCTCCTCGGAGGCAGCCTCTTGCTCATCGATAGGGGAAGGGGACGGGGCATTTTCACTGGGAGTTGGATCACAATCCCTTTCTTCTTCTTCTTCTTCTTCTTCTTCTACATTAATTTCATCACCATCAACATTGTCATTCTGGTCGATGTTGATGTGATCGGCTTCATCATCACTCTCACTCTCTGGGGATTCTGTGCATGATAGGGGACCATCCTCTCTATCATTTCCTTGGAACGTTACGGGGTTCACATTCCAACCGGTAACTTCTCTTTCACTTTCTGATTCTTCATCAGCTTCATCGGCTATGCTATTTTCTTCAGCCTGAGGTTTTCTCTCTTTCCTAGCAGGCGACGTTTTGCGCAGAGTGGCAACTTTTGGGAGGAAGTTGCAGGGGAGCAGCAAATTGCGATGCAGCGTGCGTATCTTTGCGTTGCCTGTTTCGGGGCGTACCTTATACACGGGTATATCCTCATTTTGCTGTTCGATGACAATATGGGGTGTCTTTCCCCATTTGTCACCCAGCTTATTCTTTCCTTTTACCCCTACATTTCTTACAAGGACTCTGTCGCCAACTTGTATCTTGTTTTCTCTCAACTTTCTATCATATGCAGCTTTGTTTCTGTCATGCGCAACCTCTTCTCGTTGTGAGGCTAACCGGTAGGCATAGTCTAGTCTTTCTCGCAGACCTGTGACATACTCGCGTGTACTCGAGGAGCCGGTTTCCTTAGCATCAAGTCCTAGGTACATGTCAATGGGGAGTCGGGGATGTCGGCCATACATTAAGTAGAATGGGGAATACCCAGTCACGTCATGTTTGGTGCAGTTGTAAGCATGGATAAGGGGAGACACATGTGATTTCCAATCACTTTTCTTTTCTTCAGACAGGGTACCTAACATGCTTAGTAATGTTCTATTCATTCTTTCACAACTGCCATTTCCTTGGGGATGGTAAGGGGTCGTCCTTGTCTTTTGGATACCTACTAATTTACATAGTTGCTGGATAACGTCTGATTCAAAGTTCCTACCCTGGTCTGAATGTAAACGTTCAGGGAATCCGTAATGTGTCAGAAAGTTATCAAACAGTACTTTTGCCGTGGTAGTGGCGGTTTGATTTCTCGTGGGGACGGCTACAGAATATCGGGTAAAATGATCAGTAATAACCAGAATATTTCCATAGCCTCCCTTTGATTCTTCCAGAGTCAGAAAGTCCATGCAAACAAGTTCAAGGGGCCGGGTCGTCTTCACATTTACAAGTGGGGCAGTATTTGATGCATTGATTACTCCTTTTCTTCGTACACAGCGTCCACAAGAAGCGACATAGTGCTTTACATCCCTACTTAGATACGGCCAGTGAAATCTATCTCGTACAAGGTCTGTGGTCCTTTCTATGCCTAGATGACCTACTTCATCATGTAATGACTCGAGTGCAAAACTACGATATGATCTTGGGAGTACGAGCTGCATGACCACTTTATCCTTATCTACTCTTTTTCTGTACAGTACATCATTCCTGATTGTCAATTTCTCCCAGTCTCTGAGCAGATTTTGAACATCCCTAGACTCATTTCTCCTATCTCTCGTAGGCGGGTTACTTCCCATTTCAACATATCTCCTCACCTTGGCAATGTCAGGGTCATTACGTTGCTCTTGAGCCCAATTTGGAGGTTGACCTGGTACTTTAGAGTTAGGTTCATTGCGGTAGCCTGTAGTTTCATGATCATGTACTACATTCTCACTGTCACCTACTACTTCGACAAAGGGGGCACTTTCTACATTCACATTCAGAGCATAATTCAGAACTGCCTGCACTGTATCAGCTTCGACTGGGACTTCCCCTTCATTCCTTGGGGACTCATTGTTTTGGGGGCGTCTAGACAAAACATCAGCATCAACATTGGTCTTCCCTGACCTGTACGATAGGGTCAAGTCGTAACTTGCTAAGGACGCTAACCACCTGTGACCAGCAGCATCCAGCTTGGCTGTGGTTAGTACATAAGTCAATGGGTTGTTATCTGTCAGTACATGGACTTTATTACCATACAGGTAATCGTGAAACTTCTGGGTCACTGCCCACTTTAGCGCAAGGAATTCAAGTTTATGGGCGGGGCAATTTTGTTCACTCTTGTTAAGGGATCTACTGCCATACGCAATGACTCTTTCGCGCCCCTCCTCATCTAACTGGTAAAGCGCAGCACCTAAGCCTTTTGTGCTCGCGTCTGTGTGCAGTATGAATGGCTTCGAAAAGTCAGCATATTGCAAGACAGGGGGAACGGTCAGCTTTGCTTTGATTTCTTTGAAAGCGGCCTCTTGCCGTCTTGTCCAAATCCAGGGAGGGGGAGGGGTAGGAGAGAGACGTTTTGGTTTCCCTTTCTTTCGTTTGGGGCCGCCTAGGAGTTCATTCAAGGGCTGTGCTATCTTCGACAAGCTTGGGATGAACTTTCGGTAGTAGCTCGCAAGTCCTAGGAAAGATCGCAGCTCTCCGATGTTTTGGGGGGTAGGCCAATTTCGGATTGCCTCTGTCTTTTCTGGGTCTGTTTCTATGCCCTCGGCAGACAAGACATGTCCAAGATACTTGACGCGGGTCTGGAGGAGTTTACACTTTGATGCCTTCAACTTGAAGCCATGTTCACTCAGGCGCCTGATCACCGCTTCTAGTCTCGTGACATGCTCTTCTATTGTCTTACCAAAAACGATTATGTCATCGAGGTAGACAACACAACATGTGTGGTTTAGATCGCCTAAGCATTTTTCCATTGCCCTTTGAAAGGAGCCGGGTGCATTGCATAATCCGAAGGCTAAACGATTGCATTCCCACAATCCCAGGGGAGGGGGAAGTACAAATGCAGTTTTGTGTTTATCCTGTTCATCTATTTCCAATTGCCAGTAGCCCGATTTTAGATCTAGGGAACTAAACCACTTTGCACCATGCATCATTTGTAGGGTTTCATCTATTCTTGGCAAAGCATAGCTGTCCCTAATTGTCCTCTGGTTTAGTTTCCTAAAGTCAATACAGAATCTGAGAGATCCATCCTTTTTCCTTACTAATACCACGGGGCTGGCATAAGGGGAAAACGACTCTCTGATTACTCCAGACTCATGCATGGAACGAACATGTTGGCGCACTTCCTCATACATGGATGGGGGAATGCGGCGGTACCTTTCTCGAAAGGGGCGGGGGTCGTTAAGGGGGATGGTGTGTTTCACAATTGTACTATGACCTAAATCCAAGTCTGACTTGCTGAAAGCATGGGAATACCGTCCTACTACCTGTTTTGCTCGCTCTATATCACTTTGCGAGGCAGGGGATTGTGAAAAGTCTAGACCATCAACCACGGTTGCATCTGTTTCCACTGTATCATTTCCACTATGCACAGTCTGTGCATCTGTCTGAACAGTGCCCTCAGTTTCTCCTACGTACACCTCTCCTAACACATCATAGCGATACACCCACTTATCTTCATCTGTTTGATTTTGGACAAGAACGGGTATCCTATTTGAGCGCTGCCTCTCTGCATCTACTTGGACTACAGTCCGCTCTATTGACAGCCCACGCTGTAATTTTGAGTGTGAACAGGGCTCTACTACAACCTCATAGTTGCGGCCTGGTCGGGGCAAAGGGACTGTGCCATCTACAATGACCGCTTGCTTGGGGGGAATTCTGATTGCACGCTTTGATACATTTCTTGCTCTACCTAATTTACCACATGAATTACGACTTACAGGTGCCTGCATGCACATGTAGACTCCCTTCCAGACCTGGGTTACAACTTCACTTCTGTCGAAATCTCTCCCAAATCTCTCTACTCCTTCATCCATGCAGACTTGAATCAAATTTGTCCCCACACACAATGGCACTTTGGCATTATATTGGGTATCCTTGACAATCAACACAGGGACTCCAAAACCGGCGGGGACAGGGAGAGAGCCGGGGAGAGTGATCCCTACTTCAACATAGCCTAGGTAGGGGACCAGCTGTCCGTTTGCCCCTTCGACTCTAAGTAGATCATCAATCTGGTGCACTGGCACATTCTCCAAATGGGAATCGTAAAATGACTTGGATATAGTAGTAATCTGCGACCCAGTATCAAGGAGGCATTTACACCTATGTCCATTCACCATGGCAACGGACTCATTTGCCTTCCCTATCATATTGTCAACTACTTGAGGGGGCGGGGTTTGTGATATAGGAGCTTGGTGCGTCATCTTTCGGTAAGATGCATGACCTACTGCACGCTCCACGGCAGAGGTCCTCCGTCGTTTAAAGTACGCGCATTCTGGGAGGAATGGGGAGGCTGAGGGGGCATTAATGGTGGAGGGGGCATGTTTCCTATCATCGGCGAATAGGGGGATCGGGGAGGGAGGCTATTGTTCGCAAAACCTGGCCTTTGGGATTGGCACTCCCTGGCAAAATGTCCCGGGCGACCACACGTGTAACACGGACCTTTGGGGCCGCGAGGGAAGTTACTTTTTGGTGGTGGTCGCCGATTTCGTACTTCCATTTCTCCCAATTTTTGTTTGATTTCATCGAGTTCCCTTTCTAGGCCACTTTTCTCTTGGATTTGTGCTGCCCGCGCTCCAATGTTGGTTCGAGACCGAGAAGCAGTGGAGTGAAACTGTGTGAAGTCCTCACTCTCCTGCTCTGCCAATCTCGCAACCTTCACTAACTCATCGAAATTCAGCACAGTTTCATACCTATGACGTATGGCCTGTTTCACTTTTTCATTTGACATCCCCTTCCAAAACACTACCCTCAAAGTTTCATCTTTGGCCAACTGCGTGATCCCTTTTCTTTGCTCAGCCTTATCCACCAAAAGTTGCAGTCGTGCACTGTATGCCGAAATTGTTTCTTCCTGAAATTGTTTGGTAGAATAGAGCTGCTGGAGAAGGACAGCTCCACTTTCTACCGTCCCATAAAATCCCTCAAGTTTTTCGATGATCTGGCTTACAGTAGCCTCCATTCCTATGTGCAAGATCAGTTGGGCAGCTTCTCCTCGCAGAGAGCGCCGAACCAACCTGATGAGTGTATCGGGACTGCATCCCTCTTCGGATGCCAGACACTCCACCTCATTCCGCCACATTTCGAAGGTGACGTCACCTCCTTTGGGTTTCCCATCCCCCGAAAAATTTGACAGCCGCACTGGATTTTGAATTACAGTGTGCGACTTCACTGTGGGCATAAGAGGTGGGGTGTGTGCACTAGTTGCACCATCATGGCCCCGCAATGTTAAATGGGCCCTGGGGACAGGTTTAACTTCCACTGTTGCCCCCTCTAACTCCTTCCCATTCAAATCGGTTATGGCCCGCTGTGCACCAGTATCATAGGAGAAAACACAGTGGGCACTACCTGTAGATTCACCAGTTAGTGAATCTCTGCCTAGTTTTATCTCAGTGACATTCCCAGCAGCACTCAGATATTCCTTAAGGGATCCCTCACTTGTGGTGCTAGCTAGTCCCTTAACCAAAACAACACAATCTCCCGTAACAGAAGCCATTTTCAACCAATCAATATAACTAAAACGAAATATCTAAACTTGCACTGGTTCGGTTGTACACCCTAAAAAGTACAACAGCCAGCATCAACATACACAACCAAAATCTCAATCTCAACACACCATTCACACACAGGGAATACTGTCAAAGCTAAAATCCACCAATCTCACTCTTAAAATGGTAGAAGTTCAATGACATACCTTTTTCTGGATCACATATATTATTCAAATGTTACACAGTGTTTACAATAAAAGTTACTCTAAACACACACGATGATAATTTGAACTTTACTCAATTATCTCTTTATCTTTACTTATAAGTTGTGTTTTGGCACTCTTCAGTTGTCAATCTTAAATTTTGTGAATAACTTTTTGGGGTACATTTAAGGTATCAATTTAGGGGAATCTTACAATAAATATCCAAATATCCTAATATCGTAATATCGTAATATCGTAATATCGTGCTGATAAAAAACGCGGTTAAGGTCGTGAGTTCCGTCTAACCCCTTGCTGCAACCCCCTGCTTCAACTGTGGATGCAGTGAAGAGGAGTACCGAGAAGGAACAAGATATATGGTCTGTTAGCTATGCGGTTCGCTGTTCCAACTCGGGCAGGGGAATAGCCAATCAAAACCACCGTTACTTAAATTTACTTAAAGGACAAAAGAACAACATAAATAGAATGCCAAAACACAAGGTAAATTAAAGTGTCACTTGGTAAATGGTTTATTAATAAAATATACGTAAATGCTTTATCTTCTTCGTGACCGTAATTCACAATTCTCACAATTATGACTAACTTAACCGTAAATTATGACCAACTTAATTATAACTAACTTAACCGTAAATTGTTATGCTTACACTACAAACAGGGGGAACGTGCACTTGGAGGGGGATTGGTTAGTGGGAGGATGAATATTAGTTTGTGGCCACTTACTACTGTTCGCGAAAGTCTCTTCTCTTACTTGATCGCGATCGCTCGTGTTACGCTCTTGGTAGATCAGGAACGGGGCTCGGGGACATCAGAAACGCGGGGTCGACAGGAACAAATCGGGAACGGGGCTCGGGAACGTCGGGAAAGCAGGAGGACAGGGACAATTCAGGAACACTGGAACAATCTGGTTACAATTCTCGAACTCAGGACGCAATGAAGCAAGAGTCTGACTTGGTGATTTGAGACTCTGTCCGTTCAATGTATATACTGGAGGACTGTTGAAAGCTCTCAAACTTAGAGTTTGAAGATAATTCTGTTGCTGGAGGAATGCTGAAAATTCTAAGTTCCAAACTTAGCTCGAAGATGCTTCTGTTGCAGTTGATTCGTAAAGTTGCAGTTGTTGCTTAATAATTAGTAATGGTGGTGTTAAAGTTGAGTGGGAGCCGGTGTGCAGGGGAGACCAAGTGTTGGGAGATGGGAACCAAGTGAGGAAATAGGGTTGGGGACTGGGGTTTTATACCTAATTACATATTCAAACAGCATCTATTCTAAAATCACCCTCCATATACTTTGCATTGGCAAGGCACTCACTACCTGCCTGTCCATCACCTAATAATTAGGAGTGACTACATAGATACAGACAATTCATTGGCTACAAGTTATAGGAAGTAGGCGGGGCAAGAAAAGTACAATATCATACATTAAAGGTTACTTGGAATTCTACTACTGGACATGGACTCTGTATTTCCTAAAATTCCTTTGTCCCATTCATCCTGTTTGGTCACTCTTAAGATATACTAAATCTCTCAGTCCAGATGATTTAAGACAGCATCCAAAACCCACTAAGGTCAAGTAGTAAGAATCCGCCCACACATAATTGCCAGCGAACAATAATGTTTACAAGTTTCCTCTCCTCTCTTTTTAGGGTGGAACATTGTGCCTCTGTGTTAATCTGTCAACACAGCACAAGAGTAACACTCCTCAGACCTCCTTAATTCATACTCTGGACATCAACAATAGTGCTTAAGCTCCCTTAATCATAATCTCCTCTTTGACATATCAGCTACCTTATTACTTGTGGGAAGCTTTTCCAAGTTTCCACTGGACTAACTATTATATTATCTGTGTTTGCTCCAAACAAGGAAAATCAAAGATGTACTTGTCACTACCAGGTGTCTGGTATATATCAAAGAAGAAACAAAGAAAGAGATAGATAGAAGTCGGAAGTAGTCAAAGGTGAATAACCCAAGGGGCAAAGAAGAGGGTCTGAAGTGTGGGGGTGTGAGATATAGAGAAAGAGAGAGAGAGAGAGAGAGAGAGAGAGAGAGAGAGAAAGAGAGAGAGAGAGAGAGAAAGAAGGAAAGAGAGCAAACAGAAACTAACTTACTTCCTGCCCATACAGGAATGTCTTAAAGTCCTAACATTTATATGATACATTTATATCAATCTTCTTACATTCCCTATATGTGAATATAGTCGTAATGATTAATATAGCGGTATATTCATACCCGCTACAGATAGATAGATAGGTAGGTAGATAGATAGGTAGATAGATATATAGATAGATAGATAGATAGATAGAAAGATGGATAGATAGATGATAGACAGAACGATAAATGAATATATAGATAAATAGATAGATAAGTACATATATAGAAATATAGATGGATATATAGATAGATAGATAGATAAATAGATAGATAAGTAGATATATAGACAGATTGGTAGATAGCAGGCATACGAGTAGATAGGAAGATAGATAGAGGAACACATAGATCGATGTATAAATATATTGAGATCATATAGACAAAATATTGGTCGATAAATATATAGATAGATAGGCAAATGCACAGATGTATGAAGGTGAAAGAACAAGAAAAAAAAGGGAAGAGAAAGTAGAAAGAGAAGGATAGGTCTTAATATAAAAAGAAGACGATGAGGAGGAGAGCAAATAAAGGAGCACAAACAAAAAAAAACGGAGAGAGAGAGAGAGAGAGAGAGGGTTGATGAGTAGGAATGCTATGGTATTCGAGTGTGACATCTTAGTATCATGATTATGATAAGACAAAAACAGTAACCCTGTCGCACCACGAACCTGGATGTAATATAGCACTTAATTCTGTTTTTGCTTTATATGATTTTTGTGTTAAACATTATCCCTATAATACTTTCAGGACTTCTGCGTTCACTCGTTGCATGCGTTGTAAGGTATACGAAGATGTATCGCAATGGCTTACGATGCTCCTATATTAATATTACTTTGTTTATATTTCAATTTGAGCCATATAAACATGATACGCGCGTCTGTAGTAATATGCCAAATTGTAATACCGCTCATGTATATTTATACATCTGTTCTCTCATTTTATCTATTTTCTGCAGGTAAGATTTCCCTCGGTTTGCTTTATTGCTTGCTCAAGGTAAAGGGTAGACTGTTTGAGGTATGTACGGTACGTTTTCTTTTTCTGTCCTTCGTTTTCGCAAGCTGTTTCAGAAAGAAAGTTTGGTGAGATGCGATGATTTGCGGGTTGAAAAGAGAGAGAGAAAGAGAGAGAGAGAGAGAGAGAGAGAGAGAGATAGAGAGAGAGAGAGAGAGAGAGAGAGAGAGACGGAGAGCGAGAGAGAGAGAGAGAGAGAGAGAGAGAGAGAGAGGGGGAGAGAGAGAGGTGAAGATCGGAGAAATGGGTGGGGCATAGGCGAATAGTACATGTATAAAGAGAGGGTGTTGGGGCGAAGATCATGTGTATAGGAGGGTAAACATGGTAAACGAGGGAAAAGAGGGAGGGAGAGAGAGAGAGAGAGAGAGAGAGAGAGAGAAAGAAAGACAGAGAGATAGAGAGGAGGGGGGGTGGAGAGAGAGGGAGGGGGAGACGGACAGAAGGATGCGGAGCAGAGTAGAACCTTAATGACATTTCATCGCTTGGCTAAGCATCTCATGGCTAAGGCAAATATGATCGGGTCTACGCGCCTTTTCTCGGGACGTGCGCCTCTTCTACTTCGAGTTAGAAAGCATCGTTCACACTCTTAGTCAAGGAAACCCTAGCCGTGTTCACATTTGCAGTAGACACGAATACACCACATTTACTAAATCAATTGAATTAAATCAATACAGATTTCATATGAAATACACCTTGTTATTAAGACACTCAGATACATAATTGGGTTAAGTATTGTGTATGGACTTTGAAACGTTATAACATCAAATAGAAGCACACCTGTAGACCCAATCATCTTCAGAACATTAAATTCACGTTCGAAAGTGTGAAGCAATTCTGTTCAAGCATAATGCGTGAAGAAGTACGTTTTTTTCCTAAAACAACAACAGCAACAATTTTATTTTACCTAGTCCATGCCATCGAAGTTACCCCATAATTATATCATGATTATGATTAATTCCTCAGTTTTGAATACAATGGGATATTGGGCAGAACAGGACCAACCAGGTTCTATTGGGCGGTCGAATCCTTTAAATTCAGCTTCAATCATGACACGCAATCTGAGCTATCAATCGAAGCATGCACAACATGCACTTACAATTTAATGTGATTGCGATGTTATGAAGCAAACCACTTAAAGAGAATGGCGAAGACATCATTAGTTGGTGTCACATTATGATATAAGCACGGGCTTACGAATATGGGATTTGAAGCCAGTCAAGTGGTTAATATAGACCGACGGTGGCCTCCCCTGGTACCATCCTGTAAAATCACGACGCCCGCCAAGCCGCATCTCTCGCCTAAATAGCCGCCCAAACTGCCGCCAATGACCATGATGACCGACATCTTCCTATATCAAGAGCGCCCTGTAGCCATCGGGCTGATCCAAATAGCGCCAGTGAGGCTTGAACGCGAGTCACTGGAGAATCCGATATTCAATTAGCCCGCGCTCAAGATTCCTCCTGCTCAGGTCGTGGAGGTTGTGCAGGTAATATCTTAGTCTTAAATTCAAGTCCCGACCCATTCCGCTTGTCCTATTATTGTGCATCCGCCGCCCATGATATTTGTGTGGTTACTGCTTGTAATTGAAAATGGCCAATGTTGTGTATTACATAGTGAGCTTGGAAGTTATACTAACAATGTTACTTACAAGTAAGCATTCGTGTAAGTTTAAGCAGAATGGCACAATTACATCATGTATACAGAAGAACATGCCTTCTTCCGCCTTCCTTCTATCGGTGGCGAAGATGGAAGAATTGCCCGTCTGTACTAGGCACAATGCCTCCTTCATGTAACAATCTCATTACCACTGGCATGAAGATGTGCAGTAAGTCAATGGAGGTTTCAAGGCCTGGTAATGTAAAGGTTAACTACGGTTGTTCTCCGATGATATGCCTTCTTGGGTACTACATGAATAAGACATAACATAAAAGAGAGAAACATGAGAAAATGAGAAATCAATTGGTTTCGTCTGAAAGTTGACTTTTCTGGAATAACTTTTGCGCTGGCGGTGTCATGGGATCACGGCCAGTGTTAGGCTACCTCCCAGGGCTCTTTGTATGTTTTTAATCTTCATTTCAAGTTTGGTTACAGCACGCCTCCATCACGGTGCAACCGACTCGCCCATGGGACATAACAGGAGAACTATAAACATTATGAAGGAGATGAGAATGAGAAATGATATTCAACATGACTGGATTTGCACTCGGCACATTCATCGTGTAGACTTTTCTATCATTTTCGAACCTCACTTGGGAAAAACGCATTCCGCGCGATCCGAACCAATGAAGAAGGCTATCAAACATTTCAATCTAATTATATTTAGGGAGGACGGTGAGGGCGTGGTAGGGGGGGGGGGGGGGGTGGCATACGCATGTATTATTATGAATGAGGGAGCGATAAGGTGTACAGTGGTGTATGTGTGTGTGTGTAAGATAGATAAAGAGAGAGATAAGGAGGGGGAAGATAAGGAAAAGGAGTGGAGACAATTACACGAAAAAGAAGGAAACTATAAGAACAAAATAAACCCAAGAGGCCGGAGGGAGGGAGGGTGGAGAGAGAAAGAGAGAGAGGGAGAGAGAGAGAGAGAGAGTCAGAGAGAGAAAGAGACAGACAGACAGACAGACAGAAAGACAGACAGACATAAAGACAGAGACAGCCAGAGACAGAGACAGAGAGATAGAAACATAGGCAGAGAGAGAGCGAGACGGGCAGAGAAACAGACAGAGACAGAGAGACGGACAGAGAGAGAGATAGATGATTGCAAAAGAGGGAGAGAGATACAAAAAGAACGAAATAATAAATGGATGATGAATACAGAAAATGATAAAAAACTGTGGTAATAGAAAACTGCCATATGTGGTGTAGTTTGATTCAATACAATCGTTCTCATTTCTAATCTTCATATATCACTTGCGTTTACACAACTGTGTCTCATCTCACGTGATGAAACAATCATTGAGAGTGGCAGGTTTTATGGTTCGCGGCGAAAAACAAGTCGACATTTTGTCCTTTCCTTGCCTCTGGTTTTACTTTCAATATGTGTCCGTATATTTATTGATCTTTTGCATTTGTTTGAAAGGGGAAGGACATAATTGAGAAAATTGGTCTGGTTGTTATTGCACCATTATTATTTTATATATCGATATATCTATAGATTTGTGTGTTTGTTTGTTACAAAACGTTTCATCAGTTATTACTGTTTCCTGTTGATACATTTGTGGCAATTGAGACCAGTTGCTTTCTTTAAACAAAGCGACAGATAAACTAGGTTGGGACACTTCTGGTACTATACGGAGAAGTATTTGATATGATAGAGTCCAGCGGCTTAGCTCGATATTTTGACGTAATTGTTTACTTTTGTCTAAAAGCACCAAATTCCACGTAGAATAATGCATTCCACGCAAATTTAGATATTTAACCCTCTTGAATTTTGCTTACATAATTTAGTACCACACGTGTGCCAAATTTAGTGCTTTTAGACAAAAGTGAACAATTATTCAGCTATGCCGCTGGACTAAGAAGGAGTCTATAATCTTTCACCAATGATATAGACATATCATTTTGATATTGCCAGACCCGTCGCTTTTCTAGTTTGAATTATATTTGGAATAATTGGAAGCACCCTGTCATGCCTGTATATGATCACGGCTATAGAGACCCATTAAACCTATTCAGGCTAGCCCGACCATTGGAATGCGAGTACCGCCATGAAAAATGTGAAACATTATTAATTCACAATGCAATAAACATGCGACCTTGCTACGCTATTCACTTTGCACCGAGTAATTATTTCTACTAAAGGTTGTAATTTCGGAATTTCTATGACCACGCCTGCCCATGACTTTTATACGGCTGCCTGATTACTGATCATCACAAACAAGAATATACCTGATGTCCCAATCTTGCTCCTCTTCCCAGCATATATAGTTAGATGGACATTTTCTGACCGAAATCGCGTTTGTTAACAATACCTGTATTATCATGATTGTGGGCCGGATTTATCAAATGCGCTCAAATAATTTGGTAATTTGTTGTTGGCACTGCGTATGGGTGAACGGATGGTCATGGCAATTGTCATTATCATTATTGACAATTCAAATCACTATTTTCATGGTTCTAACAATGATTTATATCAGGAGTCTGCCCATTTCAAAATTACCTAGGCATATCACCTGGAATAAACGGGTGATTTTGTTCAGTCGTTTCATGATTCAACCCCAAATAATTTTGATCAATGTAGCTCGATAATGGTTTGATAGTTTGTAATCATCGGGTATTTTTGTTGTGGCTGTGGAATTCTTCCTGCATTTACATTTCATTTCTGTCTTTATTATCGTGGTAATATTTTCCAGTTATACAAACGGCCACTGGCATTACATATGACTTTCAGAAAATACCAACACTGACATTAAAACAGATCAGAAACAGCAACTGCAGCGACAAAACCCACCTGTGTTAATCATTAAATGATTAATTTTCCTGAACGAAAGTTTTTGCTTGTTCTTCTTTTATTAATTCCTCCTTACACGTCGCCAATCAGATCCATCCAGTCTCTGCTATAAAACAAATCAACGTGCAATTAGATTTTCTCCCCTACCAGATAATCTTCATAGTACACACTCAACTACCACATTGGTATTAGTGACATGTATCTCCACGTACCGGCCAATAATGGACATCATTGTAAACATTTTGTCACCCGTTGTATTTGCTAAGCTGGCTGTTCCATATTCAGTGATATTAATCTTCTTTTTTGGATATGTCGTATCCACCGCTACCTCGTACATCGAGCTAGAAATTGAAGTGCACGGAGCAAGGCAAAAACATACGAACATGACGGATGAGAAATATACATTTGATTTGATTGACACAGACCTGCAACAAAGTAGCTTACTAGACGTGGGATCGTCTGTTCGTTTATTGACATTGTAGTGTCGACAAGACAGAATGAATATTGATGCAAACGAATTAAGCCTCAATTTATGCCACCTCACTGCGAAGCCCTCCCCTCTACATCCATCTAAATGTGATACGATGTGTCACTGATGATGTTTTATTTTCATCTAACGAGATTGTATCACACATCGTACACGGTCTTATCTAAATTACATCAAAAGAAACTACGCATTCTGTGATATTAGGAGACGCAAGGTGTGCAATTGTTCTTCCTTCTCTCTTTCCTATTTAAATTCATACATATTGCAGGGAAACTATTTGTCTTCAAAAAGTTGTAAGTTGAAAGAAGACAAATAGACAGGAAGATAAGTGGAAAATGACGATTTTGTTCAATTAATCATTACGGATGTTCATAGATTTGCCCATGAATGTTAAGGGTCACTATTCGGGAAAAGTAATCGTGCTTTTAAAAAATCGCAATTTCTTAATAAGGTATCTGATTTTGTCAGACTTGTATCAATATCTTTCTAAGATTTTTCTCGAACAGTTGCAAATCTGTATCTTTGATATTCTGCTCTTATTCAAATCTCCCATTCAAACAGAGAAGATATTTCACGTTTGTTTTTCAAACCAGGGTAGTCTTTTCAGTTCCTCTTACAGTTTTATTCTCTATCAGTGCTCATTGGTAGTCTACACACGTAAACGCTATGTTAATGATGTTGGACTGGGGTCACTATCTTCATACTTAAATTATGGCCTGACATTCAGACTTTTATGTGTTTCTAAAAATATTAAATGAAGGGGTGGCTATAGTAGACTTCACATTCCCAATTTCTTCTCCGGAAAAAAAGAGGAGAACGATACAGTGACTATTGTCTTTTTTTTTTTCTCCTTTTATTAAAACCATTTTTTTTAGATATTTATTTAATACATTTCCCGTTTTATTTATCCAGTGCAGTCTTTTCGGTTTCTCTTATAGTTTAATTATCCCTCACTGTGGTTATTTCCAGTCTACACACGTTAACACCATGCTAATAATGTTGGACGGCAAAAGGTCACTACCTTCACATTATAATACAGTATGGCTCCAAGTCGTTTTTTTTTTAACTGAACCATTCAATAAATGGGTCTGGTTGTAGTAAAGTAACCACTCTCAATGTCTTCTCCGAGAAAGTAATAGAATGATAGAGGGATTTTAGTCTTGGGATGTTAGACTCTAATTTTTTTCAGTTCGGATCATAAATGTCGAGCAGCCTGACAGCCAAGCTACATTCCCAATTTCATCTCCGAGAACAGAGGAGAACAATGCAGTGGGCTATAGACTCTAGTTTTCAGTTTGGATAAAACATGTCAAACAGCCTGAAACTCAGACTATCCAGATCTCGTTCGTCTTCACCAGAAGCCAATCAGACGTTTCGCCTTGAGCATTCCTTTTGAAATAATCGCCTCAACCCTGAGGCTGGATGCCTTTTCTCTCCTCTATCGCTGGGTGTTTTGCAATATTTGTCCCGATTTGGGACCAGAGGCCGGTTCATCCGGCACTACACCTTTATTAATCCCTTTCGCAAATCCTATTTTTCGCCGGGAGAAGAATGTCAACGGCGGATAAGCAATACCGAAAAAAAATCCACCAAATCCGTCTCGCCTCGAAGCAATAATGCCGCGAAAATTGAGAGATTGGCGAGCGGCGAGACCGAGAGGGTGAGAGAAGATGGACGGATATATAGAACAACCACGTTGAATTGGAAAATTTCTGGTCGAAATCCTGCAATAAACCCAGTTTTTTTGTTGGAGAGGGGAAGCATTTTTATCCCAAACACTTGCACTTTTGTCACGCGCCCATGTAAGTCGCCCTTGGCTAAACGAGCTTTCGCCGGTTGCACAATGGCTTTGCCGCAAGACGTGAAAGAAGACCGCGAACACGGAATGAAAAAATGTTCTCCCGCAATTTTCCCTCTTCCTTCTCTTTCCTTCTTCGCCAATGTTTTGCTCAGTGAAATATAATCGTAAGAGGAATTATTGGCGCATGGTGGTCGCCAGGTTTGTCTCGTACTCGTACGACAATGCACCAGACTGTGGCCTCTACTTAAAAGGAAGGAGAAGAAGCATTTTTTTACAGCAGGGTTAGGGGAAAATAACTGGCTAATACATAACGTGGATTGAACTTTTTTGTAAGGGCAAATCTCACCGTACTCACAATACAACCCTACGCCAGATGGTTGCGTTGTGCAAATATGAATAATAAAGCGATAACACTATCGGACCGTCATCGTACCTCTGTCGTGTCTGTTGTGACGAAATTCATTACGACCGCCCCTCTTGCTTGTATAATCGGGATAATGGGATTTCGTAGGACTTGACGGATGGAATTGTCTGTGAATTATGCGATGTGGAGACGGTGTGCATTGAATTAGTATATTGAAGACAAGGTTGGGGGAGATGTATGTTGTGAACAATGGATGTGTCGTCATTTCCCCCATATGCCGTGCTGTAGGTTAGGCAGTGTCCCCACGGCCGCTGTACTATTGCGGGCCCTGTACCATGGCGTTATTGAGCAACCATTTGCACTGGAAGTGCGGACTTGACGAGTGGAAAGAGGGACATTAACCTGGCTTCAAGCCTGTTGGATATTTATTATCCAAACTGAAAATTAGAGTCTAATATTCAAGAGACTAGTCACTGTATCCATGGTGTCATTCTCCTCTTTCATGTCTTTATGTAAGCTGGAGGCTAAATCAAGAATGACTAGTCTACTGCGGCCAGACCCCTTAATTAAATTGTCTGGATTAGAAATTACCAAAAGCCTTAGAGCTAGGTTAAAAAAACGGGGGATGGGTATATGAGTGGGTTAATACACATATAGACTTAGGAGGAGAATTTGTGGAAAAGAGGTCGTGTAATATACCTCTTATGAGGGGGTGGGTATATGTCCCAGTAAACAGCCTGGCACTGCCCCCCAGCCCCGCCCCGGCCGCCCCCACCCCTTCACG
Organism: Arbacia lixula; assembly: GCA_963669155.1. Taxonomy (NCBI): domain Eukaryota; kingdom Metazoa; phylum Echinodermata; class Echinoidea; order Arbacioida; family Arbaciidae; genus Arbacia; species Arbacia lixula. The sequence goes on along the minus strand of OZ022586.1, from coordinate 13,070,668 downwards.
CCTCCGTCCACTCTCCACTTTTCAACTATTTGTGCGCCACATGTCACTTTTAGCTTTTAAATTACATACGATTTCAAAAGAGGAGACGTGTTTCTGGTACACAAAAGTTTAAGAAATGTATACAAAAAGAACAGCAACAAAGAAATAAAAATGTCAGTGTGTATGTGTGTGTGTCTTTTTCTGGTAGACATGGTTAAAATGCGAGTATGTGAGGTGCGTGTGTAAGCCGTGCATGTGTGTACAGGACAGGAGACAAACGAGATAAAGAGAGAGAGAGAGAGAGAGAGAGAGAGAGAGAGAGAGAGAGAGATGCTATCTAATCATTTGGTATTTCGTTGCCCCAAACAATATTCGAAAAAAAAAAATACAGAATTTCCTGTCGAATGATGCACCCTGGTAAATTCGTGCAACATCCCTCCTCACCTCTTCTGCTTCGTAGCCTCCAACTTAGTGTAGTCTATGTCGTACAGCCCTCGTTCGCGTCATTCGTTGAAATGTGAATGTAAATATGAATTTATTATCAACAACAGCAACAATGACAATACAAACACTTGTATGTACATGACTAAATTAACAAAGAAAGAAAGAAAGCATCTATTTCCCTTAAATAATAAAAAAAAACTGGCAAGATTCTACCAATAAATGTAGAAATATAAAGCATGCTTCTTGTGATGCAGCATTTTGAACAATTTTGTACAAAAGTGAAACGCTGATAATTAAGTTGTTCACGGGAATCAAAAGTTAGTACAAGTGCTAGTCGAGCCTGATTTCTTATATTCTTTGGTACGGCATTAGCAATTATGTTTGGAGAAATTATGAAGGGAAATCATGATCATCATGTTTCACCTTCTAAAATATATGTACATCTAGAATTGTGCTAACTGTAATCATTGGTAATGTGTGCATACATAATGTACATTCTTGGTCGGTATTCTTCCGTATGATTAAATTCCCAGTTCGTCTCGAAATACAAACTAAATTGAGAATTTTGAATGCCAACTACCACTCGAAATATGGCTTATGATTACCATATATGTTTATTGAAGTTCACCCAATACTATAAGGTAGGTTGAATCGAAAGATATCAAATAACATTACACTTTCCCCGAGGCTTTTGTTAGATTCTACTTTAAAACGTGTCTGATCTTGCAGACCATTTGAAGCGAAAGACGTTACGAGATGGAAATTGACGAGACGTGAAAAGGCTAACGAACTGGATGGGGACATGCCAGCCGTGTTATAGCTTCCAGTACTTTGCTCCTTTTTGTCATGTCGTTGTTCGGAGCGAGGGCGAGGAGGGGTAGGCATGGGGATGGAGGAGTGGGAGGAGGGGGTTGGTGAAAGGGGGTGGGGTTGGTTTTAGGGTGGGGAGAGGGATGCAGGATGATGTGGTTTGGGGTGAAGAGAGGCGACGGTAGATAGGTGTAAAGGTGGTAAATGGGTACATAGATGGATTATAAGGAGGCACGGAAAGTGAATATGGTGGGAGGGGTGGGCTGGGATGGATGGATTTAAGTTATGCCAAAATTATTTTCTATATCCCAACTCAAAATTAGCTTGATTATGATTGGAAGATTGGTGTCACGTGAACAGAATTATATTGCTGCTCAATCTTATTTTGTTTTATTTCTGATTTGTTATTACCATTAGTAGTATCGTTATCAAAATTACCACATTTATGATTATTGTTATTATATTTGTTATCATTATTATTACGACTGCATGCAATGTATATATTGACACTTGTATTATTATTATTATTATTATTATTATTATTATGATTGTTATTATTATTATTATATGATAATCGGTAATTAAAATTGTACTGTTATTACTGCAATAACTAATGTAGACACACATATACCGCAGTTGAAACCTCTGCGGCTGATACTACTTCTTTACCTGTATAACTAGACTTGTTTGCAGCAATATTGTGTTTCATATTGCACGACTTGAAACAATAGAGGAGATCAGAAGACGGATGGGGATGTAACAAGAGGAGCAAGTACGACGCCAAGCTCTGAAAATAAAATGATGAAAGCAATTGTTCACGGGGGAAAGAAAGGTTGCAAAGTACTTATTTCTTGTCCTTTTTGGGCTTTTTCGTTCCCGGAGGTTCGCCCGCACAGGCAGACATATACCTGTCAGTGGTATTTTCATAAGTGACGCCACATGCGTGTTGCCAGCATCCAAACTGGCTTCCCCAAATACGAACACACGCGGATGTGCGGGAAAGTCGCCCCTAGATATGAGCCAAGCACCGCCAGCGCTGTTCTACTTTTCTTGACGAGGATAATTAATTTTCTAAAGCATCTCCTCTATCTTTCTCCCTCTCTTCCCCCTTGTCTCTCTCCCGACCGCCCTTTCTACGCGAAGTGAACAGGTAGGGAGGAAGACAAAATATCGTGAAGGGAAATAAAAAAAAGGAGGAGGAATGATTACGACTTACTTACGTCGTGACATTTGCGGGTTTTTGGCTCTGTTTCCAACATTTGGGAAGGCACTCGGTAAACAACTTTGCGCCTTCAATTCGCCGCGACTTCCGTGCCCTTTCGCAACTAACGTTTCTGCTCTTTTGCGCGAGACATTTCACCCTGCTCTTGTCCCACATTCCTCATTTCGTACTTGTTCATTTCCGACGCCACTTCAATTTCGTATTTTTTTTTTTATTTTGGTATTTCTGTTCATTCCTCGTACTTGATTTGAGTAATAATTGTTGGCGATTTATATCCAGGCCTACCTAGATCGATAGGCATTATTGATGCGCTAGCTGGACCCGTTGTACAATTGCCCTTTTGCATAGCATTTGCATTTGCAGTCGAATGATGCATTTTGGAAATAGTTAAAGCACCGCCATGCTGTTTATTAACGCGTTGTGTGCTAGATGTGTATTTTGTCCTCGACAAGGCACACACATCCTACGAAGCAGTATTTTCACTGGCACAAGAAGGGTTTAGCTACTATCTAACAGTTCTGGCCGAACGGCATGTGCAGTTCAAATGAACGAGAGGTGTAGGCCTTTTATTGGGAAATAAGGGGGTGGGAGAAGGGGGGGGGGGGGTATACATAGGTGAAAAATAATGACGCAATAGCTTCGTTTATACGTGACCGACTTTCAGTTTCATCAATTCTAAAACAATACGTACTTAATGTAGATGAGATTAATCATATTTCCTCCTCTTAAGTCATACACTTTATACCATCCCTAAGGGTCCATACACACTCCATAAAAGTGATAGAAGTCAAAACAAGTTCGCGCGAAACCAATAAAGTGTAATATCGCAGGTGTCAAAAGAAATCACACCCCACCACTCATCTTATCTGATCAAGATGAGAATCCACAGTAGTCACAATTAATTAATATCAATACCAGAAAAATACCGGCAATAAAATATGACAGGGAAAAAAAAATTCAAAGGATTGATAAATGAAAAACCTCCTCCGCGAGATGAAATTATGCGGTTGGGTATGAATGGCCCGAGGGTTAAAACGACACTCGTGTGGCCCCGCCGTGTTATGGTCTAGGGGGTTATGGTGAATCATCGGGAAAAACAGCCCGCCGGGCCTTTTGACGGGAGAGGGTATTACCGGTAATATATTGATATGATCTTGTGCAAACACTTCAGAGTCTTTTCTTATAGTGTTAATACCATTCGAGTATCTATTGATTTCCATCCCTCGCAAACGACTTCTAAATCATTTTCGCACCTTTTTGATGGTGTGGATGGCTGACTGGGTCTTCTTGTGGCAGATATTTGTGACGCACTTATCTAACCCACTGTGTGACAAATAAAATGGAACGCTATTGGACTTGTGGGATTTATATAATACAACCACATATCAATCGCATGTAAAGAGCTAAGCAAAACAAGAGGAAACTACCTTCGTGAGACTTAAACACTAGTTTTGGGATTGTTATTACAATTACTATCAATAAAAAAACTTACCTAATTGTCCCATGTTGTCAGCATTCACATCATACACCGTGTAACTTGGTTAAAGACTTTCCCAGTCGTTCTATTTTCAGCAAACAGTGCTGTATTCCTTTCTTCTCCGATATGAATTAATGTGTAAACTAGTCATGCTTGTAGGAAACGCGTTGTCATGCTCACCTATTTCCATTATGTTTAGCGTTTCTTATCGATAAATCCTGATCTGTGTGGAGCTTGCAGGTGAATTGAGCAGACAAACCGATGCCTTTTAGAGATAAGTGGAAGAAAAGATCAGATATAATCTGGTGAATGTTCGTGCAGGACAGTATAGGATGAACAGAAACGTAGCAGATGGGATGGCAGATATCTCGATATACATGATTGATATTACTCAGGTGATAAAATACCAGATTTGGAATCAGATAACTCATACAATGAACAGTTATTCTGTTGTTAGATATCCAATATATTGGTTTTCGTGTTCAAAACACTTCCTTTGAATTTGCATCCATTAAGCTCTACTTCAGAGTAGATAGATGCGCATGATTGGTTCATACGGTTATCATGTGACCAGGATGAAGATGTGAGCGTGCGACCCGATTTCATGCCGTGTTTTGATCGCATTTAATTGCAGCAAATGTTGCTATATTTGGTTGCTTCACCAGCTGATCGTTATGCAGTCTAGACGGGTGTGTAACTAAGTTGAAAATCAATATGACACCGATATACGCCGGTGGGACTGATGATCGAGTTCGCGTGCGAACAAATCACGCGCGAACTTGAAAAAAAAAACACGCGCGCACGCATAATAATTGATCCATCATGGCATCCAATCAAACTACAAATTGCCATCAAGTACACGTGATCATAACTATCAAAACCTGACGTTCCCGACTAATTATTTCGTCACACCTCCTGACGCCAATGGATTTAGTTTCATAAATTGCTAGAATTCAATGGCGTGTTCCCTTGTCGGCGACATCAAAACCCAAACGTGAAACTATGCTCGTGGGACCAGGAAAAGGGTTATTGATACCCCGGCATCACATGCCGATGTATGCGGCGGAGATACATCGTCATTATGCCTCTCATTTCCACTTGTCTGTGTCCATTAAGGCCCTCCGGATTGAATGATTGAAATCGTAGTAATATCGTTAGGAGAGTAAATGAATCAGCGAGACGGACTAGCATGATAGCTGACAGTTCGAAGGTTTCAATTACTCCAATCCATTTTGACTAGTACTCGACGTATGCAGCGACGGCACTCATGTCTGGGTTTGATGTATTGTGCAGAAAAGGGCAATTATTCCACAACTGTAATCCCTTGGCCTTAATTTAAATCCTGTATGGCTTGCAACGCGGTGATTTCGAACAAAACTCAGGTTGTTACACAGTTTTTTAATTAAATTATCGAGCAGGTTTGTTTCATTAAACAAATAATTGTGAGACAGGGGTACTAATTTATACGAAGAGGAAACAGCGATGATGTTGGAGTCAAAGTGTAGTTCTCACACGAGGAAAAATAAAAACATACTATGGTTACTCAAAAGAAATTAATAAAATATAAAAAGTTGTAAAAAGTACAATACAAAATCAACAGTTGAAGATGAGGGTGATTTACGATTTCTAGGGTGGAAAAGAAACTTAAAGAAGATTTGAAATAACGAAATATATAATTTGACATGTTTTCTTGTTCGCAATTGTAGTATTTTGATGTTCGCTTAATTATTATGAATTGTGTATTATTATTCTGATTTTGATTATCCTATTATAATTTTTGTTCATATCCTTTCTTCTCATTTCTACAGGTAAGATTTCATTCAGTGCTTCTGAACGGTTCACGGCGAACGGAAGGGTTTATGTTTACCATAACAGGTATGCATTGTCATATTCAGTAGACCAAGAAGGTATAGCAAGACGGAAATGATCGATATGACAACAGAAGGAGAGAGAGAGAGAGAGAGAGATAGGGAGAGGAAGTGATTGAGGGATAGATAGATATGAAGTTAGCTAGGAAGAAAGTGGATGAGAAGGAGAGAGATATGGCAATTTGAATAGAGGGGCATATTGAGAGGGAGACAGGGAACTAGAAAGGTGGAGTCGAGAGAGGAAGAGAGAGGTGGTTATCTCGATAAAATAATAAATCGACAAATAGATAGAGATGGAGAGGGGGAGGGGGAGAGCGAGAGAGAGAGAGAGAGAGAAAGAAAGAGAGAGAGAGAGAGAGAGAGAGAGAGAGAGAGGGGGGAGGGGGGGGGGGGGGTAAGAGGAGATGGAAACTCGGGAGATAGAGACAGAGAGCGAGAGCTAGAGAAAGATAGAGAGGGGTAGCAAGCCGAGAGAGCAAGGGAGTGAAAGGATATCTTTATCAAGTCAGGTAATGAACCCAGGTCTAGATCGATAGCTTCTTCAAGCAGTCGACTTCCTTGGACTTCTTGACTCGCGTCCAGACAGCTGGCGCTCATTGGGAGTCGATCCACCGTACTTCCACCTCAAGATTGGCTTCTTGTCTTGGTCTTCAGAGTTGTTTTAACTTTGCCAAACACGCTGCAGATAGGTGAGACTGCATGACAAAATAGTGTCATTCTCATAAGGGCTTAAAAAAGCGAGAAGTTAGAAAAATCGCGAAGTTAGGGGACAGGGACAATAGGACTATGCTGCTTTTGGGACGGTTGCTCGGCAACTTTCACCCTAACTTCGCGATTTTTGAAGCCCAATGAGAATGGCACTAATATAAGTGTTTTGCTGATCCGGGAAAAAAAAAACGCGTCTTGAAGGAAGCAGCTAAAAAAGACACATAGGGGGGTGGAGTTCGATGATGATGGCATGTATATGAGAGGAGATGGAAAGTGGGGGGGGGGGGGGGGGGAACTTCCTTCCGATGTATATATACTATTATCTGTTGTTGTTTTAAAGTTGACGTGATATATAATCCTCAGATCTGTATCGAAACAAACCTGAATAAATGGGGTTGAGCGAGGGGGGGGGGGGTATTCAGTTTAGTTGATGACCAATATACTGACGCAAAAAAATGACTTCTATCTCTCTTTTCCATTGTTGATATGATAATCATAGGTCTGTAATAACATAAACATGGAGACATATACACGATCAATTACTAGCGTGACTTGTGTTTGGAAGTTACTTTGGTTCCACCAATAATGATGTCTGCATTCATTCTGGTATGGCAATGTTATCTAAAACTCAGATCTCCCGGGCTGAAACGTGATTTTGATCTCATTTCGATGTTTAGTACAGTCATGGAAGGTACCATTCACGACACAGCTGCACGGCCTACATATCTACCCTCACCCCCCCCTCCCCCCCACCCACCCCACCCCACCCCTCCCTCACCCACCCCACCCCACCCCTCCCTCACCCTCCTCGTCCAAACTTGCATCCAAACCTGAACCCAAACTTGAGCCCTAACCTATTAGCAACGACATATGTTTTCATCGACATTTCCTTATCTCCATGATCAATATGTGCAAAATATGTTGTGGCATTGTGCGGTTTGTTCTCATTGTTTCGAGGGACGCTAAGGTAAGATTCCATCATCCACCTCCTCCCAGGGATGTGAAAGTTAGTCTATTTTACAGGCTTGTTTGACATATCTGATCCAAACTACAAAATAGTGTATAATATTCCAAGACCATGCAGACCAGTCACCTTATCATGTTGCTCTTCGAAGCCAAATGGAATTGTGAGAATCATTAGTCTACTGTAGCCTGACCCCTTTATTGAATAGTTTGTTTTTAGAAATGCGCAACCGCCTGGAAGATAGGCTATGCTAGTCTGGAGGACAAGCGATTTTAGACGTACAGAAACACGGCGACGAGTGACGGTAATGCGATCAGGAATGTTAAAGTATTCTGCATAGCTTGCTGGAACAGAAAATAAATAAATATGTTGAGAGGGTAAGTTAATAGACGGGGGCGGAGAGGAGGGGGGGGGGGGGGGGGCATGGGTGGGAGAAATACGAAGATAACTCCACAACAGCGTCGATACATGTATATGTATCATCTTGAACGTGATCATAATTTTGACTTAATTAATTTTGGAATGATTGAACTTCAAATAACAGTTTACAGAACTGTTTCAACCGCTTTATTTAAAATGGTATCTACCAATAGCTCACAGGGTGGGCACTTTTCCTGATAAAATCAAATCAGGGTATTATTTGCACAAACAGAAGTTAGATACCCCTTACCACCCATCTGATATGGCTACACCACTTAGCATTAGTTTCCATTTTCAACGGGGCGGGAATGTGTTGTTCACATGCCCGCCCAGTCTTCCACTTTTTCTTTATCCTACCGCTCGCTGTCAAAAAAAGTTATTTCACGGTTGCCGTCTGCGAGATCAGATCTTAATCGAAGACACCGTGTGAGCGCCGCAAGAGGAAAGCGCCTAAAATTAATATTTCTCCTTTACAAAATTGTATTTTTTTCTTTTGCTCCCAGTTGTAATTCAACCCATCTCGCTTCTGGTCTTTGTTATGGTTATTTGAGGTGGCATTGGCCCTTTGTCGACTGGGATTTGAGCGTACCAACCCGATCTGTCATTGCATACAAAGGCCATAGAAAACGCCTGACCCTGCGGAATTGCTGGAACAAACGCGAGGATGTAGGCGTGGGGCCGGGAGCAAACTTTACGGGCGCGCGATGCTCGTTATTAGCCGTTTTCAACAACCTTGGTAATACACTGTATGACATTACTGGTACTGGCTGTATGATTTTTTGTTAACCATAATATGATTGTAATTTCTGTCTTTCTCTGCATTTCTTCTGGCCTAAGTGGTATGTAATGAAAGGATCTGATTACCCATTAACTTTATTATTGTGAGTTCATGCGTCGTGCTCGTGGCAATTTACAGTCGTATGGAGCGTTACCTTGAAAAAGAAATGTGAGGATAAATGATATGGATTGTGATGTCGAGAATGGAAGATAGTGGGTAAGAGGGAGTAAGGAGAGGGGGTGGGGTTGATCTGCAAAGAGGGTTGAACGTTGTTAATCAGTAAACCATTCAACTTCGTGTTCTACTACTAATACTATTACTACTAACACTACTACTATTGCTACTTCATCTTCTACTTCTACTACTACTATACTACTACTACTACTACTACTACTACTACTACTACTACTACTACTACTACTACTTCTACTACTTCTGCTATTTCTTCTACTTCTACTACTCCTCCTCCTACTACTAATACTACTGCTACTACTACTACTACTACTACTACTCCTACTACGACTACTACTACTTCTACTATATCAATTTGATAACATGTCGGATTAAATTATGGAGACAAAACACCTTTCCAGACAGAAATCCACATAATTCAAGCCGAGAAATAAACAATTCAAGTGGATGTGGACGCATGTTTATCCACAATGGGCGTAACATGTGTATGCCCATCAATCATACGACTTCTTGACATGGAGTTGCATATAGAGATGTACAGAGGGGAACATATCGTAACCATGGTAACGGAAACCTGCGCGGGATACTTAGAAGGAGAGCAGCCAGCGTATTATTAATCCTTTGATGTGCATGTAGCATAAATCTCGCCTATCAGGTTTCTTGTCATGCGCAATTCGGCTTAATATTGGGCCACTTATTGGTGCTCCTGCGCTCGTGTATGCCGTCGATCTAATCTTCTTGCACTTTGTGGGGGAAGACGCTCGCGTTTTTTGGTCTTGGGAATTGTTCGGAGTGGACAGATGACGAGTAGGCTTTGGCAAGCATGTAGGGGTAAACACAAACTCTCATGGCCTCTCATCTCCCCTCCGCCCCAACCTCCCCCTTTCTCCTTCCTCCTCCCTTTCCTCCTCCCCTCTCCTCCTCCTCCCTCTCCCCCTTTCCCTTAGGTCTTTATATGCTACCGTCGTGTTTGTGCGTCACTAACGTACATACGGTCACGTAGGACATACTTTGTCTGGTTTGGAAGAGGTTCAATTTTTACTTTAAACGTTTCTGCCTATTAAAGCTCCTTTCGTTCTTTATCTTATCACCCCACCTCTCTTCATCGCAGTTTTCCTTTTCTCAATCCCACTCTCCAGCCCTCGTTATACTCTTTTATCCGTTGTTCTCCTCTTCCCCTTCTTTTACTGCAACCCACCCCCTCGTGTTTTTCGTTTATCATTCTCTCCATCGCTCCTCTCCATTTTCCACTCCGTCCTTCTTCTCTCACTCCGCTTATCCTCCTCTCTTTCACTTCCCCCTCCAATACCTCCTACCCCGTGTCTCTAATCCCTTCCACCCCATCTCCGTCTGATGCACTGTCCCCGGTTTGTCCAAGCATGGTCCAAGCCTCTTATAATTCTTTCCTTCCCAAATCGATCATCTCTTCTGCCTTTCACCCTTTTTCTCCGTTTTGTGTATCACATATCAATGCACGCCAATATGATCATCTTCTGTGTGTATGTTTCTCTCGTCTTTCTCCTCTTTTGTCTATCTCTAAGCCCCATGATCCGCACCAATCTTCACCATCTTTTACATTTTTCTTTAACATAACATTCATCCTCTTTTTAGTCCATCTCCACTATCATTTCCACAATTTCATTCCATCCCTTTATCTCCCTTATACAAGTTCAGCAGGGTGAATCATCGTTGGAACGACGCTCAAAGCAAACTCACCTGTCTCCGATCAAGCAGGCCGCCCCCAAACCCTCCCATTCTCCACCCTCCTTCTGTTGACTTGGGGGTCCATCAACAGCCCCCTGTCCCATTCTCCACCCTACTCTCGACCCACCCCCTTCTGGCCCGAGCCTCACCCCGTTCACGCTCAAGTGTATACCAAAGGGACATACCCTCTACTTCTGAAAGGACAGGAGACGAATAATGCCACCGATTCGCGTATTGCTGCACCTCCTCCATCCCATGTTTACAAATTACCATGATTGTATACGGTCCTATTATTTGGTTAGTCGAAGGCTCAAGAGAATTCAAATTTCCCCTCCTTTCTGCAGATGCAACGCTCATCAAGAGACGCGTTTTCACGGCCTGTAATGAGCCATATAATGATATCATCTTGTTTGAAATCAGATGAGCAATTCTCTGTGATTTGTCATGTATGTGGTTAATACGCACACCTATTTGATGATTTAAAGCCTGACACTGCACGTTCTTGAACGGTTACTTTCACCCCATTATTTAACAACTGTAACGATACGAGAATTCCTTCCAGATTAGGTGGTATATGTCGACGTGGATTCACAATTTATTGACTTTTTTCATTAAACATGGTCTCCATTTGTGCCCAATCAATGTGCAAGTCTAATGCCATTTCACGCAGTGCGTGAAACATGACAAGTTAGGTGCACTGTGGAGGTAAAACGACCGTATACCATGTAATGGACATAGCGAATCTTTCCGCGTTAACTTTAATCGCGGTAATTCCCGGACTACCGGCATAACTGACGCGCGGTGTAAACCCAGCCGCTTCCCTCTCCTCCCGTTCTATCTATCTATTCCTGCCTCGGCAAACTCCATTGTGCCATTCAATAGGAGCAATAATATTTGCCCCTCGGGGTTTACTCAGTGTCTCGATTGTATAGACGAGGCATTCGTGAGCAAAGATGATGAAGATGATTAATACACGCCGATCAAACACAGAACACGGGAGTAGGAGTTGATCAAGGGATGGTCTGCAATTTTCTCCCCCTTTTGTCACTGTCTTATCAGTGTCTGTCGTGAATGACACTGACTGTGCAGCTCTGCAGTCCACAAACCACAATCATGGCGATACAGTCACGACAGAGTATCATGGATTAATCACCTCCTCATAGGTAGTCAGATTGTGCACTGAAAATGATATGAATGATTTTCCTCATTCATAGTAAGTGTATTTACTAGAATGGCATCCAGGCTGCTACATAGTTATTTCTAATTAAAAAATGACCACAAGTAGTATTTATCAGGCTAATTCTTCTATCCTTCCCCCATTCATCCTTCATACAGAAGAGCCATGCGTAAACTAGAGAGTGATTAGTCTACGATAACCAGACATGTTAATTGTGATGCGTAGATGTAACATGCTAAACAGCCCTGTAAGCAGACAATTGTACCAGCGCCTTCTGTATTGTGGTTAGAGCGCGTAAAGATACGATGGTAGTTCTAAGCGACATACCCACCCCCGGGATTTGCTAATTCTCGTTTAATCACGAAACCATGCTCTGTGAAATTAACAAAATATTGAACTAGCTAATGATAATTATTGCGGAAGAACAGGATTGGAAGAACAGATGAATACAGATGCAACAACTAACACTAACAATACCACGTGGATTAGAACGTGGGCTCAAACACAAAATAACGGGCCAGCGTTAAATGGTATATGACGTGTAGGCTTAATATGCCCACATTGTAGAAATCACCATCAACAATAGCCACCCGATACCCTGGGATTATACGCTTTATTAATGGACCGTGATGTCTCCGTATAACCAAGCCATCATCATAGCCGGGGTAATATGGGGGCAAGATCTGTCTGCCCTGTAATCACGATGATCCCATTGCTTTATACTGCATTCAAACCCTTTAAAGGAATGTACCCCATTTTGCAAGTTATTTTTGAGGGAAATACGACGGGGAATGAAAGAACGTCTTGTATAAGAGCTTCCCTCACAATATTACAACTGGATAATGTATTTAAGTGGACTTAAAGCGGACTTTAGATTTCGAGTAGGTTTTGGGCGGGTCATCCAAAAAACTAGCGGTTCCTGAAGCCTAGGGACCGGATATCGCAATAGACCATGGTCGCTACAAAACGAGCTATTTCAACTTCTCCTGAAATCGTAAGGGAAGCTGTGAGTGTGATATTTCGCACGTGTTATCGTGCGGGTATACTGTTGATCAATGCCGAGATTCATGATTTTCGTAGATGGGCTATACTTCCTTTAAACTGCTTGAAATCATAAGGAGAGTTGGGTTGGGTGATGCTACCGCGAAAAGCCAGTTAGCTGAAATGCGTTTGATTGTGAGCAGTCGCACCTAATGGATCGGAACGGCAGTCTTGAGTGGAAGCCAATAGGATTATTATAAACCGATAACGCGGATCATTGTTGAGGAAGATTACGGGAGTTGGGCCCAGCACGGAGGACCAAAATAATGGGTATTTATGACAGAGATAAATCTGTGGTTGAGTTAGTCTCAGTCCAGACGAGATGATGTATTAGTTGTTCTGTTTGAACTCTTTCTGTGTCAAATTGAATAGAGCGTTCCCAGGAGCAACTATATTGGAGGACAAACAATAAAAACGTTTGTCCTCCAATATGGCTGCTCCTGGGAACGCTCTACACTGCTCCATGGGTGTTTTGTATAAAAACTGATGCAAATATGTGACAGTGGCACATTAAGACTTAACACTTCAATTTATCATGTTTATTACCGATATAGTACAAGCTCATTTGCGATATGTGTGTGTGTGTGTGTGTGTGTGTGTGTATGTGTGTGTGTGTGTGTGTGTGTGTGCGTTTGTTTTAATCGCTCCTCGGAATCTTTGCGTGCACTTGACAGGTTATGAACTGGGTAAAGTTGAACATATGAGTCTGGAATGAGAATACGAAACTATGCGAAGTAATTATCCAACTTTTGAACTTAGAATCATCAACAAAAGGAGAGGGAGAGAGCGGGTGTACGAGGTTGTGGAGAGATGGAGGACGATGTTAATAATGTATAGAGAGGGAAATAATGAACGAGAGATGGATAGTAGAAAGAAAAACAGACGGAGAGGGGAATGCCATGAACAGATGAAGACAAAGCGAGATATAGATGATGAAGAGATATATGGATATATGTAGCGAGAGAAAGAGAGAGAGAGAGAGAGAGAGAGAGAGAGAGAGAGAGAGAGAGCATATATCGAAAGGTAACGAAGTCTTAGTGATGGGGCCTTCAAAATATTGTTACCATCACGTATTCCTACAAAAGATAGCGCGATGCAGTCATCTCAAATTCAATTAAGAATGGGGGCTTCCGGAAACATTGTGATCGGAATGTAGGATTGTTTTAAAATGATATGGAAGATTTAGATGAATTGTTAAAAAGGAGGTCGAGAGATCTTGCCTTGGGGTGCAATCGTAATACAATGAGTGTATGAATCTAAAATGGGCTCGTGCCGAAATTTGATTTGTACGAATTTTGAAAGTGGTGCATCCGTTTTGCAGGCGTAACACAATTATGTTCTCGTGTGTACAATCACACGGCATTTATAAGGAGACACATGTACTGTTAAAGCTCTTCGCTCAGAAAAAAAAGAACTGGGGCCATCTTCATGACACCTTACTCATGTTACTAAGTCTACTTAATTACTGAAGTGCAGACAGATACACGCGTTTTAGTTTCAGTATATGGGCTATTAATGTTCCATTAACTGAAAACAAACGTGAAGCGCACCATTTCAAATGAACTATTAATGTTGTCGGGTTGCTTTAAGATGTACTTCAGTATTCTTTTTGTACACTGCAATCTGAGTACATCGGATCAATACAATACTTGAGAGTGACATTTGTTTAAGTTGCGATGCGAACACTAACCACAATTTTGGAATATTGTGTTTTATTCACAGAAATGGGGGGATTAGACGTTATCATGATGAAGCAATCAAGCTAATATCATGTCAAGAAATGTATGCAAGCCAATGGTTTCATACAACCATGCGGTGGTCTTTAAGGTATGACAAATATGTATTTCAGCAAATACGTTTGTATGGGATAACATGTTGATTTGAAGGATTGATATAAACATGATGAATGTTACAGATGTCAAGTCGAACAAAACCCCGAAATATGACAAATACGGTGAATGATGAGATAAGCTACCTTTTTGGGGTCCGGATTAAGATGAAAAATAGGCAAAGTTGTAAACTTGATCGTAAGCCGGCGACGTTGCTCCGCAAGAATTCGACCCGGTCATGGAGGCTGATTAGGCTGGGCCGCGGGAGAAGCGGGCCTATAATCTGCCCAAATTGAGCTGGATGTTATCGTATAGCTCCAGCCCAAACTTCCCCGGGGGACCAGCCCAAGAAACAGTGCCCTTTTCCAACCCGCTCCGCGCGCTCCTGCCCAACTCTACCCTCTTCCAACAAACAAATCTCTTTTATGTCCTGGAATCCGCAGAGATACCTCCGCCACCGAAAGAAGAACGGAAAGAGGACGACGGCATAAACAACAACGGCGCGAGATTTGGACGAATGTCAATGCCAGTCGTGGCGGCGGAGAGGGCATTCGAGATAGAAAGAAATGAATGAGATAGAGCTGGACCCATTTTGATTTAAAGCTAGACAAATGGGATCGCTTTGAACACGGGGATCGCATTACAAATTGCATCGCCTCTCGCGGTCCTCGTGAATCAAGGAGCTGCGTACACGACCCCGCTGCTGTTTCAGCGCAACATCATCAATTTCCCAATTCAATTACACTACTTCTTGCACTTGCCAGGTTTCACGTCACATCTTCATCCGGGAGAGACAAGGTTGCCCCACCACGTTATACACCCTCACCGGATGAGTAGGAAACTCAAATGTTTTTTTACAAACGTGATAATGTATTTTGCCTCATAATCCACCACTCGCACCGCCGTACGTCGTAAATGGATATTGGGGCCAATTGGTAATTAAACGTAATGTTATTTTCTTGAAAACCCAGTAGTAAACACAGCTCTGAAATAACTTAATCCATGGCGCTATCATCGCTGCGTCACACTTATTGTTTTTGCTTCTTATGTCAGCAACAAAATATAATCAATTCCGGTGATATATAATAAGTTGCATAATACTAAGATGACAATAATTCATGATTTTACCAATATTAATGATAATAAGGATGATACAAAATACAAATCATATCAACTATGAATATGATAATAACACTCTCAGTACAGGTATTTTTAAAATATTAAAAATAATAATTGATTTACCTGATAATTTTGCCCAGTAGCGTACACTACTCATAGCGATAGAGAGAAGAGAAAATGGAGTATATAATTATGTATTTCCCTATGAAAGTCCACAGCTCATATTTGTATTACTCATACAATCCAACCTTTGTATACTTTTAGTCACTCGGAGTCTGACAGTGGACTGTGAACGCACATTTGTTGATAAAGATAGAAATTAATTAGGGGGCAGGGTTATCGATATTATTCACACCGCTGCACACGGAACCTTAACCCGAATGAGTCACATATTGGCGAAATGTTCTCAGTGGTCGACAGTTAAGGTCGATGAAACGGAGGAGAAGAGAGGTGAGTTGTTTGGGATGTTGGATTGCCTTCGTGACATCATGGTCATACGCGCATCAGAAGTCACTGGCAAAAACCTTCAGCCAGCTCTTAATATTATTAGAGGGATTACAGTATGTGTATGCATGGATAAATATTAAAACATAAACATTATAAGTATCAGAATGATTGACAGACGGAGTGAAACAGGCAAAGAGCGACAGATATGTTTTTTGTATGGTTTTGGTATGGCTCAGTGCGATAAGTTCGGGCAGATGTATTGTAATCGATTATGATACACGCAAGAGATGTGACAATATCCGAAACAAAATGGAAGCTGACAAAATGAAAGACGATCAATACAAACGTAATGATGATGATGATGATGATGATAATCATGATAATGAAGATGATGACGATTATTATAATGCAAACAGTTATTATCACGCTGGAGGTTAACAACAATTGGACCATTATATGTTTATGTGTATGTATTCAAAAATAGTAACAACACCAATGCATATACATTGTATCAATGACACGGAGATTGGAATGGAAGCAAATATATGAAATGACTCAATTAGTCTAAGTTTCTTCGAAGGTACCGAATGGTGGATGAAAATTGATACTTTGTCGCTCCGTTGTCACACGACATGACTCGGTTCTTCGATGATCCGAGCACCGTGCACCATCCGTGATGTGTCCTTGTCCGTTACGGATGTCTGTCGGCCACCAGTATTTAGCAACACCGATACATCTCGCCCTCATCACTATCGCCATGGTCACCGTGAGTCAGTAAGGCCGATACACACCACCGAGTCTGGTCCTTCTAACTTATTTCATCAAGCTAGCCTAGGTTCAAAACTTCCCACATTATCCTATTTTTTTACCACGCTATTTGTAATAGTAACACACCGACGAGCATATCATTGTCTTACTCGTGTTACAAATGGTATGTATATAATATACACATCACGCAACGACCTAGGTACTGAATATAAGGCTTATCCAGATTAAATCGGATTATTTTGATTAGGTGTGATTGCTAGAACAAAATAAGCATAATTTCAACGTAGAGCCGAGAAATTTATAGCAACCTTACGTGGTTATTAGGATTGATGGCCTTACAACTAATGAAAATACACTCGTGTCAGAATATATACATTGCGGAACGACACAGGTACTGAGGCTTATTTGAATTAAATCGAGATAAGTTTTGATTGCTCTATACCACGACATAATCATAACTTCAGCGTAGAGCAAAGACTACGAGCAACCTTGCGTGGTTATTAAGAAACTGGCGTTCTCCCCTTCTTCACCATGTTCACGAAGATACACTCGTGTCAGAATCATCGTCTTCCCAAGTATGGTTGTCATCGATATTGATAATAAAAACATTGCGGAATGACTCGGACTAGTGTCTGTCGTCTGATGGGTAAAATGGTTTGTTTGGTTGCAAAGAGGCGTGATTTGCTCGATTAAGGAAAATGCTTTAGTCGGCTATTTCAAACTGGGGGAATATTGAAGCTCTTCTTGCGAGAGATCGGGCAATGTTAGAAGAGGCAGGGAGAGAGGGAGAGGGAGAGAGGGTGAGAGAAAGAGAGAGAGAGAGAGAGAGAGAGGGGGTGAGATAGGGAGGGAGATAAAGAGAGAGGGAGAGGGAAAGGGATAGAGAGAGAGAGAGAGAGAGAGAGAGAGAGACGCACAGAGAGAGAGAGAGAGAGGAAGAAACAGACATACACAGTCGTAGAGAGAAAGGACGAGGGAGGGAGGGAGAGACAGAGACAGAGAGAGGTTTTGAGGTGTGTTTGTGTGTGTGTGTGTGTGTGGGGGGGGGGGGGGGGGGGGGTAGAAGGAGAGAGGGGTCAAGGGAGACCGAGACGGAGACAGACATACATAGATGGGAAGAGGGATACAAATGGGATGAATGATGGAGCTGAAATGGGAAATTATGTCAAAAACAACAAATAGCCAGTACTATATGCGCATTAATTCTGTGCATGTATTTGTAACTGTAACTCCAAATCAAAGCAATGTAGGACGGTGATGCAAATGTAGTTGTGACTTGAGAAACAATTTTACAGAGGGGACTGCAACCCTTGTGCCCACTTTCTGGCAACAAACATGGGGACCAGAAAGGCATGCCTCATAGCCTTTTTCGAAACTGCCCAGCGGCCCTTTTCCGGATCAGAGATTTGAATGATTCGTTTTCGACGTCAAATCTGTTTTTCTTCACACATTCGCTTTTGCCTGACCTAGTTTGGTCGCAGAGGAGAGAGATTAAAGAATAAATGAGGAAGGGAAGAACGAAGCAGAGAGGGGGAGAGAGAGGAATAGAGGGTGGGAGAGAGAGAGCTGAAAAGGAAAGCCTGAAGTTAAACTAATTATTAAGATTAATCACTACTTGGGAGATTGCTACGTCTTAGTTGGTTATGATTAAGTCATTCCAAGCTAAAACCGTCCCCGGGGAGTTTTCAAATCGGTCTCGGACCAGGCAGTTTTGTTTCTTCCATCATTGTCCATATAGAAGTCGGCAAGCCAGCTTACGCAAAAAATACCCTTTATACCACTCTGTTTTCTTAGCTTTTGTCAATACGGAGGAAAGGTGAAACATGGCTAAGGGCGATTTAAATTGTTATTTTAGAAGTACATTATTCGCTGCTAGATTGGGTTCAAGGATTCATTCCACCTTATTCATGTTTCGACCGTCCCAGACTGACTTGGGGGACATTTCTGGGCATTGTTATATCACGAATGCACGATGGGGGTGGGGTGCAGTGAAAGGGGCGTTACCAACTTTGGCCTGCCCCACCACTTACACTAAACGAAACGGGAAATTTAACGAGTTTTTGTTGTACTCAAGTCTGATTTTGTGAAGGTTTAATTGGTATTCTGTACAAGTCACTCACGGACTAGATCAAATGTTTTGTTAATGATTCGACAACAATTATAAGTTAAAGGAATATATATCAATAATTTATCGAAATCTAAATATATATTGCAGGTTTGTTGTGATATGTGATATATCGAAAATACCACCAAACACTACGCTTTAGCTATGAAGTACTATCACACGTTCCTGTCCATATTTTCATTAACCGGTGTCTGATTACACAGTGTTCATACTTGTGATTCGGGATAATTAAGCCCGCATATCTAAGGAATGTAGGACATCTTAGTTATGGTAGTAATACACATTTTACGAAGGCGATATTCAAAATTTTGACAACGAAACACTACTGAAGTATTGAAGTTGCATGATTCATTATGACATTGAGTCATAATGATAGGACATGAGTGATGTGCTAATTGGAATAGACAACAGTACTCATGACAGTTTGAAGTCTCAGATAGCTAGTCGAAACTTGGCCTAGACTGCCCGATAGAAAGGGAGAGAAATCAATCAACCACTCGCCCTGAACATGTCTAATGCTCAAGAGCCGCGGATTACATTTTGACATCGCAGTTCGAGTTACCTCCAGATTTAATCCGACAATATTTTGCTACAGCGCCGTTTCGAAACTTGCCTTTTCTCCTGTTTGGTTGGCCTTTCTTCCCTCGTTCTCTCTCTCTCTCTCTCTCTCTCTCTCTCTCTCTCTCTCTCTCTCCCTCTCTCTCTCTCTCCCTCTCTCTTACCCTTCCTTTACCTCCTTTCATCTCTCTCCCTCGCTCTGGCCTTCTTCTTTGTTCCATCGATGCCATACTTTTTTTTGTCTTCCTCTCCTTCTCCTGCAAAAATCGTGGGAATGTTTTGAGGGGACAAGGAACTCCCAAATTGAAATTCTGGCCCAAGAATAACACTTTTGGGGGTCAAAGAGCGAGATTTTTTCCTCTCCCCAGACACAATACCTCTCCCCCCTCGTGTACATTCGACGTTCATTATTCCAACATTCACATTTTGATGACCTTGTTAAGAAACTTTCGCTGAAGGCATCAACCCCAAGCATGCTGAGTTTAACCCACTCAGCACTAAACCAAGAAAATTCCATTGGCTGATTACACATTTCATGTACTTATGGTACTGAGATGGTTAACAAATGTGTGGGAAAATGTCATATTACATGAAATGATTTGAATTCGCGTGTCATGATCGAGTATTTATAATTATGGATGGTTAAGATGTAAATTTGTTTGTATAATCCTGAATCCGAAAATGTTATTTACAAATGCTTATACAAGTTTGGTAATATGAATAAAAATAGCTCCCTGTAGACCTATTCCAAACTGGTTAAATACTGATTGACGCATAACATGATTAATGGTATATCTTGAATTGGATGAGAGTTTGATATTATGTGAAGAACAGAATAATCACACAAACACTATAATACGAGCTTGATAGAAGCTGGAGGAGAACATGTTATCGAAAAAAAAAAACTATTTAAGTTATTTTACACGTATGGTAACTTTAAGGCGTCAGTGGTCAATTGTAAATCAGGTCAGGAATGTGCAAAGAGCGTGCGATTAACCCGTGGTTTAACACGTCCACAACTTCAAGTGTAATGGCAATTAAAGTTGAATCATATACATGTAGATGACTGATAACAAGCCAAGTTAACAGCGATAAATTCCTCCGTGATATATCCCCGTGTCATGGATTAATGTTAAAGGAATTTTAAAAATATTTGCCATGAAGACATCCAAAGATGACGAGCCAAACAACTTGAACTATTCAACTGTTCATGTCAGTGGGTCTGCGATTGTGAGTCACTGCCACGCCACAATAGACAGATGATTTTTCAGTGGCCAAGAGAGCATGAAATAGATTAAGTGCCATCTATTGACAAAATAATTGTGGTCACGGAATCCTTACCAGAGGAACAAAAAAGTTATATTTCCTTCTACCTGTCTACTTTCAATTAAAACTTTTTGTACGCCAATAATGCCAATTGTAACTACCTGTTAACCAGATCATCCCCAACCATATGCGTTGATATGTAGTTGATTACATATCAACATACATTGTAGTTAGGTACTTAACTATTTTAAAGATGAAATATAAGATGCTTAAATTTCATGTTAGAATTTTTAAATTTAAGAAATAATATATTATCAATACACTAATACAATAATGAGGACAGTACATATTTGACGTAGATTATTATTCCTCATTACTTTGGAAACCACGTTTTATGTAGCACGTGTTTTACATGCCACATCGTATACGTCACGTAAATGCCAACATTATATATTATGATTCAGCCAGAAGAAATTGGTCTTTGTGTTGTAAGCTGTTTCATCTTTTTCGCATTATGACACTTAAGTGACAATCACCTGAGAATGTCTTTTTGGAAACTTGCCACGATTGCTGGCAACGTCGTTTGTCATGGCGCCATTCAGCGTTTATTCTGCTTAGAGTATAACACCCATTTCATATTATCATATGATTTAAACCTTTTGTTAAAGGCTTATGGTAATAAACCTCGTGTCTGCATAAGTCAACGCACTTCAAGATGTTACACTTTTCAAATAAACTTCATAAGTCTCTCGGATTTGTTCGTCTGATTCTGAGAGTTATTTCAGAGTTTCATTTTCCATGTTTACATAAGGTAATGGTGCATACGTCTGTCACGCATGACATCATCTTACAAACGAATCATCGTGCAATTGAGTAGAATCAAATCCCGATTGTTGCTGAAATGACGTTTTCACGCCTGATTATTTTAATGGCGCCTTCATGAAATCCAAAAGCAACCACTTTATCGATTTAACGCTTGGCAAATATGCTCGATGTATTTGTTCTTCAGAGTCTTTTTTGGAATCGTGTTCCCGCTGATGTTTTGTGTTAGTGATATTTGTG
Source organism: Arbacia lixula (assembly GCA_963669155.1). Classification (NCBI taxonomy): domain Eukaryota; kingdom Metazoa; phylum Echinodermata; class Echinoidea; order Arbacioida; family Arbaciidae; genus Arbacia; species Arbacia lixula. Next base: position 13,048,710 of record OZ022586.1, on the reverse strand, counting down.
GACGTTTTATTGTCGGCATCGGAGTACAATAAGATATTATGTTTGCAACCCACAAGCAGTAATTGGATTTTAAATATCATAAGTTCGATAATTTTTACGCGTTGCGGTTAAAGCCACATACTGTAGTCAATGTCTGCTTAAAGTACAAACGTGGAAAATAATACGACATAATTATTTCTCATTCCGGTTTTACTTCTTAAATGCTATGGTTTCATAACACCACTGATAACACTGTGGTATCAATCAACTCAGTTAGACGTGTAATCTCGCATTTTCGTCAAAATGATTATAGTAATGATATTAAAACTGGTTGTCTGTTTGTATTTGACAAAATGTGAGATGTGAGATAAACCGGTTCGTTGAATGTGTGTGTTTAAAATTATACAAAGTAGACTCGTTGTTTCCTGCTTTTCCCCTCAGCCGTTCCGTAAAAATAAAACTCAATCTACAATCTTGCAATAAGGTTCGAGTTAAGCCAACACTTACATTGTGAATGTGATAGGTAAGATTTAAAATGTCCAACAGCCTGGAATCCAGTCTAAGAAGGACACGATACCATCTGTTTCCTTGGTCCGACCAAGGAAGTAAGCAGAGGAACTCGCCAGATTGATAAATGCGCTGACTTTATCAGGGTAATTTTGAAACCCGTCCTTAGAAAGCGCGCACCAATCATTTCAATCGCAGGCACGTGACGACACGCTGTATGCGCGCGATCAAAACCGTTCATCAGACGCGGCTTTATATCCCGATATAATTTCCCGCCTTGACATCGTGATCGATCACAAATTGCTGGACGCTCATGTTGGAGGCAATGTTCTTTTATCTCGCAGCGTTTAAAGGTGCCATCGTCTCGTTCCATGTGCTGTACCTTTTTTGCATGGTAAAGTGCGCCAGTACTATAGTGTTCTGTGGGTTTTATGTGCGTGTCTCGTGCACACATGCAGCAATGACGTACGAATCTTTAAACTTGCTTCGTCCACCCTTGGTTAGATCCAAGTCAGATACTCTTGTAACAGACGAAATAACCTTCCTCTCATGTCTCTGGGAATCGTGGGACATGCGTATCTCTATGTCTAAATATCCCGTGGAAGTGCTACGAATCTCTTGAACAGTTTGGAACGTAGGTGTAACGGGTTAACGCATTCACCCTTCTAACTTTAAGAAGAAACAGCTTTCAACAGCTAAGGTGATAGAAGGGTACTTTAAAGTAGATAACGTCCTTGCTACATGTATGTACTGCAATATATATGACAATGTGATGTCAATAACCGTTGCATCTTCGTTACGATGTATGTCATTATACGTAGCGGGGTAAACATAACGGCGTGCTTAAAACGACATGAAAGTTTTGAAAACTGTTCAATGATAGCATGAACACAGTGAACATACTAATTAGGAATTTGTGAAATATGCGTCAGGGGCACGTAGAGATGAAATGCATCGTTTATCTCATGTCCTCGAGACAGCAATAACCTTAACTGACGTATTTTGTACCGAACAAAGGTATTGAGATCTCAAGAGGACAATTTCCGTTATGAAGAAGCGTACCACCTGAAATGACATTTAAAGTGTACATAACACGTGGTGATGCCTTTAAGATTGCCCACGCGATGAACTACCGAATCCTGAACGATTTGATGATGTAAATAAACAGATAAGAAGAGCTGATTTACGCCTGCCTTGTTGACAGAATAATGGATAATGTGTGATAAATGTTATAAACGATGTGGATTTAGGGTGACAAGGCCGATTCCCCTTTCCACTGCCCCTCCATATATCTACCTATTATCCACTTTCTTATATGTTTTATCACTGCTTATTGGTTTTTATTATCTCATGTTGTCGCGTATGTCTTCGATATTTTCCATCATTGTCCATCTACATTATGTTAAATTGAACGATTCGGTTGTCAGAAAGGAACAGGGGGAGAAAAGCGGGAGAGAAGGGAGAGAGAGAGAGGGAAGGGTGGGGTTGGGGAGAGAGAGATAAAGAGAGAGAGAGAGAGAGAGAGAGAGAGAGAGAGAGAGAGAGAGAAATAAGAAGAAAAGTTGTTTTCCAGAATTCACATTCATGGAAGGTGACACTAGTCTCTCTCCAAGGCTATTGGACATAACTGTCACAAATATATATGAATCTACAGGTTTTATGATCCAGTAGGAGCTGGAGAAGAGAACTTATGCAGTTATTTTCGCACGTAGATCATATAGATTTGTTCCCACCCATGCGTGTTGTCTGTGGAATTAACGACATGTATATAAATACCCGTGTGGGATTTCATTGAGGACCTAAAGCATGGTTAAGCCAGGTAGATAGAAGAAGCTGAAGCTAGCCCCTTACTTAATCGTGTCGCAGGCACAACATTCCTCGATCACGTCCGGCGATACCGCGGATACGGTGTCTTCTTGGCGACAAAGCGACGAGGAAGCACGACAGCGATACGTCAAAATTAAACCTTCCCTTCACGCCACTAGTCTCTGTAAACATACTTCAGTTCAGAAAGTTCATCGGGAGCATGGAAAGGTGTCATAACGGAGATGTCATGATAATAAATTGCATTAATGCAATGACGTATTGTGATCATGCAAGACATTTTGGAAAGATACACATACAACCCTGGAAAATACACAATTTGACATGTCTGAGATGTTTGCCGTCAGGTCAGGGTAAAGCATTTACCAAAACATGATTCGGACTTGTTTCGTATGAATTGAAACCATCAGAACATGGAGAGAGGGCAGAGCATGTATATGCGTTATCCTATTATATTATATATTCAGCATATTCATGTTGACGAGTATCTCAAAATAGTAGATGCTTCTTTTTTAGTAAAAGGGTGTGAAATAGTGTTACAGTTAAGTACGTAGTGATGAAACGATATGTATTATGCATCCCGCCCGCTACACACGCTCACACATATTATCGCATATAGGCCCAATTGCACCCACGTATTTGTCATGTTTGTGGTGAGAATATTTTCGTAATGTATTCACAACTCTCACCCCCAAGTGCGTAGTGCTGCAGTATTTCATGCACCATGTGCACTGTATTTCTTATTTTAGTATCTATGGGAAAATGGGTGGCACGCACTTTGAATGTATTACTAGTTGTTACCAGCTGGACAAGCCTCTGACAAGCTTTAAAGTTACCATTAGCAGTGAAGTGTACGATGGACATGAATAAAACGTGCATAAATAACCGAATTTGTTTATTGTAATATTATCATAATTATGTAGTTGTTGCAATCAGCATAGTCAATCACACACATTGGGATGTATGATGCAAGTATCCTTGGCCACACGCGCTATGAGCCCAGAAATACGCCACGTCACCCCATGCGATGGCCCATTGAACGAGCACGGGGTCTGATCGTCACACCTAGCTCAACTCCCCAAATGAAAAGGTCACGTAGAAAGAGGAAAAGGAGGAAAGGAGGGGAGAAAATAGGCCCGGAGTCATTGACAAATAATATCCAGATCTTGCCGAAGTGCATTTGCCCCCATTCTGTCGTAAGCAATTGGGTTCTAACAGGTACGTTCCTCCTGTTGATAAATCAGATAATGTTTTTTATCATACACACTGGCCTCCCACGCATCCTTATGATCAATGTTTATCTTTACAATTAAGGACCTTTACATCGTCATCATATCTGGCAAACGTCTAGTTTCCTTACTTTTAAAGGAATTAGGTTATTAACTAATTACGGTGAGGGCATATATAGGAAGCTTATTATGAAGATCAATCGTTTGTTCCTGTTTGTAAACATGATTGATAATAAAGGCTTAATTATGCATCCATCTCACATGCCAAACTACACACTTTAAAGTCGTGTTGAATAATGATGTCATCGGTCATGTTAATTAAACATGTACTATATTTTATCTCGTAATGTACGGTAGAGAATTCAGCCATTGGCTGCGCATTAGCCATTGGCTGAATTGCGTAATATGAGAGGCCGTTCCGCGCGCAATCGCCATCTTCGTTCCAGCGCAATGTTCGATCGCGAAGCGATTTTTATCTGACCGAAAAATCGGAAAATATCATCGAAATCTGCGGAAATACGGAACTGAATTCGTGCTCTCTTACAAGCGTGACTATCGTTCTCAGCATGGATAAACCAGCTGACAAATCGGAGAAGGCAAAAGCCAATAAAGATACCGAGCTGTGTGAGCCTAAGGCCAGCCCAGCTCCGGCAGCAAAGAAAAAGGCTGCAGACAAAACTCTGTCTAGCGGCAGGAGGCCTAAGGCATCCCGCCCCGCGGCTTCGGGGAAGGCACAGCCGAACCCGCCCGCACCAGCTGCTACCGCTCCCGACCCGACTGTGACTACAGCGGAAAATAGCACGGAGGTTATGTCCCGCATCGGGAAACTCGAGTCAATGTTCGAAAAAATGATCGAGACTTTGAGCACTCCTCATCATGGAGAACAACATGCCAACACGCCGCGGGACTGTTTTAGTGATTATGGCGACTGCGACACACAAAGGGGAAGCAGCTCACCACCCGTCATAGATTTGGCGGATAATCGCAGCGTGGCTGATTTCCTATCGGCAAACCGCGATGACGCGGTCAGCTTGTTTTCGGACGTAGGCCTACAGGAGGCAGAGAAAGACAAACGGCCAGAATTCAAGATACCACGAATGGCTCAGAAATTCGTGGCTCCGTCCGGGATAGGAGAACCACTAGATGAGGATGTCGCGGACACCATTGTGTATATGATGGGACAAAAACTTGACCAGAAATCTCTCGACGAAGCAGCAACTCGCTACCCCTGCCCATCTAATTGCACATGTCTAGAAACCCCTAAAGTGAACAGCACTATCTGGGAGAACATCTCGACGGGGACGAGACACAGGGATCTGAAACTTCAAATGATCCAATCATCCCTCTTGAAAGGAATAAACGCACTTGCTCGTACCCTTCCAGCAACCTTGTCTGAAGCTCAGCAGGATGCTATGGCTTTTCTCTGCGATGCAAACTTCTCCCTCAACTGCATGAGAAAGGACAGCATAAAGCCTGACATGAACTCAAATTTCCACCACCTGTGCAAGCCCTCTCACAAAGTGACAAAGTACTTGTTTGGAGATGACCTGGGGCGTCAAGTGAAAGAGATCCAAGAACAAAGGAAAACAATGTCAGGCATGATGAAATCACGCTTCACACGAGAGCAATCACGGTTCCAGCCGTACAAGAAACCGGATGTGACATCTCGCCGTCAATACACGTCGACTGGGTTCACCCGCCCGTCGGGGAGGGGTTATGACCGCCGAACATCACATTCCAACCCCATGGCCGGTTCACCTGCACAGCCTTTTTTAGGGAAGGCTTGGAGGGGGAGACCTCGAGATCCTCCTCACACTTACACACCGACAGCAGCAAGGGAGGGTGGCAACAAGCAGCCAACCTACCACAGGCAGAGCCAAAACCAGGGGAGGAAATAGAACAGGTAGGTGACTATGAACACAACATGGATAACGATCTAGTTACAACACCAGCTGTCGTCGGAGGTCGTCTGAAGCCATTTTTCCCTGCTTGGGAAAATATCACGAGAGACTCACACATTATTCAAGCAGTTCATGGCTATATAATAGAATTTGACCCAGAAAAATTTCCCCCTTCTCGAGAAAAACCTCTGCGTTCTTACAAGCGGAATGCTGAAGAAACAGCCAAGATTGACCATGAGATTCTTGTTCTGGAAGAAAAACAGGTCATTGAAAAATGTGCCCATGAAGAAGGGGAATTCATTTCAGAGGTTTTCACGAGACCAAAAAAGAACGGAGGAGTCCGATTAATTCTTGACCTGTCCGAACTCAACAAAAGTGTTCAGTACCAACACTTTAAAATGGATAATATTCAATCTGGTATTCTACTCCTCTCAAAAGGATGTTATATGGCTTCAGTAGACCTCCGTGATGCATACTACACAATTCCCATTCACTTAGAGTCTCGTAAATATCTCCGCTTCGTATGGAGAAACCAATTGTGGCAGTTCAAAGCTTTGCCAAATGGCTTATCTTCCGCCCCAAGACTGTTCACCAAAATACTGAAACCAGTGCTTGCCTTACTAAGACAACAGGGGCACACAGTTTTGTCGTACTTGGACGACACACTGATAATTGGGAACAATATAGCAGACACTCGCTCAGCAGTGCAAGCCACCACTGACCTTTTGACTAGTCTAGGGTTCATTATTCACTCAGAGAAATCGGTACTTGAACCATCCCGTGAGATTGAATTTCTGGGTTTCCATTTAAATACATCTGAAATGAGAATCACCCTCCCAGCCAGTAAAAGCAATGACATTCAAGATGCATGTCGATCCTTACTTGCTAATAACAAACCTAGTATCCGGGAGGTAGCTAAAGTCATTGGGAAGATTGTGGCTGCCTTACCAGCATCTCAGTACGGCCCCTTGCATTACAGGCAGCTGGAAAGGGAAAAAATCAGAGCCCTGAGAAAACAGAAAGGACATTTCGATAGACATATGAGCCTATCAAATAGAGCCAAGGCGGAACTAGTTTGGTGGTCATCCCATGCACATCTCGTGTCTAAACCCCTGTACCCAGGGAAAGTATCAAAAGAAATAAGAACAGATGCTAGTGGACAAGGTTGGGGTGCCACAGACCTGCAATCCAAGACAGGGGGTAGATGGAATGCTCAAGAGTTAGCAAGAGCAGCAGGTAATGAAATAAACTATCTGGAAATGCTAGCAGCCGGTTTGGGACTCAAAAGCTTCTGTTCAAATGTCAGAGATGCACATATATTGTTGAGGTTAGACAACACCACAGCGGTGACATACTTGAATAACATGGGCGGCGTCAAGTCTGAAGCATGTAACGAAATGGCGTTGCAAATTTGGGATTGGTGCAGTAGACGACAAATTTGGATAACAGCATCTCACTTAGCGGGCTCTAAGAACACAGAAGCTGATACGATGTCAAGGAAATTCAATGACAATATAGAATGGATGCTAGACAAGACAATATTCAAGGAGATAGTGCAGAGGTATGGGTTACCAAACGTAGACCTATTTGCCACCAGACTGAATGCCCAGCTCCCAACATACGTCTCCTGGAGACCAGATCCAGGGGCATGGGCAGTAGACGCATTCACTATTGACTGGGGACCCCTAGTATTTTATGCGTTTCCCCCTTTTAGCTTGGTTGCAAAGTGTCTCCAAAAAATCAGACAAGATGGCGCTAGGGGGATTTTGATAGTGCCAAATTGGCCAACACAGCCCTGGTATACCGTACTACGTAACATGCTATTGGAGGAGCCCTGGGTATTGCGAAAACACCAGTTGTTAACCCAACCCATTACAGGTAGACCCCATCCACTTACCCATCTCTCCCTCTTATGTTGCAGGGTTGGAGCAAACATTTCATAGCTCAAGGAATGACGGAGGAGACTGCTGATATAATGGCAGCGTCTTGGAGGAAATCCACCAAGGAGCAGTATATGGTGTATATTAGGAAGTGGCAAAGGTTTTGTCATGAGCGTCACTTATGTTGGACCCATACGAAGGTGGGAAATTTGTTTGCGTTCTTTAATTCTATGTACAAAAGTGGAGCAAGCTACAGCACCTTGAATACATCAAGGAGCGCACTAGCATCAGTTGTTCTTCTACGGGACGAGAAATACACCATTTCTACACACCCTTGGATTTGCCGGTACTTCAGGGGCATTTTTAATCTCCGACCACCCACTCCGCGATACAGCTTCATATGGGATGTGGGCAAGGTGCTGAGCTACCTCAGACAAGTAACTCCAGCTCATAAGATTTCGCTGTGTCAACTGACACACAAAGTATGTTTTTTACTAGCGTTGACTTCTGCCCAAAGAGTGCAAACACTTTCATACCTAACCCTTGACAATGTGAAGGTGTCCAAAGATTGTGTGGAAATAGCAGTGGCTGATTTGATAAAGCAGAGTCAACCTGGGAATGTGGGAGTGAAAGTAACACTGAAAGCCTTTCCCGAGGATAAGAAACTCTGTGTTGTACACTATGTTAAAGAATACATTAACAGAACAAGCACATTGAGGAAGGAGGTGAACGCACTATTTGTCACCTACAAGCAACCCCATGGGAAGGCATCAAAGCAAACCATCGCTCGATGGATAAAAACTGTGTTGAGAGCATCAGGTATCGACACCGATCTCTTCAAAGCACATTCAACGAGATCGGCGGCAACCTCATCTGCCAAGAGGAATCACTTTCCAATAGCAGACATTCTCAAACATGCTGGGTGGAAAAATGAATCCACGTTCAGGAATTTTTACCTGAAACCGGCGTCCCAGGCAACATCTTTTGGACAAGCAGTTCTGGGACAACAAACCTCTAGGAAGGGACAAGATTCAGTCCTGTAAACATAGGTACAGTTGCCCAAAACTTTCTCTGACAATATACTTCTGTGGAAAATGACTACTGTGAAAATCTTTGAAGTCTCATATTACGCAATTCAGCCAATGGCTAATGCGCAGCCAATGGCTGAATTCTCTACCGTACATTACGAGATAAAATAGAGAATTAAATGAAAAACATTGAAATTTAATTTGTATTTTATGAGTAATGGGAGGATAGAGAATTCAGCACCCTCCGCTCCCTCCCTTACTCTGAACAGCCTTAAATGTGGCTTATACAAGATCTATTTTATCTCGAAATAATTTTTCACAGTAGTCATCAGCTTTTAAAGATGGCGATTGCGCGCGGAACGGCCTCTCATATTACGCAATTCAGCCAATGGCTAATGCGCAGCCAATGGCTGAATTCTCTATCCTCCCATTACTCATAAAATACAAATTAAATTTCAATGTTTTTCATTTAATTCTCTATTTTATTTCAAGGTATGTGCATTGTGTCATGATTTTTACCCGTATTTTATTGACATGCATAACAGCAATTTGTATTAATATTCGGACGACTACGAATTGAACGCTGCAACTCCGAACTTCGTATTTAAATGCGCGTTGTAAGTACCTACATGCTGTATCTATATATATATATATATATATATATCTATTATATTCCACGATTCTGTCGACATCGAGTTTGTGACGAAATATTCGACAATACCTTTAAGTATGGGGTGTTGCCTCTTTCACTTTATTGTGCACTGCGTGGTCAGTGAGGCGTCATGGTAAACACGTGCATATTCCTAATGTGTTACTGGATACAGGGGTACGAAGACAGGTTTTTATCAAATTTAAAAAGGGTGGTTTGTTGTTGAAAGGAAGAGGTAGAGGTTGGATGAAAAGGAGAAGGTGTGTGTGACAGGGGTGAAGAAAAAACAGGGAAGTAAACGCTTTATGGGCATAATGAGGGGAGGGGGCTCTGATTCCCCGCCTCCTCTCCCCCTCCCCTCCTCTCTCCTCACGCACATTGAGGGGATACCATTGCGGGAGGGGTGTGTATGTTGGGTGGAGGGGGAAGGAGGGGGGGGGGGGGGGGGAAGTTAACCCCATGTTCTGCTCTTTCTCAGCCCCACTCTCTCCGATACATCTTTAACATGTTTAACGTCTTTACATCATCTCCACCCATCCTCCCGCACACACACACACCCTCTCTCTACTTTTTCTCCCATTCCTTCCTTCTACATTGTTCTACCCTGTCAGTACCCCTCCTCCTCCTCCTCTTCCCCGCCACCTATCACCTTTTTTTTTTCACAGAAAGACCATCTTCTACCCTTTCAAACCGCCCCTTCTCTCCCTCTCCAACAGCGCCAGCGCCCCCCCCCCCTCCCCCTCCCTGCCCATCCTCACGTTCATGTACATTGCGTGTCAATCGGACCAAAAAACGGCGCTCGCTTCTTGTTTCAGATTTGCTCAGTCTCGTTCATCAGATACTCTTCGCCTGTTTGCTCTTCTCTTGACAAAATCTTTTAGGAAACTTCTTGGGTTTGCAGAAGTGATGCTGCTGAGAAATGGGCCCCCATTTTCCCTCTCTCTTTCTCTCTCTTTCTTCTCTCCTCTCACTCTCTCAAACTGGAGACGGATAGATGAGCTCTTCCTCCAAGTCTGCCAAGGTCGATATTTTTGTTGAGATGGAGAGGGATGAACTTTATTTAGAAAGACGATGAAATGGAATATTCTATAACTGTATTTGTAACAGGTAAACATAGCTAAGGCAAACGGCGGCCCTTTCTCCAGATCATTATGACAGTCCTACTTAAGAAGAGGGTCGGCGAGGGGTAATGCTGACAAGGATAAGTTGGATTTATACATAACCATTACAATGAATACCAAGAATACATGTACTTGAGCTATATGCACCCTTCGAAATACCAATGATGGTTTATTCTTTTGGAATGGAAACAGCATTGCATAGAATGATAGTGTTAATGGTAAGAACAATGATATTCAAAAATGTATTAATTCATCGTCAGAATAATACGAAAACTGTGATTACATCAGTCATGACAGTAGTTGCTACGCTACTTACATTTTGTGTTGTATGTACCGTGTTTCATAAACTTACACAGCTTTATATTTCAAGCCTGCGAAATTTACACATCATTATTAACATAACATTGTACTTTATTTGGAAACAGACAACACCCATTCCTAATTCCACATACACCACATTCCATTGCTTCACCTGCGGAATCGTTTGTTGGGGGAACTCTAAAAAGTACGCGCACGCGTGTAAGCACGTAATTCGCTTCCGCATGACTGTAACTATGTTTGGTATTTTAGCTACCTACATGCACCCGGTGCCAGGCATGCAACTGGAGACATTGAGCTGAGCTGAGCGGGCATGGCGCCCCCCTTTCATGACTAATTACTCGTCTGACCAAACTAAGCGCGCCCCCACCTCGGCCGTCTCGGCGCGGATCGAATGCAGCTGGCGCGCTCCGCCCTGCCGGTAAGGCCGCTAATCGAATGAGCGCCACACACGGTGCTTCATAATTCTCATCTTCAGGCCCGTAATTGCTATCAAATTTGCATGTTTTGAGGGGGATGGCATTGGAGGGCTTAATGAGCGTGAAAGGACACGCAACATAGGCACGCTCTCTCCCGAAACGAATGAACGCGAATGAAACGTGGGCTGAATGCTAGGCAAAACATTAAACACAAAAACAAAAGAAAGCAAGAAAGACTTAGAAAAAAAAAAAAAAAAAAACATTCCCACTCTCTTCTCAACTACGCGCGCGCGCGCGCACACACACACACACACACACACACACACACAGATATACACACACACGCACACACACACTCATTCATAAACGCACACATACACGCACAAGCACACACACACACACACACGCACACACACACACACACACACACACACACGTACGGGCAATATCAGCATTTCATTGGTTGTCAAATGTGTACTTCTTATTTCTATCCGTTCGATCTCAAAATGGCCACATAGTATTCGGAATGGCAAACTTAATACAGCCCGGGTAATTACATAATTTACCACCTTGCGTTGTACATTTCATGGCATTTCATGGCATTGGAGCATGTAATGTGTAATAACTTAAGGTGCTTTTAAAGGCTTAGTACCGGATGGACGACACTGTCTCACTATACCGTGTGCAAGTGTGTGTGTGTAGTGGATATGTATGTATGGAGGGGTAGGTTACAGTGTAATTTTGTCACCTTTCCCTCTGGCTTGAGATCACGTGATAAACATCGTGACATTTTGCACGAGCAAAGCATTTGTATCTATATCACAGGCTCGAGAAAGGTATTTGTATCTAAATCCCACCTAGTAACCCGGTAATTATTTTAACCTATATAGATTTCTCCGTCTCCCCTTTCCCCCGCCATCTACCGTAGATTGTAATCACACACACTGCGTAAAATAAGGCGTCGCGAGTTAGACAATCCGCCCAAAACAATGAATACCCCGCATTTAAGCCCAGGAAACCAGGGGGAAATGAGGTTATTAATGTGAGCATCGAGAAGACGGTCTCCAATTTCGTCCGTGGCGCCTGCGATCTGTTCAGAAAGGAACGTACAAAAAATGTGGCGATGCCTTTTGCACTCCGTCTGAAGTTAGCCGCTATTTCTTTGCTTCCCAAGGCGTTTTACCATCTAGGGTGGTTGCTTCTTTTAGAGTCGTGTTACGTTCCGTACCAGCTATGCCTCAGGCGAGAATGTATTAGCATTAATTGCTTGGTGGTGAAGGGAGTACATGTGTTTCGGTAATGAGAGTGTTGCGTAATATTGTCATTATCGTCCTGTAATATGCCCCTCTCACTCATGTCAGTAGAAGTGTATTGGCACGATTTGTTTGCATGATGCTCTTTCGAAAGGACAAGCTACTTCAGCATAATTGCGTATTGTGCAATTTCCTTTAAGTGGACGTATACATCAAGACTCCGATACAGTGGCAATGTTAGATTTCATAACGTCAAACAATGTTTTTAGTGGCCTTGGTCACTTGACGGTAATTGTAATCATGATGATGATAATGATGATTGACATTTATATTACGATCGTATTTAGGAATGTCATTGGCAGCATTCAAAATGTTTAAACCATTGTTATTGATTAACTGCTGCATGTATTTCACGCATTGCGTTTTTTGTTAGCAATGCTCGGATGAATCGCTATGGGCGACGCCAATACATTTCCCATTGATTTTGTTGATATTTATTCCAATTACATGTGATTTTATCTGATTCAATGCCTTGGTACCCGTTAAGCAATATGCCTTTAAATCTACAACACATTTTTTAAATGTAATTTATATCATGTATAATGCCCTACTCTGATAACAGGACGCAACGAACAAAAGAGATTTTTTCTGGTAAATGAGCAAAATGCGCCTGTCACTTGCATTGGCATCAGTACAACACCACATCATGTTAAACTAAATATCTCACATCAAGATTGTGGCCGTATGTATGGAATGCTGGGTACACTCTAAGAATACCAGTAACCCAGATTTGAGTGACTTGTCACTTGCTTCCTTATGTCAGAGTACAGTAAATAGTTCATCATTTGTCAGGAATTGCAAATTACAGAGCGCCACAGAATAAACCTGTTGTATGCAGATAGAGAACGGAATACGTGATTTCAGGCCTATATGTAGCAACCTGTTTAGCCACATAACCCAATGTACTCTATAGTAACCTTTCTAGAAGAGGAAATCAAATGCATCACTCTCAATTCCATCTGTACTTAAAACACACTTATCTCTATTCCCAGCCCTGAAAAAACAAAATCTGATCAATCAATGGCGGAGGCAAAGTTTTTTCCCTCTTCCCAACGTCATATCGGTCATGTCGGCGGTGTATCGGGGTGATATTTGTATCCGTATCGGGTAGGCGAGTTGTGCAAGTTCACACAATATTGGGCAAACGCATTGAGGAAAGGCTACTGAACGGTGTATGCACTTCGTATTATGTTTGCGAGAAAAGATCGCGTGGCGAAATGCACTTCATTTTTCGCATCGCGCATTGAGAACGGAAACTTAAGATGCGAAGGTAAAGCGATGAATGTTCTTCAAAAGGAACTCAACAAGTTGTCGGCTTCCCTTTCCATCTCTTCCCACTCCTGAGTGCTGTTTCTCCTCACCTTCTTATTTCAGTTAACTCATTGAGTGCCAGAAAAATATGCTACTCAGTTGAATTTGTATGTACAACGCGTGCACAATGTATCATTGGGGCAAAAAGGGTTAAACGAGGAAGAATAAAAAAGAGGATATTTGCCGTAGTTAAGTCAGTACAGCGGGCAGCTTTACAATACTAGTTTGAGATGAAGAAATGTGTGTGTGTGTGTGTGTGTGTGTGTGTGTGTGTGTGTGTGATGATAGCATGCAAACGCGGAGGGTGTGGGGCACACACAATGTAGTATGGACTGTTGAGTGTAGTAAAACATAGTCAAGATGAACTGTTCTTAAATCGGATATCAAGTCTTGCAAGATGTAGCTATGTTTGTTGTTTGGAGTTTGAGTTTGTTGCAGTGTGGAACACACTACGTGTAATCTTTTCTGGAATATTCTGGGTGTTTATATCATCATAAATCAAGGATTTAATGAACCATCGAGAAATTTACTATCTCGCATGTGACTCTTATGACGTAATAATATGTATGAGATTCTTAAACGAACCCTTTGATTAAAGTTTGACCTTTTCGTATCATGACATGGAACATGGATGTGAAGAATGAACCCACGGACGTCGACATCTGCGTTTGTCTGGACATTAACGAATGTTTGAACAGATGGTGTCCATTCTTTATCTTCTGATAGGCCGACGGAACTATTAATGTTAGTGCCAGCCTTGTCCTCCGGCATTATAGTAGCCAATCCGTTACTTTGGGTCAGAAGCGATGTGAAGGATTGAGGGGGGTTTGGGGAGGGGACGTTTTGCAGCGAGTACGGGATGGTTTTTATCAAAGCGATTTCGTCTAGTATCTCTTGCAATGACTCTATAGTAGTTCGAAGTGCGCGGTGAATGTGAGAAGGTACTCCAGGTTGTGTGGGAGACAGAGATGGAGATGGAGAGGTGGAGAGAGAGAGAGAGAGAGAGAGAAAGAAAGAGAGAGAGAGAGAGAGAGAGAGAGAGAGAGAGAAAGAAAGAGAGAGAGAGAGAGAGAGATCGTAGAGGGGAGAAATGAAAAGAATGACAATGAAAAGCATTGAACAAAGAGAGACTGAATGATAGCGAAACAAAGAGATGAGAGAACTCATTTGTAAGAGAAGAGGGAAGGAGGTGTAGTTGATATGGGACGATGTGGGGAAATGATAAAATCAGTGCCTACTGTAAATATTCATCAGTTGCAAATTACTCGTTCTTTAAAGTAATTGAATATGTTACGATCTTCATAGTATGTCGCATTATCATTACCCATGTACGTTGTCGTTGCATCTTGCCGCTTTTGGGATTTTAACATGTCTTTTTCTTTCTTACTTTTCCTCTCTTTGCTACAGGTAAGAGTTGATGCAATTCAGGTTTGGAATTCAGAATTATAAGCGAAGTAGGTAAGCCTTTGAATTTCGAATTGGAATAGAGATAAAAATAGAGAGAGAGAGAGAGAGAGAGAGGGTAATGTGGGGATAATTGTGTTTATGTATGTGTGTATATTTGTATGTGTGTATATTTGTATGTGTGTGCGCGCGTATATGAATGTTCTAGAGGACCATGAAGATGCACATGAAAAAGGGAGACGGGGTGTGCCATGCATCCAATCAAGAACATGAAGAAGTGAGGATACCATGCCCCCTTCCCACACCCATCTCCCCGCACCACACCCCTCTCGCGGCCCCCTCCGCACCCCCCGAACATACCCTCCTTCTGGACCTTGGCAGAGGGAATGGCCGGATGATTAATGTTTGCCGGACAAACATCCAGACTGTTGACAGACTTCTCAAGTCACGCACCTGGGAGGTAAGACGATTGCGGATACAGTTGCAAAGAAATCTTTTCTCGCTCATTTGAAATCAATTCGGCATTGAAATGGACTGGATACGACCGGGCTTGGGAATAAAGTCTGCCTCTGCCAGTTCTCTTCCTTTTTTCTTCTTTTTTCTTTTCGAGGTTAGTGTGCGATGTGAGTAGCTAGAACGCGGCTGTGGTTGCAAAGTCCCACCGTGAATCAAAACCAGAAAAACCGAAGAGATTCACCGGCGTGTTGTCATGGTTGTGGGAGACTGGGGGGATTAGGCAGGGAGTTGAGTTGCGAAGGGGAGTTTGGGAGATGGAAAGTGGGTAATATTTCAGTGGAGGCCCTGGTAATAATGCGACCACAAAACGCTGCAGTCTTCGAATGAAGTGAGGCGTTAACGCTTTTCTCTCGGATTGGATGCATAATGTGACTTGCGGTACGTGTGGTGAAAACACGAAGATTATGGTCCTTTTTTTTTTTGTTTTTCAGCGGAAGTGCGGTATACTTTTATCTAGTTGATTATAACACATCATAACATGTCTACAACGCGCATCAACCCCCCCCCCCCCCACACACACACACACACCTTACGTTCTTTCAATCGCTCTCACTTCCGCGCGTTGCACTGCGCATCTCTCGCCGTTGTGCCATCAGCACGCGTCCTATTCTCATGTGTTTCTAGTATTTTAGACAATGACTATGTTATTCATAGGCTATTCTTTTACGTGCTCCTGACATCAATAAGAACCGCACACGTGATCACGGCAGAAAGGTGCTCCCATCTTCCTGATACCATTCCACATTCATTTAACCATCTTAGTACCAATCAAAGATAGCCCCTTGTCCATTATAACGCTATTTATCGCCTATATTTCACGGCACAACGTGACGCTTCATATACCATATAGTCTATCCTCCAGCCTTTTGTGCATTTTAAGACCAAAATACAATATTCAATAAATGGGCCCGGTTGCAGTAGACCAATCATCCACAACTCCTTCTCCGGCTCGGACTGAGACAGGTGGAAAATGATCAAGTGATTTAGTCGTATTAGTACTATACTATATATACTTTTGGAAAGTTTGGGCTCGAAATATCCAACATATTTGAAACCAGGCTACATGCTACGTGCTATATTCCATCTCCTCCCACATCCTCTATTCCTCCATGCCCAGCCCTATAGTTATTTATCTCGTCCTGGAACATATCAGGCAAACCCGGCACAAATATCAACTCTCTGCGCCCGAGGACCCTAACAAGTTGATACAGCGCTCCTCCTGCGGTGCCTCGCACTGGAGTGAAAACAAAAATGTCTCTCCCGATTGCCCGTGCCTTGCCAATCTCTTCTTTAATTCGCCAGCCAGTCAGTGTATCTCAATCAACGAGTCTGAATATAAAGAGACTACGGTAGCTATATGTATGGTTGTACACGTATGGAACAGGCTTCATCTTTGAATTCACAAGCTGTAGTCTACTTTTACAGACACAATGCTTACACACAATGCCACGATTGGGCCACACACTCGTGTTAGCCAGCTTATGAGCATAGGTGAAACATGTGAAAATGTCTGAACCACGGAGACTATGCATCCTGTTACTATTTTAGTAAAGCATGACAAGCATAACGAATGAGTTTAAGGGTCACAGCTGGTAAGGCATGTGCTAGTCTGAGATTGTAGACTCGTATTGTTTAAGATACCAATTCATAAATGAATGTAAACTTAAGCATGCATATTGAATGGATGAATACAACTTCAAGTCAATTTATGTCATCGGTTTGTGTGTGTGTTTGTGTGTGTGTGTGTGTGTGTGTGTGTGTGTGTGTGTGTGTGTGTGTGTGTGTGTGTGTGTGTGTGTGTGTGTGCGGGGGGGGGGGGGAGGGTTATAAACTCGTGGAATTGCTTGTCTTTAATATTTCAATGTTTTTGTCTGTCATTTTCTAACTTATTATGTGTTGATTGTTTTGCTCCTCGCGTTTCTCATTTAGTTTGGTTCTTTTCGACTTGTCAAAAAGGTATTGAATGACACCTCCTTTAGTTGCGATAACCACGGGAGATCGAAGCATGGAATGGTAAGAAATACGCCCAATCACTGTCAAATGTAGCCGCACTGTGCTAAATACAGTTGAGAGAAATTGAAAGGGTAGACGAGATAGGATGTGTGGGGGCGGGGTATTGGATGAGGAAGGGGGGGGGGGGGCGGTCGTTGTAGAAAGATAATGAACAGCGTTAACAACGAGAGATGTACGAACAGAATCGCGAGTGAAACCATCGCCCTGTCTTGATTATCATTTCACGACTGAATCTCTTCCTGCTGAAGAGAAACAATGGAAGGACAAATCATATTAGGTGTAATCAAATCTAACTGCCTTCGAGAGGTCGTGAGAATTGCCAGGATTGGCATTACGTGACCATGGTGACAGCAAATTGAATACATATTAAATGTTTGTGTTATTATTAACGTGGATTGACATGAACAGTACCATCTTGTTTATTTCGTTCTCCTCCTTCCTCCTTCTCCTTCCCCTCCTCCTCCCTCTTTATCCTCGCACTTCCCCTCATCCTCGTTCTCCTCCTGCCCCTTCTCCCACTTCCTCCTCCTCCTCTTCCTCTTCCTCTTCCGCCTCTTCCTTCCCCTTCTTCTCCTCATTTCCCCTACCTATCCACCCTTCTTCCCCTTCACCCACCCACATCCATCCTGCTGTTGTCGTGTTGCTTCTTCCTCCGATTCTTAATTTATTCCTATGTTAAGTATTCATCATTGCGGTGATGCGGCGTAAATTAATACCTCCCCTCTGTCTCCAACGTCCCAAATCAGTCCTGGGCAGCCTCCACACACCTCCTTCCTCCTCCTAGGCGCACCATCCTACTCTCCTCCCATCCCTATGCCTACCGCGTGGTCAAGAGGAGCGAGTGGGAAATGTCATCCGTCACCATAGCAACTGACCGACATCTACGGGGTTTGTTGGGGATGCATTCCAGATATAAGATCGCTTTGACTTCTTATCATCCTCCCCCCTTTGGCCACCGCCAGCTATTAGAGATCAGGGATAGATTCAGGAGAATGGCGCAGGTAGATTAAATCGACCGCAACGAAAGATAAAAGGAATCCTGACTTGACAGAAGCTGTCTGTATGCGGATTGCCAGAGCCTTTTATTGATAAGTGGGTGATGAAAATGTGCATTATTTTCCGGGGCCTTGGGTTTGATACACCGTTGGAAAGGGTGCACGACACGGCACGGCTCGAATGTACCACCATCTTATGAAACAATCCAGGGCATCTCTATAACGGAATACGCATTGGGTTCCTCCTTGGACATGTAATATATACGCGATGACATCTTACCGGTTTTATTCATTTGCCGGTGTTTAGAAGGTTGATACGGGAAATAAAGAAGGCACAACTATTCACGATGCGAATTTGAACGCATTCTGCAGGGATAATAGGTGCTTAATGCTGCAAAGAGTAAATATCATGCATCGGGTACACGTGTATGATGTTGTTGTAGGACTGCTTTACAATTAGATGGACGGGGTCATTTAAGTGGGACTAGCGGTATATTATCTTCATTATTCTTACTACTACTATTGCTACTACTACTGCTACTAATACTACTACTACTACTACTACTACTACTACTACTACTACTACTACTACTCAAAATATATTATTACTGTTATTACTATAATTATAATTTTAATCACTATTACCATTATCATCCTTATCATAAAGGTTGCCATTGCTATGAGTAGTCCCTGAGGAGGCCCGCATTAGTTGGTGTAAATTAAAGAATGCGATATATCTCCTTTACCGTGATTGTAATGCGCCGTATTTGATACGTACAGTATTGGCGGGATGCAACAGTACGTATTCTCCATTTCCCCATCAACCCCATCTCCCCCTACATTAGCCTGTCGTCCACGCTCTTTGACATTTTCATTCAAACCTTAACCAAATATACATTCGGGTCTGATATTGATAAAGCTAATCATCATCCCCCGGTTGGTCTTACATAAAATGATTAGGCAGCCAGACATACTTATTTTAGGGTTTTGATCATAGAATGCGTCCTATCCTGGAAGCCAAAAATGCATTTGCCAAACTTTCTCATTCAAAGCTTGCCAAATAAACATTCGCGAATGATATAGACAAGGCTAATTCTCACTCATCTCTTCCTCGTCTCTCGTACTCGGAAAAAACGGAAGTCACAGTGATTGTGCTGTTTTAAATCAGACGTGGTTTATTGTGGAGTTTTTATGATAAAAGCGAATCATCATTCAGTGCGTTGTTAACATTTATTCGAACCATGGAAAATACACACAAAGTCATATGGAATGGAAAAAATATTTATTGTACTTTATGATGAAATTTTATGTCAAATTTAGAAAGTAATGTTCGGAATTGATATTCTCATTAGGCGACTTAGATAGAAACAATAATTGTGCATCATCCTGGAATCGAGAATACCTCCTTCGGTGCACCCACCTTTTCCCAAGTTTCGTGTCCCTCCATCAGTGTCAGAACGTGTAGGCCACACGTCGGGTGGAGATTGAGTGTGGTTACCCCAATGGTACCAAAGGTCAAGTTCTTTTCTGATTGAATTTATCGATGGCAATCGGAACCGAATTATCTCACTTATTCTTTGTATGTGCGTGGGTAAGGTGTCCATCCTTGGTTTACCCAGAAAGTGATAATTGGGGGCATCCGATTAAAATAAAATCTTGATCTTGTATCTGTTTTGTAATATCTGCCCCCCCCCCCCCTTCTGTTTCCCCCTGATATGATACCCTCGTCAGTACTTTTTTTGTTATCGAAAGCGTCATCGTCTTCGTCGTCCTCGCTGGTAAGAACAAGCAATTATATATTGTCAGTGTTGTTATGAGGGTAATAGTCACATCATCATAATCCCCATTCCCTTCTTTCGTGTTCTCTCTCTCTCTCTCTCTCTCTCTCTCTCTCTCTCTCTCTCTGTATATAGTACATGTATATGAATATGTTGTGTCTCAATCCTGTACATATCTCCCTCTTCCTTACTTATTTCATATGTATCAGTTTATTTCTACCCCCCTCCTCCTCTTTCCCATTCCTCTCTCCATCACATCCTCCTTCTGTATCATTCCTTCCTTCTCCTTTGCCCGATCTCTCCCTCACCTCACCCCTCCCTTCTTTCGCTCCCTCTCTGTTTATTTTCCTCCGCATCTCTCTCGGTCTTCATACATCCATACCTCACTCTACGGTGAGTGTTTAAAATCCCAAGTCATAACTGGAAACGATGTTGTCATTCGATTAGCGCGGAATCGTCATAATTTACGCCGCGCTTATTGCTTCCATATTTCTCGTCTGCCCTCCCTTCACCACCTACCTTGCTAAATGCAAGCCACATGTCCCGGGAACTGTGGCAGTGCCTGTATTGTGTTACCGGTGAGTAGGACCATGATCACTGTGCCTCATATGTCGTGCCATATTAGTGGTCACGATACGCGCAGGACATCAACCGCGTGATGTGTGTGTGCGCTTACCTGCTTTTTCGGCACACTATTGAAATCCAACGGCATAGCATGCACTGAGACTTGTGTATGTATGTTGCCATAACCATTATTTTCTAATTTCTTTCCCACTCCACATGGACAGACATTGTACCCTCTTCCACAGACACCAGCACATACGCACACACATGCACGTGGTACACCATCTGTGGTACGAGATACATACTGTCTCTAGAGCGCCATAAAGGCTATTGGGGCTCGACGTACTTTTTCAGTCCCCGGAAATTTCAATTACTGTAGCGATACGCCATAGAAAAAAAAGGGGCATATCGTTTAATGGAGTCATAAAAACGGCGGCGACATGTTACACTTTGACGTCTCCATAACCCAGAAAATGGTCTTAACTCTTTGTGCGCCACTCTTGCACTTTTTGCACAAGTTATACATGCAGATTCCATAGAGCAGGAGCTAATCTGACTCTCAAAGGGTTAAACGCACTTCACGTTGTAACGGCGATGAAACGCAGGTACCAAATACCATTTAACTCACGAATTATTAGCTGGGTAATTTGAGCGCTATCAAAGAAATGGCGAAACTATCACGATTTTGTTAATTCGGTGCAGATTATGGGGTTTATATCCTCCCACTTGTCTCGTAAGACCCCCTGGGAACAGCACGCTGAGGTTGTAAAATCTTCCCTGTATAAAGCTCCCGTCCGTGCCTGCGCGCAAAACAGATCCACTTACCTGTGAAATGCAGGCAAATATGTTTAGGTCGGAGCTTCCCCGTATTTGTCTCATCCGTTGCCATGGTGAAACACGACTCGGCGGACGACTCCGAATCAATCAGAAAAGAGCAGTTTCCGTTACTGGGCGCTGATGTCGCTGCATCCGACAGGAAATGTATGCATTTGGAGTAAGTCGGCGTTTTATGTTCGCATAGCGTAGTATTTCCTTTTCATGTCTTATATCAAGACTTTTCTTTAAATCCAAGATCCGTTGAGAGAGATATACTCGAGAGATTTGCTCGAATGTCGGAGATAGTGATACCGGAAGAGAGGGGATGATGTTGTTTCCATGGTAAACTTACGGAACCGTGTTAATCCAACAGGTGTAACACCGTTTTATTATGAATAATTTCTGAAGTGTGAAACTTTGGGGCTATCTTCTGGCCGAATTTTGAAAAATGGATATCGCACTTATAGGTCACTTGTATGTGAACACACTTTAAGTCTTCTGCATTATTTCAAAAACGTAAAATTGAGCTAGATTTCTCTCTCTCACTCTCACTCTCTCTCTCTCTCTCTCTCTCTCTCTCTCTCTCTCTCTCTCTCTCTCTCTCTCTCTCTTTCTGTCCATCCCCCTCTTCTCAACCGGCTGTTTCCCACTTATTCCACTTGCACTTCACCCCTGCCCCTAATTTCCATCTTTCTGGCTCTTATCCTCTCCATGTTTCTCCTCGATATCATTACATTATTCATCTCCCCGTCTTCTGGCTGTCTCCTCTCTCTTCCCCATCCTCGATTTATCCCATGTTATTGAATGTATTTATGCTCTTTTATTATTACCCGTATCTAGATGCCCCCCCCCCCCCTCACGCCCGCCCCCTCACACCGCCCATACCAGGCGAAGTAATGTCCTTTCACCTCTTCATCTTTCATCAATTTAGCCGATTATTCGTTATTACGTAGTCATTCCTTGCCCCCCCCCCCACCCCCCACCCCCCACCCCCCCCCCCCCCGAACCTCGCCACTCTCCTCCGTCTAATACCAAGCAAAGCGATGCACATAGATTGCCCGTAAAACAAAAACGTGAGGAAGAACTGTGAAGGAATTCAGCCCCGAGATCACTTGGCAAATGCACTTGTGCTTGCCCTGAGTGATTTCCTCTCATAACCCGTCCCTCCCCAGGAATGATGATCGCGATGAGTAAGAACGCCCCTAGCAATTAGTCGATTGCCTCCTCACCTAACAATCAGCCCCAGCAGTATAGGTCCATGGTTAATACGGTGACCCCACACCCTACTTTTAATACACGAGGGGAAGATTTGATGGGAAGTGATGGAAAATTGAAAATAAAGAGGTAGATTCGTATCACGTTGAACCGAAGGATGAGCAATGAAAGATAACAGATAAACGTTTTCAGTCATGCTGATAGGGGAAAGACGTTTGTCGTATTTTGCTTCATCTTCTATGACAGTATAGCAAAATATTTGTTTTGTTGCATGTTCAAGCAAAACCTCGATTAATCTAAAATGTATGTTTGATTACTCCGTACGATATAAATCTTACACTTTTTAAGTTAATGTACTTCTTTTTTTTTCATCGATTAGGTGGATGTATATTTAAAGAACGCCTAATGGTCAATGCATACTAAAACCATGGTTACTGTTTAGATAAATTTTCAACGTCGTGCTTCCATGATCTAAAAACACGCAAGTATATTTATAGTCGACCCCCTTCGGTTATTTGAATTTCTCATCTTAGTACCCAAAGGCGGAGGGTAAAAGTTTAACCCGGACTTTGACAAGAAATCATATCAAACGCTGTCATTTTAGGAATTCGGCCAGATGTCGTTCAAAAAGTAGACAAAGCTCGCTTCAGATATTCTTGATCCGACCATGGAGAGGCTTAAGGTACCTCTGTAATAAATCCCCCTGACTTGCTACTTTTATCCAGATATTTTGATTGGATTGTCCAGATTATTCATGTTATCACAAGTACGTCTCAAGAAATCGCAGGATTAGTTACCTACTAGACTTAGGTTCATACTTTTTCAAGGTTTTTATGCCTCCGCCACGAAGTGGCCGGAGGCATTATTGTCACTAAGTTGTCTTTTTAATTGACCGCAAGTATGTATAGTTTTTCTTATAACACAATATTTTATAATCATATAACGAATGAGATATGCATAAAAAAGGAATCTTCTTAGATTTTCGAAGAAGGAACATGAAGATCAGGTTGCAAATGATTACCGTCGTAGCGACTGACTTTAAAACTACGCAGGCGTAATAACAAACCGAAATGGCAAATTCATCAGATATTTTAGACTATCTGACCCATTTTTCTTTATCCCTCCGCATATTTGTCGTCGGTATAAATTCCTGGAGTACAATTCTGAGCAATCTTTTCTCAGATTCCCTCATTTCATCTCCTTGAGCTCTCAAAATACGAGGCGTAGGGGGAACGGGCCGTGTCTCCACTTTTGACTGATTGGATAATTGCGCAGAGCATGTCACCAATAGTACAGCGAGCGTGTTTTACGCCACATCTTTCATCGCGCGCGTTTTTTTTTTCTCCCCATCCCATGCATTGTTATTTGCGTTGGGATCTATGTATACATACCTTGAATGCGCGTGCGCCCTTGCTGTATTTACGCGCTTTGGCAGCTTTTTAGTATACTAATATATTAGACAAATATATCAGATTCCTCAAACCCCTCAGCGTGGATAGCATTTGCTGAGATTATCCAGATATGCTGCGACGTTTTGAAGAAGGTTCCACGGGGAGTACTGTGCGTACTTTCAAACTTACTGCGTAACGATCGTTAATACAAGGCTGCATGACTTGACTCCTTGATCAACATAGGGTATAGTCTGACTTTCATGCTGTACCACATTTATACTCCTAATCAATATATTGTAACAGCTCTGGATGAAGTTTATAGCATGCTGCCCGGTCGGTGTCCGGGTCACAAGGATAGTGTAATCATCAATCGTGTTAGTACTGTATCCTGACGTAGACCCAGATCCGAACTCTACCATTTGATAATGTCTCGCAGCCTTGAATCCAGACTACGACAAGTACATCTACCCACAAACTTGTCGTTTGATGTTGGCGTTTTATAATCGATCACCCGTCCATTCAGGGAAGTGAGGATGAAATAATGCACCAATTTTTCCGCCTTAGGAGTATCGGAAGTCTTCAAATTGTAGGAATAAGAATGAAAAGAGAGTGGAATTGCCACAGAAAATCATTCAAACATGCAGTATATACGGTTTAATCGTGGGTTGATCGTGATATTGAAGCTGCGATTTAGTCGATTTGATTATGCGGTGGATTGTCTTTTGGCGTGGCATGGCAGAGTGATTATTTAATGTACGTTGTTTTATTCTGCAGCCTGGGTGTACGTAGTCTAGTTTCCAGGATGTTGCACCTAATATTTTTATAAACCAAGTTGGATGTCAGATGATGTCACATGCACTCAATTTGGATATTGTCTTAATTGTATGCAGGATCAGCGTAGAGCAGAACAGGCCGGTTGTGTTTCAATCGTAGAAGAGAACGCACAACTAGTATGGGAGCAAGTTTTGACAGTTTCAGAATCACTTGCTGATTGACTGTTACTAATTTGTACCTGCTGACAAGTGGTATGATTGCATAGGTTAACCCCACCTACCTCTCTCAGTACCAAATAACGGTGGCCTCCTGTCACTTCGAACGCAATTTATCGCATATGGGACTGAAAGACTTGAACATGCGAACTGACGCTTTATCATGTCGTACCTGTCAGTTTTTCACGCGGGTCGTTAATTATAGTCGCAGCTACATAT
The DNA here is from genome assembly GCA_963669155.1 of Arbacia lixula. Lineage (NCBI taxonomy): Eukaryota > Metazoa > Echinodermata > Echinoidea > Arbacioida > Arbaciidae > Arbacia > Arbacia lixula. The sequence goes on along the minus strand of OZ022586.1, from coordinate 13,023,331 downwards.
TTGTAATTCTTGTCACATGACCCGTTTTCTGAACGGGTAATTGACACCCCTGTGACAATTACGAAGCTGTGACGTCATTGTAACTTTGTGGCCACACAAGTCGCTTAAGCAGTCTCCAGAGTGTGATTTTTACGATGCTTATTTGCAACTATCATCAGACCACATTTGCGCTCGTAAACTTGGGGTTTGCGAATATTACGACTGGTGTGGCCACGGTGACCGAGTGACTCTTGTTGTTGCATTGCTACATGTATCATATTCAGATTAAGAAGAACTGAACGTGGCAGAAAAAAAAAGTACCCCGCCCCCTCTCTCTCTATCTCTCTCTCTCTGTTCCCCATCCCACTCGTTCCCTCTTTTGCCAGTTGTTTTTCATACTCCACCCTTATTAACCTAGTTAATCGCGTGTCGCCTCACGTATATTCCCGAATAAATTTTTTGATCATATAAATGACATCAATCGAAAAAAAAGAAAAACCGAAAAAGAACGGGACAACGCAGGACAAGTTGATATGAACATGTACAGAGCAAAAGGAAAATACGAACAAAAATAACCAAGTAAGAAGGCAAAGACATTGTAGGAAGAGGGATTCTCCTCTAAAGGATTAAACAAGAAAGAAAATGATGAAGAAAAACGGAAAGAAATTGAAGAAAGAGTGGAGGAAACCGCATTGGTCTGTAAAGATATCGTCGGATCATGAACAGATCGTGGATCCTACCACCATGGGCAAACTGACCACCCGTGAGTTGATTTCGGTGTTTTGATTTCTATTGTTCCCCGTTGTAACCCGGCCCAGGCAAATACCAAGTGCCGAAGGATCCCATCGTCTGCGTATTGTTGCTACCATCAATCAAGAAGTGGGGAGGGGATTAAAGGCATAATGACTTCATATCCATCGACATAATATCGTTGCTGATTGCTATGTATATAGCTAGCGGTCGTCTGTCTCTACCACGCAAAGTAGAATGGTAGTCTTTAGACCAGTCTGAATGTGTGTGCCCCTTTACGCAGTCATGTACTTGTCGCAAGCAATTGCTTCATGGTAGTTACCAATAGATTGATAGCAAGTGTTGTTTCAATTAATAAGTGGCGAAATCCATACAAGAATTATATATTTTTACATAATCCTAGTAGCACTTTTGTTATGTGATAAGTTATGTTTAGCACTCTAAGTATGTTTAGTATGGCATATAACGATATGTGATTCAGTTGATTGTTTGATTGTTAACGCAGAAACATCATATCTCTGTTCCAACGTGCACAGTGGCCGGGTTCATTGCATTTGTTGCTGGGACAAAGCAAGAGGTCTGGTTGAGTGGATGGGGGTGCTCAGAATGGTCTGCATTAAACTTCCCCCATTTTGTCCACCCCTGTTGACCGCCTGACCCTGGGGATAATTCCAGTTGGTCAAGTTTTGCCAAATTATAGGGGATTACTTCTGTCGGTCCACAAAAGCTGACAGTAGGGAGCTTTCGTTATAGCCCCGCGGACGGTAAAGAGCAATCTGGTCTAGCCATCCGTCCGCGGGAGTCACAGGCGCTTTCGCAAAATAAGACAGAGAACGTGAACGGCGGTCCATGGGACGTCATCTGACCCCCTGACACCCCCCGACCCGGGCGCACGTGCGATTTGCAATGACATCATCTGTACGGGCGCTGATTGGCTGCTCTCCGCAACTCGTCGTGAACGAAAAATTTCAAAATTCACGTCCGCGCGGATAGCGAGGCCGAGGGTGGCGCATGCGCAGATCGATCTTCGTATCGGATTACCGTACTGGAGCCCGTCCGTCCTCAAAACGAAAGCTCGCTAATGATATATACACGCGGCGTGCGCGCAGAGAACCGCAATCAACATACCGAAATTTTGACCCAACTTCTAGATAATAAATCACTTCAATCGTGACAGTAATGGGGTCATTTTTCAGAGATTTGTGGTCGCTGGTTTGCGATATGGAAATACAATAACTGGTACAAGTTGGTTCTCTTTATGTAATTTCACGGTGCTAATCATCACCGTGGAAATATGTAATACAAACACAGATGAAATCTGATGATATCATGTCGAATGCATGAAGGCTGTTATTGCACGCATATGCTAAGCTTGTATAACGCATGTGTTATTATTGAGTTTAAGTTGCTAGGATATAGCCTAGCTTTAAAGAAACTGGCCATTCTCTTTTATTTTTTATCCGAAAAGTTCTGGCTGGATAAGACGGCTCGCTCTCTCTGCGCCGCCTCAACTAAAATCACATCTGATATTGGCAGAAGTGGACCCGAATGTATACTTGCGTTAGTGAGGATTTTTAAAATAAATATCCAACAGCCTGGGAACCAGGCTAGTGCCGGGCGTAGATGTGTTAATGAGTGTAGTATAAAAGTGTGAGTTGTTATGATTATCAGCGCAGAAGTAGATTGATATGTTCTAATGACGGGTGAATATGGGATTGCTGTCGACCTGATGATGGAACACAACCAGGTGAGGTGTTTTCCCGGACAGAAGTTCAAGGTGTTCCGTCTCCATCCATCTTGTTTGTCATTCCATGAATTTCCAGTGGGATAATAGAGATATGGTGTTTGACTGATATGTATGTGTTTGGGGTAAGGGTGGGGGTGGGGGTGGGGGTCAAATTGGAGAGTTCGCGAGCGGACGGAGATGGGTGAGAAGATTGGTTAAGTGAGAGTGGTATTGAAATAAGACAAGATAATCAAAAGACGAAGACAGGAGAGTACATGGTAGATACAGTTTGATGTGTGTATTTGTGTGTGTGTGTGTGTGTGTGTGTGTGTTCGTGTGTCTGTGTGTGTGTGTGTGTGTCTGTGTGTGCATGTGTTTTCGGGATGGGTTGGGGAGAATGAAAGAGAGCGGGAGAGAGAGATCGGGAGAGAGAGAGAGAGAGAGAGAGAGAGAGAGAGGAGAGATGTACATAAAGAGGAAGAGAGAGGGGGAGGGGGGGGGGGGAGTATCTGGAAGGGAGAGGATGAGAGAGTAAAATACGGTAGAGGTTATGAGGGAGAGGGTGGGGGCGGAGAGGGCACTTACGCACATAACAAATAACGTTATCATCAGCGTCCTGAAGTACCCGCTATAAATCTTTTTAATTGACAAGTGGCGATGAGCGTATGTGATAACTAACGGTCGTTACGTGGCATTATCAAAATAGATCCGTTGTTTATTCTTCTCTGGAATTTGCTGTTTTGAAACCAGGCTGGACAATGTAAGTGATTCTTGTTGAAGGTATCTATTAGCATTCTATATTAGGAGCTAATTTATTATTGCGTTTGAGTTTGCTCTGCGTTCGTCAAGAAAATACACATCCCATGTTTGACCAACATGGAGGAATAAAAACAGGAACAATAAATAAAAAATTGTATGGTCTTATAAGGGTCAAGTAATGTAAGGGTTAAACCTGTTCTTCTTCTAACGATGTAAATAATCAGAAATGCAATTCTAGTCTTCCAGGAAGTAGGGGGGGGGGCTGCCATGGTAACGTGTGGTTTATTGGTTTCTCTTTCTTCGTCGTGCGCTGAACAGTATGTTGATAGAAACAATGACCGATAAGGGTAAGGTTACGGCATGGGTGTTGACTCCGGTGAGTTTTACCAGACCCCCATCGAGTCGGTTCAACGACCCCCTCATGGAGAGGAAGGGGCGACGGAGTTCGTAAACTGGCAGGAGAAAAGATATAAAAAAGAGAGCCCCCTGAGGGCGCTTGTTGACTCGGTGATTGGCACCATGCACGCCGGAGTTGTTTTGACAGAAATGACAAGGAGAAAAGGGAACGAGGAGAGAACTGAAACTTCCTGACTTGTGTTTCCCTGACTTCCAATTCTTGACACTTTTCAGAGAAACCTAATCCGAAAAAAGTTAGCCTCCCTCCCCCTCTCTTCCCCTCTCTTCACCGCCCACCCATTGGACTCGCTATACCTATACTGTACACAAACCATGGTTTGTCACCATCCACTCCACCCTACCCCACCCCACCGTAATCAATACCACCAATCGGAACCCTTAAAACTGATTGCTGAAGATACGATACTACATCTTGCGGATTTTAATCGTTCTGTTAGTGATTGAATGTTCTTCTTCCGAGATCGTCTACAAAACTTTCAAACAAAAGTTCCATGAAAACGGGAGCCAGTCACATTCAGAATAGCACCAATATCAAAGAGGAAGAAGACTTTAATTATGTCACTTTATATAGCGCGTATAATTCTGTGAAGATAATTGCATTATGCGTCATATGTTTATGTATCTTCTGCTGTGCTCTGACCACCTAAGGTCGTAAAATCGCCACTTATTTAATGCTTAGAACGTGACTGAATCCAACCGCAACGGGATAAATCACTAATCCGTTCCACTCGTTTCTTTTTTTAATCTTGCGTGGTCGCTTTCACGGCGGGGGTGCTTCTACTTCACTCTATTATCCGAAAATGCGATTAGGGGATTGTTTTGGAAACAAATTCTTTCAAAAACACAATTCAGTCCACACCAGATTATTGGTTCACATTCAGATTGCTCGCAAGTGTGTCGCAACCACACGATGGTTTGATGGAATGTACGTCAAAAGCAGATTATTAGTTTTTATAGAAGTTAGCATCTGTTCTCACGTTACCAACCGCGTGATAAACTAAGTGACGTTGATGTTTATTGTGCAATTAACGGTTTTCATACCAGTCAACACGCTGGTCCCCTCAGAAAGTTTTCTCTATTCATATATTTCATTTCGTATGTGTGTTTCGATTTAGATTTCACATATTTTCCATTAATTAAATTTGGAATGTGAACATCAGTTACATCAGAAAAGAAGATCGATAGCGTATTAACCATTTGTGCGTCATACGAACCGCTTTTCTGTGAGCTTCGTATGCACCATTTGTGCACAATTGCCTCTATTGCGCAGATAGAGGATAGCGGACAGAGCCTGCAAAAGCAAAGTAGAAATCAGAACCCTTTTATTCAAAGATAATGACCTCCCTATTGGAAGCAAATCTTGCGAAAGAATATGCAGCTTTTGATCGGATTATCTATCTCCCCTAGTAGTCTTGGGAGCAAGGCGACTTTGTGGTATTACCGAACACCCGTAAGACCCCTACCCTTTTTTAAGACGTTCTCAATACTTTCCTTTGTTTAATGACACATGTGTATGCGTTGTTGGGTGACAATACCGTGATCATGTTCCTGATCTTTTAATTAAGACTCGTAATCCACTTACGACATCATGGCCTCATTGCCAATAATGTTACGCGCGATATTCGACCTCGTGTCGGTTGCCCCTTTATCTTCCTTAGCCATAGACAGGATAAAGGAATATCCACTTTTTACCGTTGAAGGTCTGCATAGCACTGTATTTAATCGAGTGGCTCTTGACTGTGTATTTTTTCTTTAGTAATACTATACAGTAGAAGTTATCTGGCATGTAAGGTCTTATTTATTGGTACCAAGTGAATTTGAGCTGTGTGGTTCGCGTGGTGTAATGGTTTCAATTTCATGTCGATTCCTGATATATTATATGCAGTATAACGAACTGCCGATTGCTTCTATAATGAAATGAGTATCTGTAAAGAAGGCATTGTAATTATTAAACCATTCGTGGTAGGATCCATGATTAAACTATGGATGCATGTTCAGAGACTGTGTCGCTATCATCTTTATCATATCACAGAATCTGACCACCTCCATAGAAATTAGGAAAGCATGAACGCGGAAGTTTTCTGTTCTGACCTGACATTCCCTGCCGTGTCAAATGATGAAAGGGAGGGTTAAAGATTGGTCAGAGCTCGTTGTATCTAACAGGGTATAAACGCTTTGTATTTCTTCCGGGAATCCATATAAATAAATTCAGAAATAGAGAAGAGGGACAAACTCGATATGCTAATGAAGCGAAAATAACGGTCACTTCTCATTTAGATGGGTTTTATGACGTCGTTTTTGCTTGACCACAAATGTCTCCTTTCTGTCAAACCTTTAGCACACCTGCGTTCATGCATGATCTCACTTTATGGCTTAAAAGCTATCTTGTTATCTATCTCTCGTCGTAACTAAATTGTATCGTTTGTATACGGCAGTTGATTTCGATGGCGATAGCTTGTCTATTCCAAGGACATTTCTCGAAAAGTGTCACAAACAAGATGGTAGAAAATGGGGTAAATTTGGCCGTGTGTGGAAAGTTGAAAAGAAACGATAGAGCAGCAAGGAACGAATTTGGAGAGTGAAGGAAGAGAGAGATGAAAGGAGATGGGGAAAGATAGACAGGGGAAACCTAAATAAAAGGATGAAAGAAAGGAATGAAACGAAGAGAATATGGACAGGAACGGAGAATTACGTTCGTCTGGTTTACGATGTTACTAGTTTACTAGTTTATACATATACCCCCTCTTTTTCTCCTCCTATCGCTCTCTTTTTGTTGATTTTCTCTCTCTTTTTCCCGAACCACTTATCATAAAACCCACACAAAAGTGACAAAACAGCCGCCACTTACCGGCGAACTTTTGACGAGGAAGGAAAAATAATAACTTTAGGGGTTGATCCTTGAAATCACCGGGACGTTAAATTCTGACTATTTACATTCCCATATTGGTATATTTGTCCCAGGACTACACTTTGGTGTACCAACAAAGTACCATTACTCTCCTTCTTCCTCTCTCTTCTCTCTCCCTCTCTCTCTATGTCTGTCTCCTCTCTCTCTCTCTCTCTCTCTCTCTCTCTCTCTCCTCTCTCCCTCTCTCCCTCCCTCTCTCCTTCTCTCTCTCTCTCTCTCTCTCTCTCTCTCTCTCTCTCTCTCTCACTCTGTCACTCTCATTCTCTCTCTGTCTCTCTCTTTCTTTTTATAGTCTCCTCATTATGATGATCATCTTTTCCTACTCTCTTATCATCTCTCTCCCCTGCTTGTTGTCTCCACCCCAAACAGCAAAATCTCTCAATTCTTCCCGTATCTTCCTAGTCGTAATTGTCTCTCTCTCTCTCTCTCTCTCTCTCTCTCTCTCTCTCTCTCTCTCTCTCTCTTCTCTTTCTCTCTTTCTTCTGTATTCTCACTGCCCTATATTTTGCCTTCTCCTGATCTTGTTCTAATTTTCTTCTCTCTCTAAAAAAGACTCTATCTCTCCCCCTACCCCCCTCTCTCCCATCTCTTTTCTCTTCGATTTCTCCGTGCCCTGTCCTTATCCTCAGAATTCGTCCTTCCCTTTCCTCTTCTCTCCCTCTCTCCTTTCAGTCTAGTCTGATCCCCATAACAAACATTTGAGCCCGACTGGGTTTGTGTGTGACGAGAAAATATAGCTTTGAATGGCGAGCCATTAGGCTGGGGCGAGTACACTGTTTGTTCCGTGGTTTTTCAAGGTGTTCTCAACATTTCTCCCCAGTTATCATAAGCGTGATAAGGCGGATTGCGTGGCAATCTAGAACACATCGCCACCTGAAAGTTGAATGAGAAAGGACGGTTACAAATAACTTGCTCCGTTGATTTCACCAAACTAGTTTCCATGTGTTCCTCGCAAACAAGGAATTATGCTATGTTGTAAATGTTGTCCGGACCGCGGGGAACAGCAGTGATGATGGAAGTGTTGAAACGAGGATGTGTCCCTATGTTCCTGCTGTATGTTTGATATCATCCGTCAGCGAAAATCAGGAAGTTTAATATCGCTTTCAAATGAACATGAATATTGCCATCACATTCATTTTGGATGCTATTTTTGTCAAGAAGTTTGAGTGTCATTTGCTGATTTAAAGGACTTCTTGGTGTTATCATCTGTAGAAGAATTTATATACGGATTATGGAACTTATACATGAAGGTAACTTTTAATTCTTCTTATGAGTATTGTTTATTCAGATATTTTACAACAGGCGGTTATTGCCATCTGTCGTTATCAATAATATTTTCTGACAAAGATGCCGACAAATATGATCCATTGAATCGCTTGCATTGTCATGATTTTGTTGTTTGAAATCAAATTCATCACCACAAGCATAACAGCGGTCTGCACGTTTCACCTGGCAATGAATCTAGTTAATTTGATATTCAATGGGCATTGTACCTGATTTAATTCAAAAAAATATCATTTTCGAGTTTCCATGTTCTGTGTGAAACATTGTAATTTCATCTAGTATATACTATTGTATAACCGTGTTTTCGTATTATATGTGAAATAGTTGAATATGTGTTGTACATGTTCATATATATACCAGGTGTTTTATTTGTTATTTGTCGTAACTTTATATTCCACCCCAGCAATGGAGATACACAAACTCAAATTTCCTACCCCATTTTTACCAGTTAGGCGAAGGGACCTTGTGCATGGTTATTTTGTTCCGTCTCCGAGACAATATTGTGCGTCTAAATAACAGAGTCCTTTGTCATTGAAGTCGAGTCAGATATTTCCTATTGTCCGCTTATTGTTGCTTCTGCCCTAATTAATGAGCGTCCATAGAAATGGAGAAATGTAATTAGTGTTTCTATCTCATTGTACCAACGTCACGAACAAAGGTGAGACCATGGTGAGACGACCCCCCCCCCCCCCCCCCTTCGCCCCTCCCTCACCCCCTTAACCGTGAACGTTAGAACAGACAACCTCGTATATTTCCACTCGCTTTTGCGTGCTACCTATCTCGGTTAAACGAAAACGAAATATGTATTTTTCGCTAATGATTAACGAGTCTTTTGTGAGCCAGCGGAGACGAAAACATGCCTTTGAACCAATAATTGCTGACCCTAGACACACACCAGATGCGCTTTCTGTTTTTTACACAGACCACAGACCGATCCATATTTGCGGAATTTAGTGCACTTGGGGAACAGTTACGAATATCGTGGATATAAATTCCTTCTTTTCCATATTGTACATTTTTAACAGACATTCCGGTTTACGTTCTCGTCATATCACGTAATATCACGTACGTGTCTACAACTGTTGCCGACATTTTTTTTCTTGTGTTTGAATTCGAATGATTAATGGAAGCTTAATACTATTTCCAAGTTACTCTTGGAATTCTTTGCAACGTGATTTGCGTTTGTTAAGTTTTATTACAGTAGAAGAATATATTTGAAATATCGACACGAACACATTATTCATTTCTTCGTGAATCAATGCTTTATTCTTGTTGACACTTGTTTCTGTAACTAAATAATGAAATCGACAATATATTGTCCACTATATTTTACTTCATATTACGTACAATGGTCACGACAGTGCCCGTCAATATTTCACGTTTAATTATCATCAGTTGCGAGGTCCGAGGTCTTTGAAACGAAACGTGTTGAATGATCAATCTGACCAAATTTCGTCAAAGGTACCTCTATTAAAAAAAAAAAAAAAAAATCAGCCAAGCGTTATTTTTGTCTCATTTTTTTCTCAATGCTTCATCGATTTTGCTCGACATACTATGCCATTCTACGGCACCTACCGTTTGCACCAATCAATCAAAAAGCGTTACTGTAATATACATGTGGGAAACACCAGTCGTTCTATTTTGTTTTGTTTTTATCATTTTCTATCCATGGTCTCGCAACCGACCTTGCGGGACAAGGCAAGCATGATGAACGATATAATTGGACGTAAATTTGACGTCAGGACCAAGATGAGTAATCATAAATAATATATTTGCCTGGCCTCGTTTTCTAATTTGAGCTTAACTTGTCTGGCGGGATGTGAACGAGAGGGGGCGCTCGTCCGTTTCGTTAGCGCAATACATTTCTCCGATAGCATGGCTCGGGCAAGGTATCGAAAACCATGTCCTGTGGAAGAATTCACTCTCCAAACGGTTGCCGTAGATATTATCATGACAAGAATGAAATGAAATCAGAACTTCGGTGTTTCTTATAACTATATTTTATCAAATTAGAAGTGTCTACACATATTTTGTTTCACATACACTAAAACCTAAATCACATTTCTATTCTGTCCAAGATAAATATAAACAATTAGAGCTTTGCATGCAATCGTGTGGCATCTATAATAAGCACATGCGCCTAATGTATACTTGTATTAAAATTTTTTAATAATTTCCACCTTTGATTGCTAAAACGAACAAAGCATGAATTGATTTCCCAGCAGGCCATACGATGTCGTGAAAGGGGAGGTGCTCCACATTGTTCATCTTCATTTGATTTTTAAATCTAAACTAATAACGCGAAACGATCGTTCGTAATATCATTTTCTCGCGCTTTGCAGCGATTAATTTGGCCTTTTTTTCTTTGATGTTGGTGCGCATTGGATGACAGGCCCACAATGCCGTCATGATCAAATTATCGGTATCGGCTTTCCTGGCACCTCGCTAATTCTGCTAATTCCGAAGTCAAATCGTCCTTAGTCATTCAGCCGGAGTCCCGGACTCTTTCTCTCACGGGCCGCCTGATTCGATCAAAATTAACGCGACAAAGCAAATTGGATGATTCAATTAGCACGTATTTTGGGGGAGTTCATCTTGCCGCTTAACCCATCTCTCTATCTCTTCTCTCGTCTTCCTAGCCTAGTAAACTCTGCTCTCGACACCCCTCTCCATTCTACTCTCCTTCTCTCTCTTTCTCTCTCTCTCTCTCTCTCTCTCTCTCTCTCTCTCTCTCTCTCTTATCCTTAATACACCCTTTCCTTTTATGTCTGTTATGTCTTCATGATCCTGTTTACTATTTTATCCTGTCTCCCCACATCTCTATGTCTGTCTCTCTTCTTTTTTTTCTCTCTCTCCCACTCTCTCTTTGTCTCTCTCCCTCCATTTTACCATTTTTGTGTGTTTCTTTGCTGTCAGCATGAGGGGCACGGAATTGAGTATCAAAGGGGATTAGCTCAGAACTGATTTCAATCAAGAAGTCTTGCCCGCTCGCGTCGGTTTCCTCTCAAGTGTTGCTTGAGTTGTTCCTCCCGCCACGAGGGACGGCCTAAAAAGAGCGAAGACGGGGGAGGGGAGGGGAGGGGAAGAAAGGGGCGAGAGGTAGGGACAAAGGAAAATTAAAGTAAAAGGTTATTTTCATATTTTTCTTATTGCATCGACGGTAGTGGTGGTTGGAAGAAACATTGCCGACGGGGATTCAGCTTGGTCAAATGGAACGACATTTCTCTTGTGAGACTCTCTCTCTCTCTCTCTCTCTCTCTCTCTCTCTCTCTCTCTCTCTCTCTCTCTTTCTACTTTCATTTCCGTGTTATTCATTATAAGGTAATACTATAATTTGGAAGTGATTGCTTATATACCTGTTTGCCTCGCCGCTGTTGTGTCTTTTATCCGGTGCATTGTTCTCATGTCAAAATATGCTCCGTGGCGTAAAATAAAATTATGCATATTCATGTTTTCCCCCTTGGGGTGGGGGTGGGTCCATAGCAACGGCTTGAGGCAAAGTCAGAGAGACAAAGAACTGTTTCCCGCGTATGCCCTGACACAACTCAATAAATTTAAAAAGCAAAGGGCGATGTAACTTTTCGGGCTCAATGTGTACTTTTTAACAAAATTTGACAGCGGAATAACATTTTGTCACCGCATTCATCAAACGAGGGTGACCACGCATACCTGAAAGTAGATGGGGGTAAAATAGTTTGACGCGACTCGACACCTCAGATCCGTTTAAAGAATGGCGGGTCTTATTAAATCAACCCAAGTGATAAGTAATTGACATGTACAAGCAAAACAGAATACGCGGACTTAATAGTATCTTGGAATAAAGAATAGAATGGATTAAGAACACTTAATGAAGAGAGAGGGAGAGGGAAGGGTGAGATGGATGATGTGACGTGATGAGAAGGAGAAGAAAAATGAGGAGGAGGAGGAGAGGGAGGAGGAGGAGGAGGAGGAGGAGAAGAAGGGTGAACGTTACAAAGGAGGAGCATCAAACCGATTCATTAATTTCTCCATTATGGTTTGATACATCACTAGAAACATGTTTTTACACACATACCTCGATGAAAAATGGATGCCTTCATCAAAAAAAAAAACAATTCATGGAGTTTATATGCAGCGCGCACAACATATGGGAGAGCCCTCGGAGGTGACGTCACAAAATTAGAATGTTGAAAGATCATAAATGTTCAGTTCCTTGATGGATGCTCGTCTGCCCTTCAGTAATATGTTTCTTTCTTATTTCTACTTTTATTGAAATCAACTGGACTTTAGGGTGGACTATCACTCATGATGCGGGTCCTCAACTGTTGATAAGGACTGTAACGGGGAAGGGAGAGAAAAGGGTCAAAATCAAATCATGTTAGCACAAATGTGATGGCGAGATGGTGAACAAGACGATAGAAGAAAACCCGATAAGTTGAGCAGAAGAAAACAAAAAGAAGTGGCGCAGAGTGCGTTACGTCCATTTTAAATTACCACTTAAAAATATTAAACGAAGTCCCTCGTCCATGTTCTTTCCTCCAACCCATGCATGGTCGAAGTCAGTCTCGAACGTGCTCAATCAGGATGGGACGTGTGACTTCCGCCAGTCGCCAAACCGCCAAACATTCCCCCTTTTCTTCAAATATCACGCTGTCACAACGTTATTAGTTCCCCTGTATCATTCCCGCCACGAGCAAGCTGAAAGGCGAACCACGCTAGCGTAGCTTCTAGGCTTTTTGACTTTCGTTTACTTTAAAAGCGCTTTAATGGAATCGATGTATTAATTATGATCCTAGCATATCTGGATGAAAACAAAATCTCTAAATATGTTTATGTGAAATCATTTCAAGCTTTAGCAGATTTCTTTCTACTTCAGAGTCTTCTTGGTCTTAGTCTTGTTAAGTCTCATCTAGCCACGAACTGGCAAACAGGTGAACGTATTTAGCGCAGCTTCTTCAGTTCTTGGCTTTTCGTTTTCATGTTTTTTTAGATAGCTTTCTTACAGCTGTGTACAAAATGAGTCTAGTATAGCTGCTAAGCCCAATATACTCCAAACATGTATGTGATCAATAATTTCAAGCTCCCAAAATGTTTTTCTTGTGTATTCATAACGCACGCTGACATTGCTATAATGCACTTCAGAGCGGGAAAACATAGCTCAACTATCAGGAGAGAAAATGCCATCACGGTCTCGAACGTACGCTAAGCGAATCGCAAATATTGATAAAGTTTCTCCTCTGTGTTTTGTTCTCGTGACAAAGTTTAATTAACAGCCTCAATCCAGGCTTACTAAGGATGATGGGCCTCGTGATGCGGTTGAGATCCAGGAGAAAGTGCGAAATGTTAAAGGGAACGTCGACCGATTCGATCCTGAAGTTAAGTCAGTTTAATAAAAGTAGAAACAAGCACAAAAGATAATAGAGAATGTTTAAAAAAAATCTGTCAAATGATAAGTTATGACTGGCATGACCGGTGAAAGTTATAATTGTGACGTCACTTGCGAGTTGTTCTCCCATATGTTGTGTGCTGTATGATTCCATATTTGTTTTCTTCTGGTCTTCATGAAGGAATTCTCCTTTTTGATAGAGGTGTTTGTGTGTGTAAAACTATGCGTCTAATGATTTGTCAAATGCACAGGTAAAATGGTTATATATCCTTTTGAGAAATTTGACATTTTCGCAATGGACATCACACCATTAACATGATTAGAACTTGAAAAAAAAATCAATCTTTGACGGATTTTTGTCAAGCATTTCCTTATATGTTTCTTTTCTTACTTCTTCATGATGGACTATCCCTTTAATTACAGGATGGACGTTCCCTTTAAATGAGGTCCCTCCACGCACGCCTCAACAAATTGCTTGTTCCAGTAATGTCACTGAAATCCAGTATTGTCTTTAATCAGGCTGCGAAGCATAACTGAGTTATAGGTCGGAAGGGCAAACTGGGGGGAATAGGTTTTGCTCTAATTTGGGAGAATTGGGATCACGTTCGTTTCTTCACTCTTCCTATGCCAGGCACAATGCTTCTTTATGGAATTTGTGAACATTACTTGTAACCTGAACAAAAGAGTCAAAATTAAGAGTAAATCAACATAATGAACATCTTGTTTTCAAACCTCCCCATCTCCATCTCTCTCTCTCTCTCTCTCTCTCTCTCTCTCTCTCTCTATTTCTGTCTCTTCCTCTCTCCGTTTTCAATTCTCTCCCCCACCCCTCCACCCACCCTCCATCTCTTCTGGCCAAGCTTTCACCCCCTCCCTTTTCCTTTGTGTTTATTTACTTCAATCCAAGGTATAATCTACGTACACGTATACATCTCTTGCTGTTAAATGCGTAGCACATGATATACGTTTGCTGAGACACAATATGCAATGATAACGTCTGTCGCTGTAGGTCAAAATGTATCGTGTTCTGTGAAATGTAATTAAATGTACTATTCCTGTCGGTATAGCCCGATCTCCACAACCATAACAACCTGTTTCGTGCTTCTTATAATCATAACACGCTACCCAGTGCCTGATTGTTAGCCCTGCTATACGGTTGGGATTAATTGGCACCCCAGTTCACCAAAGTCCGAGGAAAATAGCAGACTTGTTATAAAGAAAGACTGCCCAATCGGCAAGATGCTAATCGGCAAGATGCTAACGACATATCGATATTTTAACCTTTTTTTTTCATTTTGATCATATTCTAGTTGAACTGATGTGGAGGTCTGAGTGGGTCGATATGAATTTTAGGCACAATGCCACTATGTATGGTCTCAATAAATATGGCGCAACCGAGTGTTTTGTTTTTTGACCGTTCCAACATTTGCACGTAGCAGAGATTCTTAAACCCATCATAGGTCATGTACGTTGGACTTCTTCTTCTTCTCCTTCTTCTTTTTTCATCGTCACCATGTTCATCTCCCTATACATCTCGTCCTCCCATGCGCTTTCAATCTTTTGCATTTAATTTTCCATCATCTGCTTCATTGCATTCTTGCCAACCCCACACTAAACTACGACATTCTTTAGGAAATGCAAGAAGCTGAAAGATGTTGAATCCTCGCATAATTCTTCCGACTTCAATTACAGCATGAAACGTCATACCGAAAATTGTCGCGGTTTTCCCGGTGGACCAGTACATTCATGGCGATATGTCGTCACTCACTGTTCAATATTTTTTCTCCCCTCAGTCTCCCCTCGGTCTCCCTCTGGTTACCAATGTCAAGGTTTGTTTCGTCGTCAAGGACAAGACGGTGGAGTGAATGGTTCGGGCGAACACGGGAACAATCGCTCAAACACGAAGCGCCGCGCGGAAAACGCTGCCAGTTTTTAACGCGCGCTTTGCGCTCAAACGTGTCTTACAAAGGGTGCTTTCCCGTGGTAAAGTAGCACGTAATTCATCATCATAATCATCGTGCATGAATGTGTGATGTAATATGCAGAGAGTGGGAGAGCGAGAGAGAGAGAAAGAGAGAGAGAGAGATAGAGAGAGAGAGAGCAAAAGAGGGAGAGGGAAAGAGAGAGAGAGAGAGAGAGAGAGAGAGAGAGAGAGGGGGGGAGAGAGAGAGCAAGAGAGAGAGAGGGGGGAAGAGAGAGAGAGAGAGAGAGAGAGATAGAAAGAGAGAAAGAGAGAGAGAGATAGAAAGAGAGAAAGAGAGAGAGAGAGAGAGAGAGAGAGAGAGAGAGAGCGAGAATGGAAGGGAAGAATGAAAAGGGAAGGCTGGTGAGGGGGACACAAGTATAAAGGCGGATTCACACTGCATCCGACATTCCGACATACGACACGACATACGACTTTCCGACATTTGATCCGACAAAATAAAAATCGAAACAGTGCAAATCCAATGTGTCCATTCACACTGAGGCAACACGACAAAAAAAGTCGTGTCCGACACATTTTGTCGTATTAAAAAATCGGATCATGTAGCGATTTTTCAAGCACGACAATACGACATTTAGCCGAAGACCAATCACAACGGCGGATTCCTATGACGTCACTTCATAAGTTTGGCTTGTCAAAAGACTTTTGCTTCGCGGAAAATCTCTGCGATGGCCCCACTTCAGTCCCATCTACTAAAATGTGTGTTGGACAATGTTTCCCTACGCATCATATCTTTAACGTTATCTTTATCATGTTTTGGTGAAGCATTTTGCCATCGTTTGTAAAGAAAGGTGGACAAGAATGTGATTCCTTATTGATGGTAAGTTAATCAATGTCTATTAATGTCAGCTAATAGCGAGTTAATCTCGGTATTCAGTGGTAATTGAGTTTTAAAGGCCTCGATTCAAGACAAGTCTAATGTTTACGTTCGAGGACTCGGAGTAGGACTACGTAGTCGCGTATAAGTAAACGCTAAAAATTATACAGAGGCCAAGGGTCTACATGTAAAAAGTCAACGATGATTGATGGTGTATGCAACTGTTATCTACCTGCATAAATGTCACCATTCTAACTTGAAAGTCTTGTGAGATCTAAATCGCACTTTAACTTTGAAAGGCCCCGACATGTACATGCAACATAAATATATTATCTAGTTTTAGAGGTCTGGACGGGTATAAAACGTTACGAATTGAGTATAACCTGTTTATGTTTATACTCGCATTAGGCTCTAGTTTAGATCTACTAGTACTAGAAAGCTGTTGCATATCCAACAGTTCAACATAAACATCCATGTTTACGCGTACTCTACTAGTCTAAACGGCAGTGCAGTTAATTGTAGTGTGTTCATTTACTCTGTTCAAATGTCAGAGTTTTAATAGATATAGATCTAGATTTCATTTATGAATAAAACGGTCGATCTAAAGTTAAGTTACGGGTCTACACTACAGCCTCGAGGTCAACATGGCTGTTAAAGGCTTTAAAATGTCATGAGATCGAAGTGAGATCTAACGACAAACGTATCATTGATCCAGATACACTTACTGCTACCACTAGTACCAGCCCGCTCACGCTCCCGCTGCGCGGGAGCAGTCCCGGGGCTACAGATACGCCAACTCATAACAACACAGATATCTATCTAGGGTGTAGGTCTAGTCTATTAATTAGAGTGTAGATTTCCCAGATCCAAAACAAATTTCTTTAGCAGCTAGTCTACTACTCACGTTTTCTTTTAGATCTGGACTCGACCGTACCTAGACCTGTAGTCATGGGTAGCCAGCAGGTCTATCCTGTTATGATAAATCTAGCCAGCCGGCCGACCGGCCGGGCGTGCTCATGCGAATAGATCTAGGTCCACGGAGTGAATACTCGTATTAGATCTACTAGTTTTAGTAGAGAAATTTATTGACTGTTACATATATCTGACGTTGGTTCGCACTATAAATGTATGCAGTCTACCTCTAGAACTAAAATAGATAATTTGCTACACTCAGATTTACTGGTTTAGTTACAATTCGTACTAGTCAGCCGTCTATCAACATCATCAAGTAGAGTCTACTTCAATCGCAGCAAGTTATCTGCTCGTCTAAATTCTACCAACATAACCAAACCTTAATTGTAGTGAGATCTGACTAACCAAAAATAGAGATGAATTGGCCTGTATTCATGGGTTTAAGTAACTGTTCTTTCGGGTTTAAAAGACTCTCAACTAAGTTTACATGAGGAGCTAATGTAGATTCATATGTGTTCGTAGGGGAATGGTGACAGCTTTCTTTAACGTCAAAACTTCTTAACGTTAGTTTGTAGACTAAAAAAAAATAAGAAGTGTAACTATTTTTCTGGCAAAGTCACTGTTGGTGGAATGATTTAGTTCGTCAGTTAAATGATTACATGTAGAATGGCTGTAGATATGCGGGATGTTCCTAAAAAGAATACCAATATTCAAAATTTCTTTGCATAAATTGAAATAAATTTAATATCAAGAGTAGGCCTGTTCAACTGTTCAACAATGTTTTATTTGATACTTTTCTTGCATCACGCACACTGACCAAAACATGTAAAGTTTTTTGTTTTGTTTTGTTTTGTTTTTGTTTGGGTGTTTTTGTTTGGGTGTTTTTTTTTTTTTTTTGGGGGGGGGGGTGGGTGGGTGGTTGGGGGAGATGCCATTTCGAGGGTGCGGGAGAAGGATGTCTGAGAAGATGGGGGGGGGGGGTGCCCCCCCCCCCTTCCGATGTAGTTTCGTAGGATGATATTGTTTCTTGATCTTTAAGAAAGTTCTCATCGTGTATTTCAACAGTCTATACATAACATAAATGATCGAATCTGTGAAAGGAAAATTAAGAAGGGGGTTTGAGGCTGAAACAAATATGTACAGATGTAGCCCTAGATTAGAGGAGTTTGGTGCCGAGGGAGGATATGCCTATTCTGTGTTCATTAATGAGAGAAGTGGACCAGGGGGGGGGGGGGGGGGTAATTATGTTGTGTTGATGCAGATTTGTTAAAGTAGAACCTAACAGATAGATTTAGTTTGAACCGGACACTCAAATCACTGAATGGTACAAACTGAATAATTTTATATTTCTATTTGAGGAATCGTGATACCTGCAATCTATATTGTACATGCATACAATGTCATGTTGTTGATATGATTTATACTGCACATGTCTAGTATAAAAAAAATCCCAAACATGCTTTAACGTAGGCATAGCGAATGAAGTAGATAAAGACATAACCTACCCATCTTATAATGGACTATTGTTATGATTGATGTAATAACGTAAATTCTCTCTCTTCACCATTGTAACTTAGAAGGATAGGGTGAGTGTGATTATGCCAACTTCCCCACACGAAATATTGATGCTGGTTTTCCTTATTTTGGATAAGTACGTATCTGTAACTTGATCTAGTATTGAGGCAAGAGCATGAGAATGAATAAGGAGACGTAAGAGTAGAGGGAAGGAGAAGAAAGAGACGATGATTATCTTTGTGTCCTTCGTTTTTTTGTTTCTCCTCATTCACCCTTCCTTCTTCTAGTCATTCTCACTTGATTATTTTCCCTACTCCCTTTCATCCTTCCTTCCTTGCCGTACTGCTCCTCCTCCTCTTCTCCTCTATTCCTCACCATCAATCCACCCTCTTCTCCCCCTCCCTTGTTCCCTTTCTCGCGTTTCCTTCCCTCTCCCCCTCGTTTTATATTCCTTTCCACTTTTTTTCTATCTCTTCCTTCTTTCTTTCTTGCTCCTGTCTTCTACCGCTCTAATAATCCTCCTCCCTTTTCTCCCGCCTTGGCCGTAAGTTCTTTCCTTTCTCATTCTTCCTTCTTCACCCCTACTTCTCGTCCTTCTCAGATCAATCTTTTTCTTGTGTTTATGCTTGGTTATTGCATAAAGAACTTGATAATTGATTGACCGACAGCAAATGTCGTGTCATCCGACTTTTTGCACGACATTTTGAAAAGTCGTTGTCAGTGTGAACTGAAATGTCGTGTCGAAAGTCGTGTCGTATGTCGGAATGTCGGATGTCGGATGCAGTGTGAATCCGCCTTAATCCAAACAAGGTGACGACTAATGTTTTATCTAGTAACTGCGCTCCCCTGCGTGTGTATGACATAATACGAATCGACCGTTCACTTATTCCTCGCAAGGTGAACGTGTGTGTTCGTGGGGAAAAAAAACATTGTTTTGCTGATCAAGGAAAAAAAATAATTTACTTGCAGGTGCTTTTGTGAGTCGATCGACCTTCTAATGATAACATAACTTGCATCGAAATATGAAAACACTACCATAAAATGTGTACAAGGCTTCATCATATGTTGTAAACTAATGCTAGTGGTATGTGATATTGTACAATTGCGGATAAGATAATATTATTTCATTGACAATCTCTTATTTTACTTAGTGGAAGTGTTAAAAAGCTTAGTGGTATATTGATGCTATAACAGACTGATGTTAGCCTTTAAAGGGCATATACTGTACTGGGAAGGCAAAAAAGCCTTCAAATGTAATTGTTAGCAATCTTCTTGCCAATGGTCTTAAATTAATGTATTGTCTATTTTAGGAGCTTGCCGAAAGTTATTTGCCCTCAAATGATCCACATATGGAGTAATTAATGATTAATGATTAAATCCTCAAAATGTTCGGGCCGAACATTTTGAGGATTTGTGATTTAATCACTCATTACTCCAAATGTAAAAAATTGAGGGCAAATAACTTTCAGCAAGCTTCTAAAATAGACAATACATTAATTTAAGACCATTGGCAAGGAGATTGCTAACAATTACATTTGAAGGTTTTTTTGCCTTCCCAGTACAGTATATGCCCTTTAAACCGATGGATATGAAGGAGGGTGCCGAATAGAAAGGTATAACGGAACGACGGAAAAGAAAAGAGATAGGAGAGAGAAAAAAACTCTCGGTTTTGTTAGGGGTTTGGGAAGAAATCAATGCCAACACGAAACGGAAATCTGCGTAAAAAATGTTTAGTTGCACCAAGCATGTATGAACCGAGGCATCTTTGGTTGCACTATGGCATTTTCAAGCTGTTTGAGTTTTCCATACCATTCAAATTGTTTACCTTTAAACGTTCACGCTTGCGAGCAAATCTGACTGTTGTGGCAAAGGCGATTTCGACCATAATAACCTCGCGTCCATTATGATTCTTTTCTGTGGCTCTTCCGTCGTCTGCTACAGTGGCTAGTGTCCTCTCTTCAAGCCTCACTTTATTCATCATGTTCATTAGCTATTTGACATGTTTTGCACGCATCGTGCTGACGCGACGAGTGAAGCAAACATGGCCACGCGTACTTTAGTTGGAAAGCATCGGTTCATTCCCGGGCAGCGAAGCCTCTATTCCCCCCCCCCCCCCCCCCCCCATCATCCCATCCCCTTTGTCTTCAGACGTTCTGCGTCTTGAGTAAATCTATCCTTCATTTCGATTGGACGAGCTCCTTTCCACTACATTACTTCGGTGACAAAATGCATTGTACAAACCAACATCACCATCGTTGCTATGGTTACGATGGTGACGCCGTCGTCGTTATTGTGGTGGTTGTTGCTGTTGTTTTTACATGCTCCTCTTTAAGGTACATTTTTAGCTGGTATTGTCACGGCATCAAATGTTTATCTTTGGTAATATATGTAAGGGCAACAAATGCCGAAACATATCACGAAACATGATGAAATAATCAAAAGATAACATTTTTGTTTGCAATCACTGCTATCACACGGAAATGATAAATGAAACAAATTGTGACCAACATTATGCACGGCGTACCTCGGTCTAGACATGCATTATAATAAAGGGGATGATAACTGTCAATAGCATTATTGTATCCATACTTAGTTGTGATAAGAGCAGTGCCTGGGAAGAAAAAAAGAAAAACACTGCCTGAAGCCCTGTCTATACTTGACGAGACCAATGTGTGTTTTTGTTTTGGTTGTTGTTATAGTAGTACGACGTCGTGCACGAAGTCAACGGAGTGGCACAAACGTCTAAATCCATGAAAATACTGCCTCTATGGTCATCGTGATTTTGTGAAAACGAATGGTTGTTACCTGATGTGTGCAAACTGTGCATTGATGTTTCTGTGTTAACGTGCGTGCTTGATGGAGTGAGCGGAAGAGCGGAAGGGGGGGGGGGGAATACAAACTTAGACGGTGTGTGGAAGGGATTGTTGGGAGGACGGAATGGAGGACTAGATGAATAAAGAAAGAAATAGAAGAGTAAAATAACATAACAGTTGTTTTAGAAATACATGTATATGAATAAATGAATAATTGGATGGAGACGAGTGGGAATTATATTAATCAATGGGGGACAAGGTGTAACTGTTATCTGAAACTATGATTTGGATTGCCTTCTATAAATCATAAGTAAGATTGTTATTATTCTTATCAATAACGCATTTTTTTTTTATCTCTCTTTCTCTTCTTTTGACACAGTTCTTTTCTCCTGTGACTTCGAGAGTGCATGCGTCAATGGCATCGTTCAGGAGCAGGCGCAGGATGAGATCGACTTCTTGCTGGGCACTGGCTGGCAAGGGGACTGGCACACAGGTCCTGAGCAGGACCACACGTTTACTAATGGCACAGGTAAGGACGAAGCATTCACACTGGACGAAACATGGAAACTGGACGAAACTTGTGATTACATAATATTTCACATGCAACCATGGGTTAATAGTATAGGATTATGGTTTATTAAAAACGGTTTGTTTCCGTTAATGTTAATTCCTCAGTTATTAAGGGCATTCTTCAAGGGTTCTGCAATGAGGCGATGTTGAATGAAACTAGACAAAATTACAATTCTCTCTGAGTCTACGAACGTTTGGATTGATCCGATGACACTTCCCTTTAACATTCTTTTTCAAGATCGACAAGAAAACGAACTCCTTTGCTGAGCAGTTCCTGCAACATAGCGATCCACCCCCACATTTGATCGTACTTTAAGCAGACATGGACACATGAAATCAATGGAAATTATGTAACCTCCAAATGAACACGACGGTTATTTGGTTTTGGAGCTTATTGACCTAATCAGACCAATTTTGTAACATGTAACATGGGTTACAATATAAAGAGTGATACATACGTGTAAGATGAAATGTATTACAGTGTTCAGTTGTTTATGTTACAATGTGTTACACTTTATGATCAAATGATCTATGTAGTCATGATTGCATCTGTGTGTAAAATTGTATATTTCAATGCTCACCCTCCACAGGTCATTACTACTACATCGACTCGAACGCTGATGGCGTCATGCAGGGTGACCGCGCAATCATCCACCTACCAACCAACGACCAGAAGCGATTCCGCGCGGGTGTCGCTCAGCTCTCGTTCGCGTACCACATGCTGGACGACTATGGCGCGCAGAACCAGATGGGCACCCTCTTCGTCTACTTGACGTGCGGCGGGCAGCGCAATGTCACGTGGTCAGCGGACGGAAACCAGGGCGGTGATTGGCTAACTACCTCTATTGAGCTCCATTGTGACCAGGAACCCGTCGAGGTGCGTCACTGCGTTATGATTGAAAGTACAGTCACATGGAAGGAAGCGATTTCCCGCTCGCGTTTAGTCACTTGCCGTTTAACACACCTGTCTATTCCGCTGGCGTTAAGACGATAAATTATTAAATTCAACCATTTATAAATGTTAGATTTGTCCAAAGTTTCAAATGTCTGAGGGATAAAAATCGTCTAGGGTTGGGTTAGTCATGATGCTGTAAACACAGTTGTTTAATTTAATATTGGATTGCATCAACATGAAATATCAACTATTGCAGCGTCCTGAAAACTTTCCCTCGATCTCATTTAATGTATATAAACAATATTCTGATAACTTTATTACACCACCCTCTTCGATCATCATATAATTCGGATCGTTCTTAGCTATGATAACGATCGTGGTGTTGGTTTCATGAGAATAATCACAATATTTGACTCATTTGTGTCTTCACTTGGTCTGATAACAGGTTTCCTTCGAGGCGATGCGCTATGGTGTGATCAGCGATATTGCAATCGATGACGTACGATTGGTCGATATATTCGAGGGTGATCGTAAGTATTACTGCCCCTCGTGTGGCCAGAATTTTCATACCGTCAAACCTGTCTGTAAATACATTTCCAATGGAAACGGCCAACAGTGGCTCTTGTAAATATGTACAATTACATGTAGAGCGCACTGAAGAAATTAAGTGTCAGTGGTATTTACAAACAGTACAAAGTATGCAGAGGCAGGCTCGATTACAAGATGTTGTGAAGGAATGCGAGTTAAGTGTTTTTACTGACAGGTGTTTTTCACATACAAAATGGTCCAAATACATTTAATACATTTCTCCAAAATTTGTTCTAAGTGTATCATTGATAACAGTTATGGATCGCATGCGCACATAAATAGTCGATGACAATCGCATTACATAACAGTATTCACAAGTTTTCAATTATGCATATTTTGGTTTATATGAATTATCAGTGTATCAACATTTTCTTAGCAGATCATTTAGTTCACTGTGGAATATTTCTTCATATCTCATGGTCCCTTTCTTTTTGTTTTAATATTTAATTTCATATTTTTCTTCACACCTCAGCCTTTCCCCCTGCAACTCAGAGCCCTCTCTCCAACCTCCCGAGCTCTTCCCGAAGCACGCCCTCACCGTCAAAGGGCTCCTCGCGAACAACTCTTCTCACAAACGGCGGTACCTCGGGCGGGACCATTATGCCCGGAGGGGCGGGCAGCATCACGACTCCGCCCGGAGGGAGTCCCGCTAATGGGCTAGGTGCGTTACCCCCCGGTTTCATCATGAAAATGCGCGTCAATACCATGTAGAGTTAAATAATGTGAAGAATTGGAGTGATTCATAAATGGCCGGGGAGATTTTGGGCACTTACGAAGGGCTTTCTCGTGGGAAGGAGCAGATTCGATGCAAGCGATGTGATTGACATATTGATCATCTGCCTCCAGCAAAATGTGAGGGTCAAATGTACTTTATGGCATGAATTGTTCCAAATCAGACTTAAAATAGTGGTTTCATGTAATACGGTGGACCTAGATGGAATCGGCTCGTCGTCTGTATGTTAATCACAACCTAGAAATGTGTTCTTTTTATACTATAATATAATCTTATAATAATCTATACCGATCTACATGAATAATGTATTTGGCATGATATCAAAATGCAACACTGCAAGATAAAGGTCTGTTTTACTTATCAAGTTATTTTGTTTATTATGTAGGTCTGGACATCATTGTCCCGATCGCCGCGGCGGCCCTGGTCGCCCTGATCATCATCATCATCCTCGTCCTCGTTCTCCTTATCCACAGACAGAGGTATGTCATGTGTCATGTATTTTCGTTTCACCACGGGGAAAGTGGGGAAAGAAAAATAAGGTTAACAAATTACACGCCGGTATATGAGATTTCGTTTTGGGAGAGAACGTCTTTGATCCTTTCACCAGGTCATCAAATAAACATGATCAGTTGTGGAAAGTAGTATTAACCCTATCTAGCCCGGGGGGGGGGGGGGGGGGGGGGCAAAAACAGCCCCCCCCCCCCTCGACATTTTTCGCAATAAATTTGTAACGCGAAAAGATGACGCCGCGACGTTTCATGACTTTTTCCCTTCAAATCTCACGCAACTTTTAAGACCAAATATGCGTCGAGGGGGTACACGCTTTCGAAATTACGTAACATTTTGTACGTGCATGTCAGACCCAAAATTGCTCAAAAACGTGATTTCATGTACAAATCCAATGCAAATTCTGTATCTAGACAAAATTCATAAATGTATTATTATTTTTAGTTTTACTGATGAAAAACAATAAATTTCATGTTATTTATGACTGAAATAGTGTTGCCAATGATTTCCATCGAAAAAACAATGGAAAACATAAAGTCGAAAAAACAAAGAAATACATAAGAAATTAAAAAAAATCAATAAAATACATAAGAAAAACTTTGATATTGCAATTTTTTTAAATCCTTATTTGATAATAATCCTAAGAAGAGTGTCTGGACTGAAATCTAGCAGTTTTGGGGCTATATTTAAAGATTTACAACCAAATTATGATTTTATGCATTTAATTAGCATAATTAATTAATTAAAAATAAATTTGAATAATTTTGGTGCAATTGGCAATTGAATTGTGGAGATTACGTCATCGGTGACGTACGTGCCAATTTTCGTCACGATCGCGCAATCAACGGTCGAGATCTTAGGGGGGGGGGGGGGGGCTGTTTTTGCCCCCCCCCCCCCCCCCCCCCGGGCTATGCGATTTCAAAATAGCCCGGGCTATATAGGGTTAATGCAGCGAAACCGGCCCCTGAATACCGCGCAAGGGGGTTAAGAAATGTGGTCTTTATGAACACATGGTCCTTACGTATACAGGTTATTTCAACATATTTCAACGAGACACACTTTTCAAGGGCCCCACAAAATGTAGCCTTTTATTGTGAGTGTGTGTGTGTGTGTGTGTGTGTGTGTGTGTGTGTGTGTGTGTGTGTGTTTTGTACACAGTTGGTTGCTGAAGCAGGTTTCATTCTGAATAAGGACAGCATTGCAAGAAATATATTGTGATGTCGGGATAGATTATTAGAAATACAGAGAAGGAAAGCAGGGAATTAGATAGGAGCTGATTCACTTCTTTAATTAAGCCAGAAGCCACTTAGAAAGAATCCAATTGTGGCGAAATAAATCCATCATACTTTATTTAGAATGAAGTCCGTATGAAATCGGGTCACTGTCATGAATCTTTAACTACTAAATGAGCGCAAATAGTTCAAGATCAGCCCAACCCTCATTACCGATAATTATAACGGGTCAGAACGAGGCCACTAGACAACGACGAGGTAGAAGAATCGTATTGAAAAATTGGGAGTCTCATAAAACATGAATCTTGAATGAAGACTAATTAGTCCAACCATGACTGGTTGGCATGGCAATCTCTCATCCGATCATGCACGTGCCGACAAACAAGACCAAATGATAATCGAACTAGGGTGCTCATGGAATATGCATAAACCTGTGCACGGGAACAGTACAAAGTGACATTGGAAAGGTTGTTTACAACAAAACAAGGGATACTATTATATTTCTGCTTTACTACAGATATGATGTGTCACTTGAAGTTTGTATTTTGTTAGTGATGTTGGCCTTCATCGATATATAGGTTGAAATGTTATGCCCAGTATAATTTGTTTGAATTTAAAATGAATCGCTGTCAAGACAGATACATTATTCTCATATATATGGAGGGTTATCCTCATCTTCTCTTGTCGTTTTTCTTCTTCTTTCCTTTCTTCTCTTGTTCTTCTTTCTCTTCTCCTCCTTCATTTTTTCACCGTTTTATCTTTCTGATTTTCCCCTCTTCCAATCCTTCTTTGTTATTTCCCTTTTTTTCCTTTTTCTCTTCTTTCTTTCATGTTGGTCGTGTTGCTGTCTTTTCCCTCTCCTCTATTCCTTTTTTATCATTGTTAAACTTCAAAATCGCCTCTCTCCTTTCTATGCAGGGATGGGGATGGGGGACTGGTACTATAACTCTTCATAGAAATCATGATTTTAGGTATCCAGTAGGTCTGGATACAAGACTATAGTAGTCTTGTTTTTAAAAATAAATCACGTGTTCTCTTCTACCCAATCAGGAAAGCGAAGAAGACTGGTGGTGAGACGTTGGAGCCTCCTTCACAACTCTACGAGAATAACATCTTCACCGACGCCTCCCCAGACCGGAAGTACGAGTCGCTCCAGGGACCGCTATCCAACTCCGACCGAATCTACGAAGAGCTCAACCACAAGAAATCCACGCTGGAGATGCGGCCTAAGGGGAACCCAGCCGCTAGGGTCCCGCAGCCTGTCGGTCGGATGAACGGTAACGTCCCGCCGGCGCTGCGTCGGAGCATGCCCGAGCTAGGGGATAACTTCTACGATCGGATTAACGATCGGATCGCGGATCCGGTCCCGGTGTCAGTGAATAACAACGCGCGGAGCGATAACAACCATAATAACTTCATTGACCGGAGCCAGACCTACCACCCTGGGCGGACGAGCTACCCAGAGGACCACCCCTACTTCACACTCATGCCCGATGTAGTGTCGTCTACGGCCTTTCAAGACGACCGCATCCTCTTTACTATCCCCCCGCCGCCGTCTTCCACGCCTCCCCCACTGCCGCCGCCACCTCGTGACTACGACTACGGCCATCCCATGGGCGCCGGCGTGATAGCGGAGGAGGATGAGCTCAACGAGTACCACGACGTCATCGATGTTGGGAAGCGAAGGCCACTCTCGTTGAACTCCGAGTTTGACGATGAAGAGGAATTAGGTCGACATCGTATGGCTATGGATATGATGGGCGATAGGGCATTCGAGCTCGGTAGTGATTTGCGACTCAGTAGGGACACCGACATTAGTGGCCGAATGGACATCGATTTCGATATGGACGTCGACATGCGCATGTCGGCCGATGGCGCCGTGGACATTCACAATATGGACACGCTAGAAATGGACCGTGGTGCCAGCGGCTATGACCGGGGCCGTGATCGACGAAGTCGGGACATGGAGCTCGAAAGAAACCTCGATCGCGCTCCACCACCGCGCTACGGGGGCAGCCTTGGGAGCATAGACAGGCGAAGAAATATGTTGGTGGAGAACGGGAGGGACGACGAACGCAAGGACTACCCACGACACCCGTTGCAACACCCATCGCAACACCAGTCGCAACACCCGTCGCAACACCCATCGCAACACCAGTCGCAACACCCGTCCCAACACCCCTCGCAACACCCGTCGCAACACTCGTCCCAACACCCGGCGCAACACGCGTCGCAGCATCCGCAACACCCACAACATCCTCAACACCCTTTGCAACACCCGCAACACCCGTCGCAACATCCGCCACACCCGTCGCCCTACCACCGCATCGAGGAAGACGCTCAGGGACACATACGAATGGTCAATCTGAACTACTCCCCGTCCGTTGTCCACGTATAGTGTATATAGTGTCCGGTGTTCGGTGTTGCGACAATAAAGCCCTTAATCACGATTTGCCTCTGAACTTGACATCTCCGTAGAAATATTTCCTGTCATAGCATAGCTTAAGAATTTATATCATGCCATGGACAAAAAAATGAAGAAGGACGTATGCGATATGATATGCCTTCGAACAAAGGACGCAGTAAGGACGTCTTTTTTATGAGGGTGTAGCCTTTGATCAAGCCGCCGCGATTTTTCTTTTAATTGCGAAGTGGCATATGCCTGTAGAACTGTTTATTCAATTTCATATCGAAATTGTTATCGTCTACAGATTGTATACTAAATCTGAGGACCTTCACGTATTCTTTCAGTGATGGTGACGAATATTTCTAGTTGTGAAATATTTCTACGGGGGCGATAGTGTTTCGTCCATACGTTAGAGTGAAAAACAAATTATCTGATGAAGCAGAACAAAGTGTTAAAATGTTGTATAATACGCAAGTAATTTTTGATACACAGAAATATCATCGACATATTTTCATTACATATTATATGCAGTAAGAAAATGAAGTATAACAACATTATTGTATAGTTATGGTGGCTGATTCCTTGCGTGGTTTCTAACATTGTTGGTATTTTTTTCTTTCATGCCTAGTTATCAAGTGAGTTTTGTTTATTTTTGTTGGTAGTGTCTTTAGAACAAATAATTCCATTGCGCGTACAGTGGTTTGCATCCACATCGCTAAGACTTTAGACTCTCTCATTACCATTGGCCTAGAGATATTTACTAAGCCAATAGGGTTTTCAAGGCCTGGTAACGTAAGGGTTAATCCAAAAGACGCTCAAACTACGTCCTGTGAAGAACATATAATCCAATCTTAGTTGTAATTCCTAAGTTGTATACGGTACTTATTGTTAATTCCTGTCCACACGATCTTTGTGTTTCCCCGAATGGTACAAATGTCGTTTCGTTATTACATATTTTTTTTGTTATGAATTAAAAGACTTGCCCGTATTGTCTTGCCGTACTTGTATGCCAATACTTTAATTCAACATTTAATTTTATCTTAGTAATTGTGTTCAATAAATACTCTTACGTACCACTTTTATCATCCCGGCTTATCATTTTAGGACAAACAATAATGATGGCCAATTCAATAAAAACAGTATGACTTCCATTGAGCCTTTAATTTCAAATTCTAATTTTATACTTCTTGTTTTTGTTTGGAATGCATTTTAAATAGGCATTCGTACATAATTGTCCACTTTTCGGGCGTCGTGGATGTATCGTACGAATGGTATTTGATTCATACAGTAATTTGCCCGAAGAAAAACATGTCTTTTAGGCTTTAAAATAACAATCTAAGCCTATAATTAAAAATAGGATATGGATATAGCAATTTAGCAATTTATTGTCTTATTGGAAATTCCATTTTCACTGGTTTACATTGATACAAACAAAGAGTGTGACATCACACAAGGTACATATAAACAGAAAGACATATGTTTATCATCGAGATAAAAACATGATTAAACAAAATGTAGTTTATGTAATTCATCGACGTGTATTTCGTCTATTGACTAATACAACGCGGGCTGTGATTATAGCGTATTATGTATGATGGTATATTATCATTTTGTTGATATTGCCTCCGGGGCATTTTATTTCGTACCTGAGCTTGTCGTCGAGGTCGAATCATTACTGAGTTGAGTTGACCTCTGGACGGCTTGAAAGTGACTTTCGGTACTGATGGCCCCGTGATATATTTCTCTCTAGAACGGGGTAAAGAATTAACTCATTATTACGAAGAAAAAAAAAGGGCAGCATATTGACAGAGCATACCTTTATAATGCATGTTATATTATTCTGTAAGAGGCTTGTTTAGCAATGAACTGTAAAGGGCAGTATCCCTTTTTTCAAGCCTGATTTGATGATGCTTTTTGTGTATACCGTATCCAAAGACATTCATAATTATTACGCAATGAAGGCTGACGATGAAGACCAAAGTATCGACGCATATTGATCGATTTTGTATGATTTCCTGTATGTTTCATAGTCAATAGTTCTTGAGGTTAATTATCTCGATTGCAAGGTATCGTTTTTTGTGGAGAAATCTACAATGTTAACTCAATGATCTGTCATCCCTCTTTTATGTATATAGTCCAATGAAATTTTATGAACCATCACGGATCGATTTTAGTCAAACCACCTGACTTAAATATCCGAGTCCTGCGACTCGCTATCCTGATCATGTGCGTCCAATCATCATGTGAATGGCGTGGATCGCGTGACTGGGTTTTATTACCAATTTCAATATCACGAGAACGTCGGCATCTATGATCTAAACTGCAAAATGTATCTTCCCTTTCCTCGCACGCACAATGAATAGGAGAATAAATAGCAGTTAGTCTACCTTAAAGATTGCCCGTCCCTTTTGCGAGCTTAAAATTTGAAATCGTCTATCACGATAGTAAATTGAAGAAAGTGTGATTCAAGACCATTTCTAAGAATATAGCATGTTGAAGCTTTCTGTAAATGTAAAAGTTTCAGCCGTTAAATTTCAAACCGACTTTTTTTCGTACTACGAAAAAAGTATTAGTCTTTGTTACAGCATCTATGTGGTTATTATGCATGTGTGAAATCCTAATTTTATGAGTAATTACCAAACTTTGGGGATGATTCCTTCTATTGAACAATGTTTTTCATAATGCGATTTATAGTTAGATTAACAGATTAATCAATAAAGCAGATATTCCAACACAAACTGCTAAGAGCCTGAGGTAAAGACTATTAATCAGACGTTGTTTACGTGCATTATTTGAATTTTACACTACGTATCAGTTTCAAATTATGAATATACAGCTTGCTAATACTTTTCTATATGTTTTGCCAATGTTTCGATGGTTTTGTGGTGATCTGAAAAAGGGACGGGCTGTCTTTAAGCTATAGACCTTCATTTACACCATACAGTACATGACGTAACCTATGCCATTATGTAATTTAGATATTAAAATATCAACGGCATGTGAGCTACGCTGAGGCAATAGACTCAACTTATGCGTGTCTTTATAACGGGGTTTCGGTATAGCATTTAAACCTGACAAAATATGTATTTACACTAAATATCTGCACACGTTGCCTTGAAGATAGGTATTTTGGGAAGACTCGGTTATGTATTATTGATCGCGATGTTTGTTGATCAAAGTTTACGTTTGCGCTAAATATCTTGATGTAGATATTAACCGTAACACTTTTGCTACAGCTCATTTTAGATGTTAGTTATTTGCTTGGTGTTTCAGTTCCTGTATTTGTAACCTTTTTACGAAATAATTATGTTCATGTGGGATGTGGATGAAACGGATTATTAAAGGAAAGGATTTGAACGTCAATGAGAACGAAAGTCACCGTTGCACGGTACGATGTTTCTGTTATTTCTTGATTACCAAATAAACGTCACCATACATTCATTGTAATAAATTGTGAGATACCAAACACTTTCATGCAATTAAGATATAGTTTCCATGTAGTTTTCTTCCTATACCTGTGTCTTTTCCAAAGTGCGTAATGTGAGCTGTCCGTGTTGAGATAAAGCGACAAGTGAAATTAAAAAAAAACACACTATCTATCTATCTATCTACCTATCTTTCTATCTATCTATCTATCTATCTATCTATCTATCTATCTATCTATCTATCTATCTATCTATCTGTCTGTCTGTCTGTCTGTCTGCCTGTCCGTCTGTCTATCTAGAGAGAGAGAGAGAGAGAGGGGGCGGGGGGGGGGGGGGGTGGGGGTGAGGGGGGGGGTAAGAAACAGAAGAGAAAGGAAGAGGGGTTGGTGTGCGAGGAAAGGAAGTGAGGGAGGAAGAGATGAAGAGGAACAAGAGAAGGAGATTAAGACAGAAAAGACAAAGGCGGAAAGAAACTGAGATAGGCTTCATAGGATGGCGTCAGCCCAACGTAGATGGGGTAGTACTACACGCCCGGCCAGAACCACCTGTACCCATGGCTCAGTCTGTATACCGATGTCTCTGTTACGACAACATTATATACGACAGCACACACAGCTGCTAACGGACAGACTCTTACAGCGGCAGCACTTGTAAAGTTTCGTTAACGTTCAAGAACTCTTCGCATTACATCTCGGAATAACACCCAGAAGCAACAAGGAGATTCTCAACAAACAAATGCAGAACCATTATTTAATTTACTTTCTTTTATTTGGGAAGATGTTAAGTTTTAATGTAAAAGGTCGATCACATCATTACCTCATAATTCTACAGATATGACTGGGAAACTACCGCATCATCACGTGATTATCTTATATAAACATTTACAGTAAAGATGCAGTTTGTTTAAAGTACATGGCATATCTTCCGACTTTGTTCACTTCACACTGTCATACTATAGCCGTATCAAATACTTAGTTATTTCCATTAAGGAAGGTGCTTTTTTACACGTTGCATAATTGCACACAAGTACGTTCGTTTTATAAACTTCCTCGTAAATGTGCCGACTTGGGGATGTCAATATTAACTTAATACGAAAACTATGACACATGATTTGACACTTATTGAAGGCACAATTAAGGCAAACAAGATGGAAATCAAAATAAAATTATGATGCACAATCATAATGACGGGAAATTTTTATTTTCGTTTAAAGAGATCCATTTCAGAAACGTTTACATGGGACCTAGTTATTGGAGAACATGAACGACATATCTATCGTTATAAGCTTGAATAATGTATGTCACATATTTGGTTTGTATCGTTATGTATATAGTTACGCCATCTTCTAATACGAAGAACAACATAATAGGCGGTTATTTATTGCAAATATTTTCAGATTTGTACGCTGTATAAAATGCAGCACACGCGTGTATTCTGTTCTTTTTTTCTCTCTTGAAGAAAAATATTCTGACATTTGAAGGCCTCATGTTGCTATAAGATGATGATATAAGCCGCATTTTCTACATTTAACGCTACCACATGAGCTACTAGGCAAGCAATGTGAGGCATTGAACGAGAAATATTTAAGCGCAGTTTTGTTTGAACCAGTTTTAACCCCCAACATGCCACTTGTGGATTTTTTTCACACAAATCCCATAAAAGAGTGTTTTGTCTGGCACAAAACGGGTCAATACGAAGCACTGGTTTTACGTCAAACATTTAAAAATTGCTTCTGAAAAAAATATTCACACCACAAAACTTAAACATGCGCCTTTACAATATACAACTACACTACACCTTTGCAAGCGTACGATGAAATGCATCGAATGACAAAGTAAATGCTAGCAGTTGACTATTCACAGATCGTGCAAGATTTTGGCACACTCGTTGTAAATTGATGATTCAGTTATCACTAATTAATCTAAAGGAAAGATATACACTGTAATTGCTAAATCCAGTCTAAGCAAGTCAAAGAGTAGAAAATAAACGTATCTATTACAGAAACAAACATCATCATATATAATACAAACTCAAGCAATGTACAGGCAGCGCTGGTTTTATACAGAGGGCTTGTTAACAAAAAGAAGGACGAAATTATAAGTGCACTATATAGACCTTAACAAATCAGTGGTGGTAAATAATGTGGTGAACGAAAAAAAAAAACAGGTTGAAAAATATATCATAAAGCAAAATAAATTGATCAGCTATCTCAAGGGAAGTAACATCAATCGGAGCCTACTTCGATAATGAGTGATATATATTTATTTAAAAACAGTTGATTACAGTCACGCCGGTTGGTGTTTCTAAAATGTCGTTCAAAACATAGTTTTAAAGGTTTTTTTTTTGCAAATATCTTGACAATATCCCTTGCATCGACTAAGAATAGTGTACTATTCCTTAAAATCATAAAGAATAAAACTGTTATAGCAGGTTCCGTACATTGTGTCATGCAAGAACAACATAATTAACAAGTCACCTCATTAAGCCGACTCTCAAATGTCGGAGATATACTTTCATGTCTTGTCCTTAATTCATTAAGAACGCTTTACATAAGAGCTTTATTCACTACTTTTCAAAATGCCAATGCAAATTTATTGCCGACTAAATGTTTATCATAAGACTGTTATCACAAGCTGTAACAAGAAGAGCATTAGGGCATTGGTGATTAGTACTATATATACCAAATCGCTTGATTTACAAGGAAAATAAACGTACGACTTTTAAAATACATTAACGGATATCCGAGGGGCGTAGCTTGTTCACCCCTTGTTATTTTGTTGATTGGATAGTGGGGGGATCTGCCAGGGGTACGTTCCGGGGCGGTTGCAGTACTCGCAGTAGCCCGGAGGCCCGATGGGTCCCCTCTCTCCCCTGTCGCCGTCCACGCCCGGAGGCCCGGGGTAGCCGGGCTGCCCATCCTCGCCTCGCTTCCCCATCCCGGGTTTGCCGGGTAAACCTAAAAAAAGGAGGAGTAGGAGGAAGGGAAACGAGTAGGGAAACGAGGAGCACACCGTAGAGATGGTGATGGCGTGGACCTGGGGATGTTTCGCCAAACTGTTCTCAAGCCACGACCGACTTTATGCACGACTGGTGACACTTTCTTGTGCTAAATCAGATGCTCATTGATTTTGATTTCCATCAGCTAAAGGTGAAATCTGATCTTTAAAAATTAGAATTCTTGTTGTAAACAAGCGTCTAAATATAAACTTTATGATTTGTCAAATCTGATTAAGATTATTGGAAATAAGCTCACAAAGAAATCTAATTTTTAAAGATCAGATTTCACCTTTAGCTGATGGAAATCAAAATCAATGAGCATCTGATTTAGCACAAGAATAGGTCACCAGTCGTGCGTAAAGTCGTTCTTAGCTTACGAACAGCTTGGCGAAACACCCCCGAGGCCCATATATATATATATATATATATATATATTTATGATTGGTCTTACGATCAAAAGATCAATCGCACGACTGATTATTGATCGTATGACTGATATCGATCATAATCATGTATCTTTTTTTAAGATGTTTATTGTTTTCTCTAAAATTAAATTAATACAATACAGTTCACAAAGTAATAATTGTAAAAATAATTTGAACAAATTACTTAAACTTTGATACATCATACACATCATACAATATTATTAAAAAACACTGTATCGTACCATATGAAGTATCACTATATAATGACTCACAGATACTGAGAGAAAAAAATATGTAGGTATTACAAAAAACCTTCGATCGATATCGATTGATGTTGATCGTAGCTTGTGTGGATATATCGCAACTATTAACGATTGGTTGCAAAATCATGCATAGGCTTGGGCTTGCAATAGATAGCAGCCATGGTGCTCGTGATACAATGAGTTGCAATAGTTAGCAATTTTGCAAATAACTCTTTGAAATAAGAGGCTCTGTTGATGTTGATGAACATGATGATGTTGGTGGTAATACCTCTTCATACACATGGACGAAGGACGGTGAATGTTCGTGGACCAGAAGTTTATATCCCAATAATTGAAGGTAAAATATTAGAACGCCACACCCGTTCAGATTCGGAGAGCTAGATGCGATAGGGAGAATTGTGGCGTTGGTGACTAAGCCGATACAGATAATAACACTAGTGGTTGTGTTAATGGTGGAGATAAAGGTGGTAGCAATGATAATGGTTACGAAGACGGTGATTATGTTGATAGTAATGACATCGCTTACCTGGTGCTCCTGTGGCTCCTGTCGGGCCAGTGAAGCCCGATCCCTTTCTGCCTTTCTCACCTGGGTAGCCCCGAGGTCCTGCAATATTACATACAGATATACCAGGAATTAAGAAACGTTATACAATGATAGGCGACTACCTGTCGTATGCAGTCAAGGAATCATCTTATCCTTGATATCACAATTTCTTTGAATAGATTGCTAAGAGCTGGTTGCCACAAGTATATGCAAATTCATGCAAGAACAAGTACTGTTAACTGGTCACTGATATATATACTCCGGTATTATTGACTGGTCAATATAATGTTTTGTGGTACCATTGACCGATCAATAATAAACTTTTTAAGTACTATTGCCTGCTCAAAAGCAGAATGGTCAGGTATGTGTTAATGACTGATAACTAATCAGGCAAAAAGGATTAGCAAGTTGGGATTGTGTAACAGCAGATACTGACCTCGTACTCCTCGAGGTCCGTTTAGGCCGAGTGCTCCGGGCCGGCCACTATTGCCCGGGTTACCCCGTAGACCCATGGGGCCGGTGGGACCGTTAAGACCCGATACGCCGGGTGGGCCGGGGTCTCCCTGTATGCTCTCCCCGGGCGGGCCAGGCTCGCCGCGGAAACGGTCCGCAAAATTCTCGACGTTGTCTAGTGTGGGGAAAGGGATACATGAGAGAGATAGAGAGAGGGGATAAGACAACCAGACAGAATTATGTTTATGACAGTGTCCAGCGATTTCCAAAACAAATTATACATACGGCGGTGGACCCCATGTGAGTTTCCTTTTAGCAAAACAGTTTATTGGGTCGTTGTCGAATTTATGATAAAGATTTATATTACATCTGATGATTCTTACTTCTCACTCTGATTTCAATTTTAAACTTGATACAGATTTGATGCAGTTCGCCTGGCACACGGAGAGTTAACAATCGAATACACCTTGTACATAACCAGGTTATATTTAGGGGAGTTAAGGGACTATACGTTCTCAGTATCAAAGGTGGCTTGCCATATATAACTGTAAGTGTAACATATATCGGTGAAATATGCATATAACTCCTGTCGCAGAAGTCTAAAACATAATTTGCACACTGGTTTAAACTAAGGTTATGTTGTGGAAGTAAGACATGACAACATTACTAACTTGTGAAATATCTTTCAATAAGCCGCATAATCTCGTCCTCTGACGGCGTCAGACCCTGTGGCAAAGTACAGAAATACATTATTTAAATCAAATCATTTTTGTCAAGACACACATTATATGGATGTTTATAATAAAAGCATAGCACATTTATCGGCTTAATCATTTGGTATGATATATAAATTAATAACTCATCGTAGATCCTTTTATTGGCTCGTTTAAAATTGCGTAAATGAAAAGACAGAAGACGGTCAAACCAAAACGATCTCCATAATCTGTTCCTTTGAGCTAACTTTCATTTTTTTTTCATGTCAATTTGATCATCTCAGTAGACAATAAATTGCTGTTTGCATTGTGAACCTGTAAATAACTCTACTTTTCAATACTCTCCATTAGTCCGATTTTCTGGAAATAACATTTTTCATCACAGTGTCGCCATCTTCTACCTCTTCTCTTACTTATGTTCATTTGTCTTGCAGTATCTTACCCAACTGTGCATTTGCGAATTTACAGTCACAGTGCTAGGCAGCATTTGGCAAAAAAAAAAAAAAAAATAGAAAAAATCCATTATTATGTTGGTCGGATGAACACATGACCTCATCCAGAGTATTTTTTCAGCAAATACGTCTGAGAGCTCAAGAGCTACTTGCGAATTGTTTGTTAATTGTTTGCAAATTGTTTGCGAATTGTTTGCGAGTGGCCTGCGATTTGCTTGCGAGTTACTTACGGGTATGCCATTCTGTCCGTCTGAGCCTGGCTGTCCCGTACCTCCCTTCGTTCCCTTGTCACCCCTGCCGCCGACGTAGCCCTGCACTCCACGGGGACCTGGCTGCCCATTGAGACCCGGGTCTCCGTTCTCCCCGCGCTCTCCTTTCTACGATGACACAGAATGACAAAGTACAAAGTGTGGTAACTCAACAGCGAACTCAGTGGCATAGC
This sequence comes from Arbacia lixula, assembly GCA_963669155.1. Classification (NCBI taxonomy): domain Eukaryota; kingdom Metazoa; phylum Echinodermata; class Echinoidea; order Arbacioida; family Arbaciidae; genus Arbacia; species Arbacia lixula. The sequence continues at coordinate 12,985,456 of OZ022586.1, read as the reverse complement.
GCCAGCTACGGTGTGAATGAGAAAGGGTAGGATTAAAATAATTATAGTAATAGCTACCAAGATACAGTAAAGACCGACATCGTTATATTAATGTTTGTATAACTAGGTTGTTACGACATATGAACACTTGGTTACTACAGTATTTATTCTTTTAACTCATAGTATGAAGATCAAATCATGGATCAAGTTAGGTACATGATCCCGCATAACCTCAATTTTCTACAAAACAGCTGGCGAGAAAAGACTAACCGCCAGGTAAGTCATCTACGGCACCCATTTTGTAGAGTTCACAGGGCATTCTATGGCCTTCATAAACATAAAGCTATAATCAACCGTTGGCATAATAGTTGGTGTGTTGAAATCATAAAAAGACACACTGTCAATTGCAAGGAAAAGCCATCTTATTAGTTCTGAAACATATGTTAATATCATGTATACACACTACGAGATAACCAAACATAGTAAATTATTTTACAAATGCACTACAAACTTGGGCAAAATGCACCCTTACTTTCATTTATGCGTATCACTTCCATTTCCATTTTCATAATGATTGCGATTGCTGTCATAGTGGCTGTAATCCCTTCATGTTGCAGAAAAGCTCAACCATCAATTTGAAATTGCACAAAAGCATCACATTTTCTTTTCCGTACCCTTCCACAATTTGATTGAAAGTCTTTTTTTTAACATAAACTGTTGTTATAATGATATAATACCGGCCCACGTGGTCCCTGGGATCCTGGTTGCCCGTCTTTTCCGTTCCGCCCCGCGGCTCCAGTGTCGCCAATGGTGCCCATGTCACCTTTCGGGCCTCGTCTTCCTGGTAGACCCTGGCGTTGTCAGGTTAAAAGGTAACAGTGAAATGACGGCGAAGTATGATTGCTAAAATTATAATAACATAAAGTAGATCTACAGTGTTCGAATTCCCACCATTGCTACTATAAGTCCGATCAACGAAATGCTATGGAAACAAACTGATGACGGATCGAAACAAATCAAATCCTTTGATCAAAAAGTAAAGAGAGTGGATGTATAAAAAATAATCATCAGAAACACCGATGATATTTCCATTACATTGTCATAAGTATCGAAGATATTAAACAATATTAAATCAATGTCGTGAGGTATTAGATTGCGCTTTGCGAAATGATTTTGGTCACCGTCATTTTAAGTGACGGTCAGTGTTTACATAAAGTTTGTTTGATTAATGCTTTGTTAACGTCCATGTGTGTGTAGTTTTTACATGGAGAAGAGGGGTGGATGAAAGCTGAGGAATAATACTCACGATCGGGCCGGAGGGGCCCCTGTCACCAACTGGGCCCTGGCCCCCCTTATTTCCTGGCGCTCCTTTTTGGCCCTGTATGCAGAATCGAAAACCAACACATGAGGGGAGCATGAATGAGAAAGAGGGAGGGAGACAGAGAGATAGAGAGAAGATGGAAAAGAAATATGAGATCAAGGGAGAGACAGATGGGGGGGGGGGGGGGGAGAGATAGGGAAGAAGTGAGATAAAGCGGGAGAGAAAGAGCGAGAGGGAAAGGACACACAAATGAAACGTGATATATATAGAGAGAGATAGGGAGAGAGAGAGAGAGAGAGAGAGAGAGATGGGGGGGGGGGGGCACAAATTAACACAGATAGAGTAAAGTAGTGACGAAACTGTTTCAAGAAAAAGAACGAGGTGGGTCATGAGGTGGAAAAGATAGAGTTGGAAGAATAGCCAAATATTGCATACAGGAATGGTATCAGCACTCAATCAAAATATATTTCAAAAGTATGCTTAAAAAAAAAACGCTTTTCATAATGTTCACAATGATTTCAGGTTACAGGTAGCGTAGATTGAGATGATGAAATATCTTTAAAAGAATGTCGTTCTGCTAAAGCTACTCGCTAATGTAGTTTTGATACACAATTTTGTGCCTAAAAGATGAATTATACAGGTTATTTTTTTGTCTATCACCAGTGTAAAACCATGCAAGTGGCACACGAATACACTGTGCAGAGTAATTGTTTACTCTTTCAATGCAAGCATGTCTCAGTGGTGCATAACGACGTTAACCCTCTCAGTATCAAGCCAAGAAAGGCTCACTGGGCTACGATACAGTTAATACGCCCATGGTACTGAGAGAGTTAAGTAGAACATTGCTAGGACTTACACGTTGTCCGGTTGCTCCGTCTTTTCCTGGAAGTCCTGTAAAGCCAGTGTTCCCAATGGAGCCCTTGGTACCTCTTAACCCGGTCATTCCCATCACCCCTGGCGGGCCCTGGATAATAAGAGAGAAAATAATACCACTAATTATTATCATTATCATTATTATTATTATTATTATTATTATTATTATTATTATTATTATTATTATTATTATTATCAGATTATTGATACCACTAAACACAACAAAAAAGGAAGTCCCCCTAAGCAAAATAGCATAACTTTTTATCGAAGAGGTTTTAAGCAAAATAATTTAGCAAGATTGTTCCTTAACTTATTGACTAACTTCTGTGTAAAAATCCTATTAGTCCAATATATATTTTTGTCATGCATGAGTGGGCAAATTCTAAAGCCGTAATTGTCACTTTTCAAAAGTCACAAGGATAATTGTTCATGCCGTTTAAACAATACATTTTGGCATTTCTTGTGCAATTTTTGAAGTGTATTCACTCAACGATGACACGAAAATGACTTCTTAGGTTCAAATAATAGGTCACGTTACATTTTTGTCAAAATATGTAGAGTTTCATTTTTTTCACAAAAATGAAGTTTTTTTTTTAAAGCTTCAAACTCAAGAGGGATGAGTGTTTTTTAAACGATGATCACTCAACCAGAACAAGGAATTAAGTGTTGGGATAGGTGTTAGTGCATCCAGAGATGGATGATAAACAACGAAAGGACATAAATTATGCACCAGGAATGCAATTAATTAAACATTCATATGCCAGAATCTCAAAATTACCCTTGTGACTTTTAAAAAGTGACAATTTTGCCTTTAATGTGTGCTCACTCATGTGTGACAAGGTGGATTAACGCAATTTACATACGAAAGTTAGTCAATAAGTTAAAGAACATTCCTGCCAAATTATATTGATCAAAACCTTTTCGATCAAAGGTTATACTATTTTGCTTAGTGGGGGACTAACCTTTTTGTTGTGTTTAGTATAAGTAATGGAAATACACGTCGTAGAAGGGGCAGGCGTGGTACTATCACAAGTAGCAGTAGTAACCATAGTAGTAGTCCACCCCCTGGACTGTATTTAGCAATCCGCCGACAACGAACGTTGGTGGCGCATCACATACAAAAAATTTTCACCCACATATTTTCTCGGGTGGACAGATTCGTGGAGTCGCGCAATCAGTGGTCTGGCGCGGTGTGCGTACTATGTGAATCAGTGGCGTAATGTGTGTGGGAGAAGAGGCGAACGATAAAATACGGCCAGTATCTGGACTACCATAGTAGTAGTAACTCCTATCCTTACCTCTTCTCCTTTAACTCCTTTTGGGCCTTTGTCTCCTCTCGATCCCTTGTTTCCTGGCTGCCCGGCCGGGCCGGTGTCTCCAATAGGACCTTGATGTCCCTGCAAGACACGGATAGGAAACAAAAGATAATATACTGATCTGCACCCCCCTACCTCCCCCCTTCCCCCGCTCCCCCTCTTATCCTGGTTCTTCCTCCTCAGAATAAACATTATATGTGTGGACCCCCCCCCCCCCCCCCCCCATCCACACACACACCGTTTCCATCCTCCATTTCTTTTAAGACAGAAATCACATTCCCGTCAAGTCACATATTAAGGTCGTTAGTTTTTCTAAAAGAACAAAAAATATTCCCCCGCACTCCCTCTTATCCTGGTTCTTCCTTCTCAGATTAAACATTAGATGTGTGTACCCCCCCCCCCCCACCATCCACACACACACACACCGCTTTCATCCTCCATTTCTTTTAATACATCATCATATTCCCTCAAGTCACATATCAAGGTTTTCAGCTTTTCTAAAAAAAAAAGAAACATTCAAACACAATGTTGGATGTTTCGATTCATACTACGAAGATAATGAGAGGAGATAATGAAACATAATTGAGATTTGGCTACAAACGAAATGACATAATCACTCGAGTGACCCAATTTTAAAATCCAACATTCAGGTCTGCGAAAATCTTGAAATTGAATTTTTGTACAAATGTAAGATTCACTAAACATGTTGTTGTGAAAATCGTTGTTATCCATGGCAACGGTGTTCTTCTTACCGCTGTTCCGGGAGTCCCGGCTACTCCGCGTAGACCTTCTGACCCCTTGACCCCCTTCTCTCCCTTTGACCCGGTGAGCCCGGGTAGCCCGATGTCACCCTCACTACCCTGCGAGAATGAAAAGATTATTCAACATTCAAGATTCAACATTCAAAATTCAACTCTATTTCAAATATCAACACAGATCATAATACAACGTTGAAAAATGAAGATGACAGATTAGATTTAATCTGATCAGACATTTCGTATGCTTTGAATGAAAAAAAAAATGGAAATTGGGCTGAAATAATATGAATTTAGAATTACCAGTAGAACATTTCATTTCGATCTTAAGGCCTCCTGTCTCAAACAAACATGTTTAATAACTGCACAAATTATGCAATATGCCACTACTTTTCATAGTACATGTTGTGCAATAGCATGTATTCTACTTTGACAAATTGTGGCATCTCAGTTCTTCCGATGTTTGTAATCGTATATCGTAAACATCAGAATAATCACACTCCTATTTGCATAACTAGACGCTCGGAGAAACAAGATAAGATATTTATCTAAGAGTTATGATTTTATCTTTTGGATCTTACTTTACGAGCAGAGATGACCAATCAAGTGAGCGCATACCTTGTCACCTTTGAACCCTGGAAATCCAATGCTACCCGTTGCACCTTTGTAACCCTATCAATCAGAACAAAACAAAACACCGAAACAAATAATAATGATTAATTAAAGTGAAAATAATAAGGATGAAATAATCATATTATCAATACACGAATAAAAAGCAAGTCACTTCCACGCATCCCCGTTATGATTTCTTACTCGTGCATGAAGCGCATCCGCACCATTTGATGTTGAACATACCATGCAGGACGAAGCCGACGTCATATGTGGTTAGCCTCGCTCGAATCTCCCCTTACCTCATAGCCTAGGTACCAGGCTGTGAGGTGCATGGACACACAACCCAGTCTGTTAACAAGTATGTCTGGTAACACATACTACGCCCTAATGACGTGAGGATGGGATTGGGGCATAATCTGTGTTACCAGACATTGTTTTTAACAGACTGGGTTGTGTCCATGCACCTGACAGCCCAGTACCTAGGCTACTTACCTCAGTGAAACGTTAGTAGCTGGGACCATGTAACATGTGTAATGCAACGTAAACAATATCATGATAAAGATGTACATGCATTGATGATTATGCATGGATTACTATCTCTTCCTGAGCTAACCAGAATAATGACTGATTATAAATATTGTATAACATATTGACGGCTTAATTTCAAGACCAGATGAATTCTCCATATCGCATAATTTATATAGGGGAGAGTCTTCCCAAAATGCACCGCACAGTGTTATCTATATCATGTTTTGCATTCATACCACCTTCCGTTCGCATACAATTGAATACTAGACCGGAAGCAGAAATGATTGCAAACAAAATCCGAATGTGTTTGCACTGGTGCATTATGGGACACGTTTTTCCTGTAGCCTTATACTAGGATTAAGGAAAGTCCCGAAGATCACATCGTCGTTGAAAAAAAAAATATTCCTATAAAATCAGTTGAACATATTTTAATACATTTGTTCACATAAGTATAAAGAGTAATAACCATTGAACAGTGCTATAACAGAAAAGAGATGAATTTATTTTATGAAGCCACATCAGCGCCTCAAATAGTTCGAAAATAGGCTGATAGCCTCAGTTTTAGGTTTTTAAGAATAAGCATGCTAAGAACTTGCCCCTTTTCATGAGACAAAGATAAAATAGATAAGCCATCTATGACAACAATACGCATAGTGTAATTGTCAACATATATGTTTCATGATATGTTTTCATGTTAACACATAGCCCTATAGACAGGTAATTACAGGTATGATGATGTGGCCTTGTATGTATTAAGAGGCGTGTTTATCAACTCTTTTTTTCGGGTAGAATTAAGGTTTCCAAACGCGTTTATTTTTTTTATTTTAACGCGTTTAAACGAGTTGATAAACGCAAAGGTGATTTGATTTTGGAGTTTGGAAAGCTGTTTTGAAACATGCAAATTTGTACGATCCTAACGCGTTTAAACCAGAAACGAAACGAGTTTAAAGAAGCGAGATAAACGAAACGCTGTTTTGAAACGCGTTTAAACCACGTGTTTTCGGTGACAAGGCCCGTTTTCGACTTGGGCGATCGAGTTGATAAACGCACCGTTTTTTTTTAAACGCGTTTGGAAACGCGTTCGTAAAGGCCTTTGGAGTTGATAAACGCATCGTTTTTTAAAACGCGTTTGGAAACGCCATTGGAAACGCGTTTAAATTTCTGAAATGTTGATAAACACGGCCAAGGGCAATTGGAGATACCTACTTGACTACCTGAGAAGGGTTTGAACCTGCACGCCCGTACTTACCCTTGGTCCAGATTCTCCAATTTGTCCCGTCGGGCCTCTTGCTCCTTGGCCACCTGGGGGCCCCTGCTCGCCCTGTGGGCCGAAGAGGCCCTGTGGCCCCTGGGAACCCTGTGGAATAATAACATTGCAGCGTCGAGTATATAGATAAAATCAAGTAGACAAAACATACATTCTTTTCAAAACAAAAGGATAATTTCCTGGATAATGCCATGCGTGTGAAGGCCTTAAACACAGTTTGGATTGATGTTTGGTGACTAGCTATGAAAGTGTGTAGTGAGGAATCAAAAGGAATTACTCGTTGTTTAAACTACCCGATGATGTAAGGAAAAAGTTCACCGTGAAGAAGACAAAGAAAAAGAAGGATGAGGAACAGAAGAAGAAAAAAAGAGGATAAAGTCGAAGAACAATAATCAAATATAAAAAGAAGACTAAACCATGTAAACCGACGAAGAAAAGAAAAGGAAAGTAGAGAAAAAGACAAAACGTTTGAATCCGCTCACCGTGCTGCCTTTGTCTCCCCGTGGCCCCTGTCCTCCTGTGGGCCCGGCCTCCCCCTGTGGAAGAAACGAAGACAGTGATGTTACTTAAAGTAGTGACATCTGCTTTACCAATAACCCTTTTAAACCTGAAATTCCCTCACCCCCCCCAAAAAAAAAAAAGTAGCATACGATAATAATAACATGATACCATTCGTATTAAGCGCGAATGATCTCAAGAGTTGCTATGTTCTGACTGATACTGAGATGTACCTAGTATCAGTATTTAGTGGTACAAAAATTAATGAAGGATTGAGTCAGTTCGGGAAAAAAAATCAATGACAATATGTTCATGTATGTTTTGTTTGCATGCTAATAACTACACTTTAACTTTAACTTTTTTATTTTCTTTTATTTCACTAACTCATTATTTAAACTGAAAACACATTGTATGTAATGATTAAATAGCTGTTAATTATCGTCAATCTCCTAAGGGTTATCATAGGTACCCATCTACGCGGATTATCCTCATGCCGCCAGTACTTTTTTTTTTAATTGCCATCGATCTGGCACATAAAGTGTTCAAATAAAATATATCAATCATGATAAATGGCACATTTTCCTTACCGGTATTCCTCGGTCACCACGGGGTCCTCGCTGTCCCACAGCACCCTTCTCGCCCTGACCAGGAACAAAATAAAATTACTCAGAAGATTATGATAATGAAATCATAAAGAAAACATTAAAGCAGTACAAACGATAGTAGTATCAAATTGACTAACGAAACATCTTTGTAAAACCATGATATGATGTGATGTACAATTGATAAACCTGTATATGCACATATCGATACACGAGCAGCATATTATCATGTCAAATCCAATTCAAATCAAAGTGGTTCTTTGACAATTTGAACTTCCGGCACATCAAATGCAATACGTATGTATACGTTCTAGTTTTGGTTACATGATATGAATTCACTAGTTTAACACGATACATTGAAACCTCTATATAAAGAACACCAAATGGAGACACATAATGTGGTCTTTAAAAGCAGAGTGTCTTTATCTACAGATGTTCGTATTTTTTTTTTTTTTTTTTTGTATTTTTGTTTTGGTCCATTTAAAGATACATGAAAATTCATTTTGTTCACATGATAAAAAAACATCTAACATAGAGCATAAAAGGAAACATTTTTTTACAGAATAATAGACAAAATCATACATACACGGTACTACAACAGTCAAATTAAACATAAACATTCGAGGTTAACCCGATGGGTTTTGCATAAAATGACAAATAATGTCAGGTTTTACATAAAATATATTGTTCAAGGAAGATGAATAGACATAAAGTATTTCTAACATGTCTAAAATCAATGGTCTTTATCGGCATATCAAATTTACACACATATTGGTCTTTATAGATGTAGTGCCACTATAATAACACACTTAATTTTAATTCTGTTTACCTTGATTCCTTGTATTCCACGTGCTCCTGTATCTCCAGGATCACCGCTGAATCCCTGTTCATTTTTGAAAAAAAAAAATGGAGAGTTACATCTTCAAATTACCGTGAGAATAAATTCGATGAATATTCGGGATGCTAACCAAAATGTTATATTGGATGTATGTGTAATAAGCTTCTTCTCCAAAAATGTTTTGATAGCCCGTATAAAGCTAGCTAAATCGTTTGCATTCTTTAGTCTATTCAGCAATTGCTTTCAACATGCTGTTTCAGTTATCGGATTTAAACATGTGTGTATGATGTACTCACTTAAATATATAACAAGTGGCCATTTTATTGGTAATAGTGAATAGAATAGCAATTCTTATTGGAGAATGGTACGTATACCCCCCCCCCCCCCCCCGTCCTCACCCACCCCTCAAGATTTATCACATTCTTCTCTCCAGATTATAAAAAAAAAAATGAGTGAAAGAGGCATGACTGCTATATGATTTAAATGTTTCCATTATCTCCACCCATTAACATCGCTATTTGAGTCCGTGGAAAAACTAATGTACTTTAACATCACTCACCTACCCCATATGCGGATACACGTACACATAAACATATGTCACCCAGTTTTGTGCCACCCATCCCCCTCCGTCTTTGTTCTTGTTTTGATGTGTATCATTTTTCTCTCCCGTAACTGCAAAATGTATCAATACTTAAAAGCAAAAATGAAAGCACCCATACTTACCTGTGGTCCCATATCACCAGGGATACCAGGAATACCCGGGGGACCAACTGGGCCCTAAAAAAAATATCATTATTGTTAATATTTCAATTATTCATTCTTTCTCTCAGTTCATTAATTTATTCATATATTTCTTTCCTTCCATTTATTCTTTTAATCATATATTATTTATCTACGAAAACAAATGTAGGACAGGCTCATTCAGTAATAAAGTTGTTTTTAAAGTGAGTTCTGCACTCATGCATGGCGCTAAGAGCTAAATCACCTTAAAAAAACATTATTGCAAAGCCATACACATGACTCAAGAGCATGTTTCGCATAATTGATGGAATACAATGTTTTACTGTTTCAAGTAAATCGGATACTCGTCCATTTTGCTCTATTTGTATTGTTCAGATTTCTGTATTCAAAAGCTTGAATACGTGGAATAAGTATACTTAACGTAGACTAGGTTGATGTGAAGCCCCCAAAAATAAAAAACTGATTTTGTCTTCGAGATTCCTCTGATTATTGAATGTGTCAACATAATGTTTGCAGCAAATAATTGAGATTACCCATTCACATGATTGTCGTAATTTAGTGATGAAAATCGATGATTTCTGTGACAGCATCGGGTGATTTATTTTGCTCCTATATAGTTAGTCTACGTTTTGTACGCGGTATCACTTTAAACACATTTGTGAATATGGTCAAGACCAACTAATTTTGAATCAAGAATTGTTACCAACATCGTATATTATTGATTTTAATCATGATCACAACTCTAAGTGCAATCGCTATTCAAAGGCCAATTTTAATATTGGTGATGTCATCGATAGTTACGGTAAACGTGACGATTGTGGGCATTAAGCAATGTTATTGTTACACAATAGATTCAGTAATTGCAGAATGTGATTAATAATAGAATAATGTAAAGTAAACTGCTAATCAACATAAACGTTACGTAATGATACACGTTCTCAATCAGGGAGGGACGTCCTTACTGGAATTAGTTGACTTTCCCCTCCAGTGACTTCCACAATGTTGATTTCGCTCTGTCAAAGATCAAACATATTGATAAGTAAAACGATTTGTTAATAAAGAGACAATTGCAACAATTGGACGCACTTTGTTCTTAATATTCTCAACAATTTTTTTTTAAATAATATTCTTTAATATTTTAGTTGTATTTATGTACATTTGCTATAAGCACATCTTATAACATCGTGCTACTTATTCGTGTTTTGTTGTTGTATATTGATGAGAAATGAAAACACTTTAAATTTCTAGCATAAATTAACTCTTAACCTGCTGCTGTCGCATTTTTGCGACTAAGGGGTAACGTGCCGCTGTCGCAATTTTGCGACCAAACTAAAACCTCCGGCACAGAGGGATTTTACCCCCTACAAGTTAAGAGTCAATGATGAATGTAAATACATTTTATAGTGTACCCGGAACAAGAATAGAAGCAGGTGCATATGGTTGAATGTTCTTTCACTACCTTTTCAGCGCTGAATAAATCCGGCCATATCAGAATAGTAATAAAATGAGATGTGGTTGACCATCTAATTGATTTACATTTTACTATATGAGTAGTGTCCTTGACCTGAGGTCTATGTCTATCAGCAATAATCTGTTCATGCGCTCATGGAACACGTTCGTTATGTATGCACAATTTCTTCACGTCGTTCCAACAATACGTTACTAATGGTAACCCCAAAGCTTATATGAAGTTTGTCCGAGTAGCAACAACTAATATATTCAGAGTGCGTTCCATTCATTCAAACTGAACCACGAAATACATGTGGATGTAATATCGCGTCACCAGGAAGTTAGGGGGTATATTGTGAATATTTTACGAAAATTGCTTGTTGCAATAGACCGCTTTCGTAATGTATTCACAATTTTCCCCTAGCTGCGCAGTAACGCGTTGTTGTACTCACCTGTGTCTAGATATTCAGATGCAATGGGAGGAATGCACTTTACATCTATTAGTTCTTGCTACTTGGACAAACATCTGACAAGCTTTGGGGTTCCCATTTGTAACGTATTGTTTGAACAATGTGAATAACATTTGCATACATAACGAAAACAAATGGTCTATTACGAAGTGGCTTATTTAACAAACCAATGACCCTGGTGGACCCGGTAAACCCCGCTCTCCCGCCGAGCCCTTTAGTCCAGTGTCTCCGCGGTTCCCCTGTTAGAATGAAACATGATAAACCCATAAATAGACCAGAAAAACACATTGTCAATACTAACTATCTCGATGGTACTACAATGTACATGTTTAATCGCAATCATAATTTACGCTCAACTATGTAATGGTCACGTCGTATGATGAAGTCATATGTTGTCGAAATGGCGGGTGAGGTTGTAGAGATTATTGTTGTTGTGGTTTTGGGTTGGGGTCACGGTTAGGGGAGGGGGTAAGGTATTGGCTTAACGTAGAGAATGGAACATGTTGATATCGATATGGAACATAAGTATAAAACAACAATTTATTTTACAGTAGTTTTTCTTTGCCACGACAGCCATACATTTAATGCATACCTATCATGTCTATTGATGGAGATTGTGGTGGTCTATGGAATTTATTGATAACATGCTCAAATATAACACATATAGGAAGACATCTTCTTGAGTTTTCATTGCCATGAATGGTAGGGCATTTTGGATTTTTGTTTATCATACCTACACTATTCCCAACACCGGTATGAAGATAGAATTAAGACACATAAAATCCACTTTGCCGTGACGAAGGAGGATATAACTACACGTACCTTTGGTCCCATTGATCCTTTGTAACCGTACTCTCCTCTGGCGCCTTTCTCACCCTGTGAAAAGAAAGATACAAGAAACAATTAGAACTACAGGAAATACACACCCTGTAACTTGAACAACACCATTGGATCGTCTCCTTTTCAAGCCATTTCGATTCCTTTATTGAGATATTTAGATTAGATATGAAGAAAACAAAAACTATACGATAACAGCTCTCTACTTTTTGATGAAAATAACTGGCGAGGCGAACCATGAACTCATATTTGTAACTATGTTACTTTTATACGAAATGTGACATCTCAGATACAGTAAGAACAGTGAGTTTGAAAACTAAACAGCTCTTTCTGCACCAGGGGTCGGCACCAAAGAGAGGAAGAGAGAGAAAGAGAGAGGGAGGGAGAAAGACATATGTATACATGAATACGGTATATTGAAAGAGAGGGGAGAGTGTGTTGCAGCAAGAGAAAGAGAGAGGGGGGGGGGCAGAGAAAGAGAGAGAGAGAGAGAGAGAGAGAGAAAGAAAGAAAGAAAGAAAGAGAGACAGAGAGAGAGAGAGACAGACAGAGAGACAGACAGAGAGACAGAGAGACAGAGAGAGAGAGAGGGGGGGGGCAGGGGGTATATGTTTCTTACTATGCTCGAACCCTAAATCTTCTCTTACCTTGTTGCCTTCCAACCCTGGCAGACCACGTGGTCCCGGCTGACCCTCTAGGCCAGGGATGCTCACCACGATGTCAATCAGTTGCTGCAGTGAAATAATGGAATACGATATAATATTACTATTTGTTTCTGCAATAATGCACAAGAGAAGTATTGTTTGTGCAACACAAGTAATGATGATTTCTGTTCCTGCATTACAGCATAATCATAACATTCATTTCTGAAATAAAGCAGTACCACTTACTATGGGAAAGAAAATGACAACTCAGGAGAACAAACATAAAGAGGCAAAGACAAATAGAAACGGTTTACTCACCTCTCTAGTCGGTGACCGCCCGTTGCGACCGGGCGGACCCGGGTTGCCCTGAGGACCTGGTACTCCCTGACGTGAGAAAGAGAAAGTTTGTCATAAGGAGAACGCAGGTACGAATGCCCGCCTTACGAGATTATTGTAACAATTTGTGCACCATTAAGGATTTTTACACCAATAATACACAACAATCCTTAAGTGGTGCGTTTTGTGAGGCACATCAGAGAGAGTTCGTCTAGATTTTTTAACGGTATTTCTATGAATTCTGATGGTGTTTGTGAGTTTTAGTAAATTTGTTATTGTATCAATAAATGTTTGGATCTCATGTTTTTTAGATGAATACAATACATTACATTAAATTGTTCATGAATACATTTTGCCTTCATACGCCTTTGTTTATGTTTTTCATATGCAATGGTATGACACAAAATTGCGGACGTGAGTCGAGAAGGAAGGAATGAATAATATGTAGATGTATTATGTGTAAAGACAAACGGAAATCACACCACCTGATTCCAGATCTTTCAATGAGAATGATATCGCCCTCTATAATCTAGGGCGAACAAACTGTATTGCTAGTTTCCATGGTTTCCTCAATCATTCAAGGCTGACATCCACGATTGAATATGTAAGGCATGCTATAACCATGACAACATAACTCAATGCAGTAAATAGTACTGTTGGAAAAATAATTATAAGGATTGATATGGCTGCAGTAAGAAGAGAGATGTTCGTGGTTGTAGTGATTGATAGTATCATCAAGCAAACAATACATTGGGCCCTGAGATTTATCGTCATCGTGTCCGACGTCATTGCCCTGATCGTGTTCGTGGTCGTGAGAGTGACGCGTACTTACCGGATCTCCCTGAATGCCAATAAGTCCAGGAAGACCGTCTGACCCCTGAATACACACACCAAAAAACGAATCTTTATTTCTTTAAAATCTCTACAAATTGAAGCCTAAAGCTCTTTGTTACACATACGAAACACAATTTAATGTGTATACGAATATTGTTTCGATTTTTTTTTTAAAAAGGGACCAAGTATTACTTGAAGTAGCAATAGAACGAAAAGACAGAAAAATACCACTTACCAAATTAACTTTATGAAATAAATATACAACGTACTACATGTCAGTTTGGCAAAATACATTAAATACACGTTTAAAACATTGCACTATGTACCATATGTATCATTCTTCCCAAGGCTAATCCGAATCGAACCACTTGCCTGGCGAAGTTGAATGCAACACAAGTCTACCAGCATTCAAAATGGGCGCGCTTCCCATGATTAGAAAACCGGATCTCTTGTTCTTTAAGATGTATCAAGGTTTTTACTTGCACATCGCACTCTCTTTTTATTGTAAAATAGAGATTCTCACTATGACACCAATCTTTCACGACATATTGCAAAGTTCATTCCAGTTTAGCTTTTTAGAGCTGCAAGAGGAAATATTGCATCAAGTATGAAGTATTTATTGGCAAAGAAACCCTCCCGCAAAAAGAAAATACAACAGTATAGGTAGAACGATAATGACAGAGAAGGAGGAGTTATAGTATGGTAAAGGGAGGGATTTGGGGGTGGGTGTGTATAGGGTGGCGGAAGGGGGGGGGGGGGTGCATACGTACCATCTCTCCTTTGAGACCCGGATTTCCCGGATCTCCGTTCAACCCGCCTGGTCCAGGAGAGCCCTTCAAGAGAAAGATGATTTGAAACATGATTTTAAGCATTTGCTGTACATTTTTTAATGGCACTGAAACATTTCTGCAAGAGTAATACGTGCAAATCCCAATAGGACATCTCGAACCATAGCACCTTATACACATGCTCTTATATGTATATCGGGCGTGAGATAAGTATATCACATGCAACTTATACGGCGCGAGATAATTAAAAAGAAAGAAAATAATGAGAAAAGAAGTATACCCTTGGTCCCACGTCACCAGGAGGTCCTATTGGTCCAGGCTGGCCCTGTAGAAAATCAAACAGACGGAAAGAGAAAATAAAATGTAAACATTCATTTTACATTCATTCACTACCTCACCGCGGTCACACATTCGCTAGGCCACTCACTCTCCCATTCACTAACCCACACATTAGCTCACTCGCTTACTTTCTGTACATAAATACACTTCTCTCTGTTGCGCTTACTCAGTCACTTACTCACTCACTCATTCAATTAATCAATTAGTCAATCAATCAACCAAACAATCAAGCAATCAATCAATCAATGAAACAAGCAAGCAAGCAATCAAGCAGTCAATCGATCAATCCATCAAACTGATTAGTAGCATATAGACAGGCCAATATATTGGTCTCACCCTGTACCCGTCAGTGCCCTTTTCTCCCTTCAAGCCGACGTCCCCGATCCTACCCGGCACTCCGGGCGGCCCATACTGGCCCCTAGGTCCCGGTAGACCCTACAAGAAAGCGAGATAAAACAAATGTATTGCAATAACAATGAACAAAAGCCACTACGCTTTAACAATAATCACACAAATTATAGATCTAATTAGATATACCTACACAAATCATCACAACTGGAGATCTAGGGTGAAGCGACAGGAAATGACGTAACAATAACACAGTTAACATAATAGAGAGATATCTGAACAACATGAACTCCATACATTTTGAAACAGTATGAATGTTCATAACACAATGCTCACGATTATTCAGAATGTATTCTCGTTTTCTGTTCATAATCATCTAAACGAATATTCGATAAAGTGCATCAAATTTACTCGAAATGGTTGATACGACTTTATTTTATTTATCTCGTTAACATCACTGCATATATTACAGTTCAAAAGAATGATGATGACATTGTGACGTAACATACCGGGTCTCCTTGAGGACCAGGTGGGCCTTCGGGACACGTGACTGAGCATGTTTCAGGCTGAAAATTTTCAAGTAATAATCAAGATAGATTACATCAATATTAACGTTTATACATTGCGTGCATGATAAATTTTACCTTGGTATGTTTTTTTATTGATAACCTCTTTATTTCTTTGAAATTAATTACACATCATGTTTTGATTTTTTTCTTCTAAATTTCAATTACAATGTCAATATCGCCACATGGGTACATACAGATTCTATATACACATGTAAATGTTGCTATAACGACGTTCAAGAAAACGTAGTTTCTTTTGCATTGAGAAAAAAATATAAGTTCCTAATAATATCAATGATACAAATAAGATGAACCATAACAAGCAATGATGCAAAGTTTATCAAAAGAACATAGAAGATATATTTGCACCGTTTTCAGAAAAAAAAAATCGAACGTGATTTAAAAAGAAATGTTATTGACATTTTAACAATGGAAAGTAATAGTAATATTAATTTACGTGTTTTTCTATAATCAAAATACAGTAATAAAGGATGTGTTTTTAATGTTTTATTTCGTATTTGTAGCATATATATAAATAGAAATTAACTGTCAGGAAGTGTGCAACGCCGGAAGAGAATATTGACTTACTTCTTTCGTTTCTTCGATAAGCTGTGTAGACAAACATAAAGAAAACACAATCAATTTAAAGATCATAGTAAATGCATCACGCTAATCATCATGATTACTGGCGGATGGAAAGATAAAGGCAGAGCAACAGTTGTGATTAAATACTCTCAATGTCAGCATTGTTTTTATAAATATCACTCATATTATGTAAGTTAAAAATATACCTGTTTGATGTATTTGACATAAACAAATTATGATTATGACGAGCAGTAATGATCAGTATCAACAAAAGAAAAGCGAAGGTAAATAAGACGAAAGAGTATCAAAATACAAATAGATGATGAATTATTGGGAGCAAATGGAACAGAGCTTATGAACCTACAATCAATGCATGTTTAAAATATAACACAATGTATATATATTTCAAATTAAAACACAATATACATCCATATTTCAAAATATTACACAATATAAAGATAGAGAGAAGGAGTGAGCTTACCGAAATTTCTGAACAGAGATCACGAGTTGGGAACAGCCTGTCGCAGTGTATGATCATCCATTGGAGAATAAACTGAGAGAGAGAGAGAGCAAAACTAGTAAATAAATTGTCTTGTACATTATGTCAAGGAGAGATGAACAAATCTTTAGACCGTCTTAACCCTTTGTGTGCCAAATAAACTTTTGCTCTATTGGATTAGTGTGTATTACTTTTTGGAAGAAGCACACATGGCACACAGAGGGTTAACAAAGTCGGGTACTGTAGCCTCTATCACTATCTATCAACGTTGCATTAGTATTGGTCATTCCAAAAATTGTATGTTCACCTTTGATGTTTTTTGTTCATGATTACACCCACTCCCCCCCCCCCCCCCCACCCACACGCACACAAACCTTCTCCCCAAATTATTGCACTCCCAATCATATACCAATTTTAAATCCGTCCCTATCAGACTATATGTCTTACCTGAACTGGACCCCCACCGTGGCTGAATTTTCTGCCGATCGTCGTGTCGCCGTTGACGTCAACCGTACCCCTGGTCGACAACGGTACCGAGCCAATCGATACGCAGTCGATAAAGACATCAAGACTGTTCAACCCGACTGCCATGTGCAGCTTGTGCCAATTTCGGTCGAACAGCTGCATTGCGTTTCTGGATGAAAACGAGCAAAAATATATTTTCATGCCGTAATTAACAGGTTGCCGGAATGCTAATCTTAAAGAGAATATACTGTACTGGGAAGACAAAAAACAACAACCTTCGAAAGGGTGGTCGTGAGCAATCTTCTTACGTATGGTCTTGAATTGATGTATTGTCCATTTTAGAAACTTGATGAAAGTGATTCATCCTCAAATGATCCACATTTTTTAAATAAATGGTTAATGAGTTACTGTGAGTTTTCCTTCATTAAGGGATTTCCCACGCTATTAAATCCCGCCCCCCAAAAATTTGTCAAACTATGCTCGACTTGTAAATCACGTGACCTCACGTCATCTCCAGAACGTCGGAATCGCGAATCCTCCATATTTTCGGGCCGAACCGTTTGGGGAATTTGTGGTTCAATCACTGATTATTCCAAATGTGGATCATTTGAAGGCAAATCACTTTCAACAAGTTTCTAAAGTGGATAATACATGTATTTAAGACCATTGGTAAAAAGATTGCTTAAGATCACCCTTTTGATTTTTTTTCTTCAGTGCAATTATTGTTTTCAAACGACAGTCGCCAATTTAGTAAACACCTACATTAAAATGAATTCGCATGCTTACTGGACCTGTACGTTACTCATGTGCCCCACTTAGTTATGTACAATAATTAACACTCGTCTTCATTTCGATCAAACCGTTGCCAATTTGATTAACACCTACATTAATATAGATATTTCATATTGTCAGCTGGCGACTCCGCCGTTCCAAGGCAATGACACAGCTAAGCCATTGATCATACTCCACTATAACAGATTATTGTCAATTTAAAGAACGCATTCAGTGTATCTTTTCTCAATTTGAATTCTAAATTGTCGAACTTATCCCTTGGTTAACGTAAATAGGGTGAATAGTTTTCTCCATGCCTAATGACTGATCAAGCATTTTCCAATGTAAGGAACACCTACATTAACATGCATCCTACTTACTGGAATCGTGTCTGTCCCAGTAGATTGATGGAAATGAAGTGAGAACCATTCTCCATTTTGATTAGGCAGTTGCCAATTTAAGGAACACCTACGTGGACATGAATCCTACTTACTGGAATCGTACGTTCTCCACCTGTCCCAACTGGTTGATGTAGATGAACTGAAGTGTCTTTTCCATGCCAATCAGCCTGATGCCAATTTGAGGAGCGCCCGACCGGTCACGGATCAACCACAGAAACCAGTCCTCATCATCCCCTGTCCTGTCCGTCAATCGGAAAGTCGACACGAAGGAGAAGTCGTCTGGAAGGCCCTGGGGAAACTGGTCACTGTGGATAGATATAAGCAGAAAATCAGGGTTTAATTTTTATTTGTGCATGTTCAATCAGGATTATTATTGTAAATACAATGAAAACAGACACTGTGCTCTAAGTATCGAAGATAATCTCATCGTTGATATGAGCTCGAGAGGCCCTGGTTAAAATATTCAGTACGACTAATTAATACGATAGACATGTTAGAGTTCCGTATGCTTCTTCAAGTACTAATGGTTATGATTGCGTGCTTTAGTTAAAGCTACCATGGCATAACTATGGAGCATTCCATCCGTTGCAAAAATGGCTATAAATCCGTCTTGAGAGGCCTTTACAGAGCTCACCTCTGTGAATGACATACACTATAACATACATTTTGTAACTATCGTGGAACAATCAGTGGCCAGTTAGCAGTATGTGTTCCGATACCAGTTACAATCAATTGTAAGTTACACCGTTCATTCCAATAAGCGAGTTCGTTAGTTCAATGTGCGCATGATCACATTATTGCTGGTACGAATGACCTCGGGTCACAATTGTACAACTCACAGAGTAAAATGAAAATTCATTAGATAGTCAACCACGTTGCTATTCATTATCATGCAGATATGACAATACTTATTCAGCTCTGCAAGGTAGTAAAAGAACATCCCATCATCTGCACCTGTTTGTATTGTTGCTCTTGGCACACTGTAAAATGTATTTACATTCATCATCCAACACAACTTCATGAACACATCACAGGCTGCAGTATAGTAGTAGTCATTCAGTGGATTGTCCGACCATGGTCATGATGGTGTAACTCCGAACTGGTATATTGGAGCACATATAAAGATGCATTGATACAAAAGTCAGGATTGGACCTTAACAGCCTAATATCAATGCGATACCGTAGAGTATGGAAGGCCATTATGCCATGGATTGAGAATACCATTCAAACTAGCAATGAATAAGTTCACGGCAACAACAGTATGCGCACATAAACTGACCTGGTAGGTTCTGTGAAGTCGTGGTTTTTGCCAAGTTTATACGCCGTCTGGATGTTGTCAGAGCCGGGAACTATCCGCACGCCTTGAATATTTTGCGAGTCAAGCTCGAACATTCGAATGATGTCCCAACCTTACGGTGCACAATGTAGAAACATTAATCAAGAAAAGCAAGATTAATCTTCTTACTTCCATTGGCATACGCATGTGTATCAATCGAACGGAGCTTTCATAGCTTTGCACTCAGAGGATTAATGTCTACAATCTGCTAAAATTGCGTGTGACGATTTTTTCAATAGCATTTCAGGAGTTTTAAACCAAACAATTAACCGGAGATTTGCGGAAAAGGTGAACAATCTTTTATTCTATAAGAAGTACCTGACATATCGAATGAAATCACTTTCTTGGTTATTTGTTGTAGATTTTACGTAATTGAGATTCCTTCTTAACCAAACAAACTACACTTTTTCTTGGATCCCTTCATACCGCAGGTGTCAATAGAATATCGAGAGTTGCATCATAATACATACGACGCATTTGATTTTAGATGATTGATCAAAACAACCTGTATTCGTCACCCTCTCTGTAAGAGTATTCATAAATTTCATACATTGACATACATCATATAATTACATGACAATGTACTTCTTGAAGGCGTTGGGGTAAGATTTAGGTATTTTAGAACGAAGGGTGATTGACTGAATATTAAATACAGTGTGTAAAGTTATCGTGTGCCTCACTTCATTTGAGCACTAGGGGATATTCCATGTTGTGTGCAACCATTTCTATGTGCAAACCTTTAAGGAAGATCATAATTTGATACACATGTACGTCGACATTCATATGAGGTATAGCGTCACCATTACGTATAAATTGACGGTACCATACCAACAAAGGTTTATACTAGGTGTTAAAACAAACTGCAATGGACACAACATATGGTCTAGGTACGTCGACTTTTTTAGGAGCAGGTTTTGTGACATTTCATCAGTTATTTTTCTTATTGTAGTGCAATAAATATTTAATGATATTTTCACTTTTGGACAAACTTGCATGCTAAAATATGTGTGCATCAGGTAATTAATTCAGAAAACAACAATGGCCATTGTGCATCCTACAACTCTTTTTTTTCTGTCAGAAACATCATGCATTATTCATGACACGGTGAAGAGATGGCAGTTGCTAGCGGATCGACAGGTGTGACTCACAATGGTCATTGTTGTGTTCTGCATTCATTTCTTGATACAGACACATTTTTAGGTCCAACTTTGCTCAAAAGTGAAAATCTCATTAAATATTCTAAATATTATTACACGAAACATACACATCGCTATAGTCATGGTAGTAGGGCGTCGCCAGACTAAGATATACCTACCAGGCAGGTCATTCTCCTCGATCACTAAATCTCCAGGACATTCTACTGTATTGGTCAGCTCTGGTGATAAAAAGAAAACATATCAATACATTTGGATAAAGAAAGACCCGAGGGGGGGGGGGGTATTGTAATGAATAACATGACCCTGAATACACTGGGTCTTAAAAGAGACATTTAGTTGTATAGAGAATCGATGACAATGGGCAAGGACAATTACTGAAGAAACATTATCAGATGAAATTGAAGAATAAGAACGGACAGGAGAGTGAAATAATCGACGTAATCGAATATAACAAAGAAGAAGAGAATAGACAAGTACAGAATGACAATATAATTCTGTTTCGTAATTGTATTAACGTACAAATACTAATTTCACGAATTGGTAGAGACAACACAAAGAAACACAATATAAGATGAACCTATAATTGATTGATGCAGTTTTAGCGATTTGTTGATGAACTGGTCTTTGGTGATGTAAATATTGATTGATGGAATAAACGGTGCATTGTTTAATTGACACGAATAAACCACTTGATAACGAAGAAACTATGCGTTACTTCACGAAGCAGGAATGATCATTGTAAATAGAATGAAACCAACCAAGAGAGATCCACTTAAAATGTTGAAGCAACGGTATACGTTTGCTTGGAAACATTACTTTAAACGATATATACTCACGTGCTTTAATTTGATTGATCCTAAATATAGTACATAATGATAGAAAGACGATCCCGCGTCTCAGGCAGCACCTGTAAGAGTGAATGAAAAAGAATATGGCGATAAATCATTTACACGAAAGTCAGATTCTTTTCTCGATCACACTTCCACAGGATGTTGGTCTGTCGGTATGGAATGCACGTGTATGTGTAAACTGTCTATACCTCCATATACCAATCTTCATACCTATCTCTCTTTCTCTTTCTCTCTCTCTCTCTCTCCCTCTCTCTCTGTCTCTCTGTCTCTCTGTCTCTGTTTGTCTGTCTCTCTCTCTCTCACACCCTCTCTTATCTGCACATTAACATGTCATGAGCATTAATTAATTTTGTCACCAGGCCCTGTTGCAGAAAACTTGATGGTAGCTGTGTTATCAATGGCAACTTCTACGGAAACCTTGAATTTGATTGGCTGTCTAGCGATATTACCATGGTAACCACCATTCATGGCTGGGTTACCATTAATAGTAAGTTTATGCGATGGAACCAAGTTATGTACACGAATCCTACATATCAACATTTTATCTCGTACAGCAAGGGCCAATCCTCTTTCTTTCCCTTCCTCTGTCTCTTTTTATCTGACGTATATTGTGCATTTATCTGTTTATCTATATCCTAGATCATAAGGATATAGGTTTGAACCCAGCAGTTGATGATTATGTATTGTTTAGAGAAAAAAATATCGTATTTGTATGTTAACACCATGCACAGGACATCATCATTCCGAAAATATGCTTTCTTACATTCATTCAGGAAAGGACGGTCTCGTCTTCCACGCATTCACCATAGCAACTTAAATGCAATCCAGTTTGATTTGATTATGCTTTATCAATACAATCACGCATGACAACACACATATTGTACATCATTTAAACAATCTCAGTTACTCAATGGTTCATACAGTAGAAGTCACATTTCTCTTTAACAATAAAAGCATACAAAATAATAATGGGCCATAAATTACATTTAAACCTAAAAATTGAGTTTGCAATCTACAAACAAAACACAATGTTGTAATGCGATAACAAAACGTTTCGCTGATATTGGTAAATTGCGCGTGAACGTTTTTGACATGCCAATCTAAAGAAAATGTTGCACGCTACCACAGCTGATAAAGGTCAGTGTTCTTATAAAGTGTTTTTTCTTAGTTCTTACGTTACAAAATCCCAAAGTCAACACATTGTCAATGCCCACCCTGCAACTTTTCACACCCCCCCCCCTCCCTATACACATACATACATATACATTAATGAAGTAAAAACAAGCATTTAACTACTTCCAGAAGGCAAATAGATTATTGATCTTTATGGATGCTGTCTTCATAGAAAGGAATTCAAATTCATTCAAAGGAATCTTTGTAGTGGGGTTTGACTGTATATATTCAACTTTCATCAAATGTTGTGAGCAGATATTTTCAACGCATACCATCAAAACGACAAGACATGATCAAAATTTGATGACATTCTGGGCACTTTCACACATATGCAATCCTAAAATAAAGCCGTGGTATCAACTGATCGGGTACTCTACCCCAAATTAAAAATGCCTGTTTTTTCCCTTGTATAAGCAAAGTTCTGGTACTCCCGATACAAAAAATACTCTTAATTTTGTACGTACATTCCACAACTACTTTTTTTTTTTCAAAGGACGCGGGGTTATTTGCATTGTGAGAGCAAATCACCAGAACTATCCAATCGACCAAAAGCTCTCACAACAACGAAAACCTTCCCACAAAAAGCCACTTTGGATTGGTGTTAATGCATGAAATGATTTTAATCGGAGATTGTTTGATCTCGTAAACTTCGGTTACACTCCTGATTGGGGAAGTGTGAACGTGCCTGTTACAGCTGGAACTCTGTTGCGTAAATTGATTTTGATCGTTCGCCCTAAAATGGCGATCCACTGTTGCCAAACAAAAATAACACGCCCCATCCCAACACAACCTGTTGATAGGAGAATAAAAGAAGCTCAAATTTCCAGGACATTCCATCGTCCCTGTTTAATACATGTTAACACTGCGAGTCAGCTGTGAGACGAATACAACTGTGAATACACATTTTTGGTCGTATCATAAATGTGTACGTAGTAATTCTATATGTTACTTTTAAGTGCACATAGCTTTGGTATATATTGCGATTTGTGTGACATTCTTCCTTATTATGCTTACCTGATGCACTGTACAACGATACAACGAACAACACCGATATAGTTAGGGCTACACCATAACAAGTACATATCATGCAAACATGCACTGTTCCTCTATTTCATAATTATTTACGCATATCTGGAATGTATAAATTGTTTCCGTTGTATAATTTATAAATACAATCTCAAATAAAAAGGACGTTAATTTACATGAAGCTGAAAGGAAAGAGCTTGGGAGTTAATGTGTGTTTCATTCAATATCGTTAGTGTCATATCTTAAAATAATGTTGTGCTCAGTGATCATACTCACACTATAAAGTAATGTAATATGTAATATATATCATTAACATGTATAGTAGTATATTGATCTCAGTGATCACAGTCACATTATAATGTACTGTATGTGATATATATCATGAATATGTAAAGTAGTATATTTATACACATTTGTGATGCTAAAATACGAGTATATATTATAATATATCTATAAACATCTGTGATGCTGAAATACGACTCCTCACTTTCAACATACACCCCTGTCACTTTAAACATCATTTCCGCTACTGACACTTGCGCTATTTTGTCAAGCGCAAAACGTGACACAAGTGACAATGAATATCGATAAAACGACTGTGCAAGCGACTATCCGGGTCATGCCCGAAGGCGCCCCACTGGTTTACCAATGTTTGAAGACATATTTTGCTTGCTCGTGCAGTTTTACATCCTATGGGCATGCTAGTGGTAACGTTTATCGATGCATTTCTCGTCGTAGAGTCGTGCTTGTATATGCCCATATGCACACTTTATAAATTGAAGATGGCACCAGCATTTGGTCTCAATTAAACATGCAGTGGGTTTCTGTAGTGTTCATGTGTGTAGCCAATGATATATTTGAGGTATCAGGAATAGAATTACACCATTGTATTAATGATTTGCGTTTGATATTAAGTGAGTACCTTAGAATTAAATGTCATCGAAATTAAAAACAGAAGAGTTATTCTGCCACAGTATTTATATCATTCGTTAGAGATGTGATAATACTTTAAATTTGATAAGTGACGTAATGAAAGACGTCCATCATTTATTTCATAATTCACATATATTGAAAAAGAATATCATACACCTTCGAACGTCATGGTAATAAGTTCACCAGCAAATGACATGATTGGGGATATTAAAACTGACAGATGATTCATCGTTAAATATAATATAACTTATTTAATCACATACTTAGCAGAAGTATTGAAGTAATTCGAAGAAAGCTGATAGCATGTACATGAATGCATTCATTGTCATATCTATCCCCAAGGGCTATCTTTAAATAATGTATTTGTGCATTGACGCATGTAAACAAACACACCCGCTGTCCATACACCTAATTACTTAGTGCATTGAAGATTGCTTTTTATTATAAAAAAAAATCGTACTTTTCTTAAAACTTATTGTACTTCCATTATCATCATAATTGAAGAACAAATTTGGTTGCATTGAAAACGAAAGATTAAAAGAACGGATTGATACCAATACTGTATTTATCATTAACAAAATGCACATACATGATATAGATATGGATTTGTTTTTATGATCTTATTAGTATTTCCTATCATAAATATTTCAACTGTCATCATTTGAATTAAGGATAATTACATCAATAATGGTTGAGCAGCATCTGATTTTGCATAAAAGGAATTAATTATTGAAAAGTAGCGATTATCTGTGCTATTCAGCTTAAGGATATTAATGAGTATATATTCCTAAAAAGCACTTTTTAGGAGGGACTCGACGTTTCGAATAGATTGACTATTCATCGTGAGGAGTATGATGAGTAGTCAATCTATTCGAAACGTCGAATCCCTCCTAAAACAGTTCTTTTCAGAACTCACTCAGAAAGAATAAAAGCAGTGCTTTTCGGAACTATTCCCGTATAAGTTCCTCATAGGACAGATACCAACAGTCCTTTTTAGGACTATCAAAAATTGTAGAAAGATCGAATCCTTCACTTTCTCGCATGGTGTACCGTTTATTTCTAGTATTAACGGAAGGTTGTTTTCTGTGTGTTTACAAATAAGGTTAGAGTGTAATTCCATTCGATGTGACTAACCATCACACACAAGTACATGATCGGTAGCTGTTTCTTAATGAGATCCCCATACAGGGTATTAGGTTTTGTTTCGATTGCACACAGTTACAAGAAATCTTTATAATGTCTAAGATAAATTTTATTTTTATGGTTTATTTGTGTCTATATATTCACTTATGCATGTAATGTCACACAGACTTGTTTAATATGTAAAATATGGCTATTCAAATCAACTTAAATTAAAATTCAAACATGAATGTAACCTTTTCTCATTCTAGTATCTTTTATCTTCCACTCCTTATATTGTGTCCTTATGTAATCCTGTATTCAAACAAGGATGGGACCTTTTTTTAGGACAGACATGGTTCACTCGTATTATCATCTATCACACCTCACACATTTTAAAATCTTGAAAATTATTACTGTAATACAGTATTTGACGTGTTTAAATTACATTGTTTCTTTATGTGATCCTGTATTCAAACACGAGTGGGACCCGTGTTATGACACACGCACATATCACACCTCACACAGTTGACCATCTTGACAATGTACAATATCTAGAAACGTGTTAGAACGACATTATCTTGTCACCCACTTCAAACAACCGGGTAACGGGCCCCTTAAGCCGAGCCCTGCCGGGCCAGGTCAGCCCTCTAATCACCTACCACTGGGCTAGTAAGTCTGCGGGGTTAGCTCTAGATGAAAAAGCCTGCAGGGTGCAGCCTAAAGACCACATCTTAAAACTTTCTGTCATGTCTGTTGCCATGGTGCTGGGTTCTGCGTGTCCCAACACCACCACTACCATCATCAATAGTTCAAGATGCGATAAGTATTCAATCTTTGAGCGATCACATGGTGGACATATCTACATTCATTTTGGCACTAAGCACTTCTGTCGCTATAGTCATTATGGTTGGAACGTACACGTAGCTCACAAGGCTTTTCAAATCGATTATACTGATATTGAATATTTATGTTGCAGATAATACCAACTATTATAAAAACCTGCTTAAACCACATACATGTACACATAATATATGTAGATCAAGCTTGTGAAATAAAACGATTATTCTAATAATATATTTGATATGTAAGTCCTACGCTCAGCTAATTTTCACAAAAACGTCATAAAATTAGAATCATAACTAGATATGCCAGCACATTCGTATATAAGTCTACAAGTATCTCGACATACAGCATTAGATCGTCTGACCCCTATGGTGGGATGTATATGATTACATAACCGATTACACTTTCCAGCTCTTTCATTCTAAGGGGCGTTCACCTCCATCATATTAAATGAAAGACACTTTTTTTTCTGCAAGATGAATAAGCCCTATTGTGCAATAACTTAATAATATAGTATTAACTGTCAAATCCATATTGCTAAGAACACAACATGGATCGCTTCTCATGTGTGTGATCTGAAGTACGGTGTTAATATTTCAACACTACTCAAATGTCATTGTTCATGTTGTTTTGTTTATAAGTTAACCCTCTCAGTACCTTATACGCATGAAAGCCGATGTGGTTTTCTGGGCTTGGTTCTGAGAAAATTAAAACAACTCAGAGACTGGGGAATAGGTAGCAGTGGTCAAGTAGTGTAACTTCTCATGACGCCAGCAATGATCTTCCATGTCCACGGGTCCAGTCTATTTTAAACCTTTTCCTTGCCAGCGAACATACATTTATTATATTAGAATCAACTGTTATAACATTTAAGTAGATTTCATATAGAACAAGGCAAATGCGAACGAAATGTGACCACAACACTTGTGAATCAGCAACCTTGAACCATTGAAAGACAATTTTGCAGTTGAAATATATAGAACACATTGGTACTTGGACGAATTGTATTAGGACAAGGTCGAATGCTGACAAAAGGGCAACAATTGACGGTAGGTAGTCAACTTATTCAAGGGGTGTCCTGTCAGGGGTGTCTTGTCAGTGAAAATATTTCCTATCATCTGAATCGACTGCCTGTACATTTGTTCCGGCTCTCCATAACGTGGAAGAATCTCGATCACAACACTTGTGACTCGACAACCTTGAACCATTGAAACACAGTTGGACTGTATCGGGAAAAAGTTCTTGGGCAAATTTTATTAGGGCAAGGATGAATTTCATGTATACGTAATACAGGGGTTTCTTATCAATGAAAATTTAATTGTATATTATCCGAATTCACTGTTCCTTACCCTTCCCATAATCATGATAATGAAACATAGATATGGACGAATTTCGACCGCAATACTGAAGAGTCAGTAACCTTGAACCATTGGAAAAAGTTAGTACATGGACGAATTTTATTGGGGCGATGACGAATGTCGGGGAAAAAGAACACACTTCAATGGCAGTCGACTCATGCATATCATCATTGCTACTCCTCTCAGCATTATAGTTGCATGCCAAGACTGATTACTGGGTAGGGTTTTACCGGACTAGTAGTGAGAAAGTTAAACAGGGGTTTTTCCCAACCTCGACTCAACCTCGGGGCCTCAAAGTAACAAACCGGTCCCGGTCGGGGGAACAGCGATCGCTAATTTCAAACTCCGTAGCTGGTCCCATCTCTTTCTCGATGTATCATATTGTCTGGGAGGGCCCACGGATGCCGGCGGGTGGAAAACGCTATAATATAAAATTGTGGAATTAAGGGGAATTGGGATTTTTGGGTGAATGAGGTTCAAGGTAATTGGAGCGCGTTCCTTCCGTTGTCACCACGGCTCCTGGGGTGGGAGCACGGTTTAGGTTAACCCTTGCATTAACAGGCCTTTGAAACCCCATTTGTTTGTTACACACTCTTTAGATAAATGGTAGTGAGAGAGTTAACGAAATTTGACTTGGATGAGTCACTCGCAAGGAGATAAACATAATGATGCAGAGAAGGATAAAGGAATATCACGGATGGATTGGTAATATTACGTTATCAAAGGGGATGGGACGAGTGAGATAACGGGAAAAGGGGAAAGAGAGGAAGAGAGAGGGATAGGTACAGACAAAGAGAACACAAGGAGATAAATAGACAACGATATATACATATATATATATTACTACCAAGAAAAGGCGATAGAGAAAAAGAAGGTGTGGAGGTAGGGGATAACTAACGAATGCTATTGACTATGTAGAGATACGTATGCTTCATATCATAATGAAAATAAAAAAGCATTGAGTCTGAATAAAAACAAATATCATGATCATTTATCCACACTCTCATTATACATGTTGATGTTTTGACTTTAAAGAGGGGGTAAGTTACTCTCAAACATTTGAATTCATAATGAACTTCATTATCTTGTATTGGTAAATATTGTCGGCGAGAACTAGACAATTGAGATACAAATATGGCTCATTTCAAAGACACCTCCCAAGACGTATAGACGGTAATACGACAAAGGACGTGAGGAACTCTCCTTCACCCCTGTGTCATTCGCGCACACACACACGTAGGCACACCTGCGTACGCGCGCGCGCGCACACACACACACAGACAGACACACACACACACACACATACTGGCACACTGACACGAGTGTAGAATAACGCATTTGTGCACAGGTGCATGTATAGGGGTCATGCCCCCCGTGATAAAGCAATGCCTTCTCACATATAATCGTGTTAGAAAATACCGTATATTGTTCCTCGAGTCTGCTTTAAAAACAATTCCAACACACCTGGCATGTCGGAGACTTTGAGAGTTATCTGGGAGTCTGCTAGATTTTGTCACACCTCTTTACCGACCCACCAATTTCGCTGCTGCTAAAGATAATTATGGCACCCGCCTGGTAAGCAGCGTGAGGCCGCGCAGGTGCGCGGCTCAGCTAAATGCAATCATGCCATGAAAGGTACGAGCGGAATGAAGGGAAGTGGAGAAAAATATGGAGAGCTATTCGGCCAAAAGTTAAAGAAACCTTAAATGGATGTTTCGTGACGAGTACCGTAGATGAAGTAAGAGACGAGGTGAACGATATAACAACTACATGACTTTGACTCTTTATTTGCCAAAGTCGCACAGTTGAGCCAAAATACACACTTAAAGAGAATAAAAAAGTGGCATGTTATTCATGTGAACTTTTTGAGGGCAATGCATTTTTGTTTATTTTTTTAATTTCTTTCAAAACATAACACAATCTAAAAAATAAAGAAAGTCAGAGTAAATACAATTACAACTAGGTCTGCACAAGTAGACCTTTACATCAGCGTTTTCATTGAAACCTAGGATAGCCTCCAAGTTGTCAACTCGTCGCAAGTATTGTCATTCGAATGTGAGGTGTGCATCTAATTAAGATTAGTTTCAAATCCACAGATAACCTAATCAATGGTACACTATGACGATATCTGACCAAATGGATACTTGGCTTATTTTTTCTCTGTTAACATATCACTGAAATGCAATACTTATTTAGAACATCAAATAGATTATTATCTTAACTATGGTACATGGCCTTCCATAGTACCGTCTAGGCCAGGGTATGGAGACGAAAATGAAAAGCTTTCTCCATGAATATAACTTCGTATAATATGAATGAATGCCGCTGGCATTCCCGAACACAAAATCTTAAATAGTGGTTTTCTGATCAGAATTCAGATTTGACTTTACCGATGCTTTCTAACAATCCCAACGTGTTGAATTTGATATTGCCTAAGATTTAATGAAACGTAACAGATCGGAAATTGTATCACTCTTTACTCCAGTATTGACTAATATAATGGCAAATAAATACATTTATGCCGTGCAACAACTTCCTAACCACCCCAAACTTGCCTCCCAGAGGAATGCCTGCATAGATAAGCCTAGATGAGTAGGTTTACCACCATTGCTCGGCGCCTTTATCTTGTCAATATTTAACTTGCCGGCGGAACAAACCGATCTCCATGCCGATAGTATCGTTCTATATATCGATGCCCGCGTGCTACGACGTACGGTCCAACCAGGAAGGTGTTAGAACTGGAGTCGGCACGAAGAGTAATTTATTCCTACACCAGTCGCGTTCATTGATAGCACAATAGAATATTTTACGCGTTTGGTTCTTTGATCCAGTGACGACCGCCGCCAAATATGCAAGACAAATTTTGGATGCATTTAGAGGAATATACAATCTGCATGCGCAGAAGATTTCAGAACCACTTCATGTACTGAAGTGCATGTGCAGTAGTAGTACATCTTATAATGATACGAATCTGTGAATTTCAGATTATATTGTTGCATCGTTTTTGTGATAAATCAAGAAAACTGTAGAAAACATGTCAGAAAAATGCCTCAATATCGCACATTGGGCAATCATATTTCCTTACAAATATCTTGTAAATCGTTTATTGAGTGTTTCACCTTCCGTGGAAACAACGTCGATTTCGTGTCCGGAGGTTTCCGAAAAAAAAATACGGACCAAATTCTTTCTACAATTTTATCAAAAATTCCCTTCGCTCACCCCCAAACTAATTCCCAGTGTGTGTAATAAGATCAGCTATGAACTCCCAGCGAAGGTTGAACGGTTGACATATTTCTCAAAACAGATTTTCTTTTGTTATTTAGAGGAAGGCACTGCCTCATTAGAAATACAGCGTATTGTTTAAAACACCTGAATGTCTTGAATTTTTATGAGGCGGCGGTCATCATAGATCAAAGGAAGTCTATCCGAGCGCAGTCCATCCATGATAGGTCCATGGAACGCCCATAAATAAACACAATAATTTTTACTTGAAAGCAGTGGTGTCAAAAGGCTTCAGCGGCCGTCATTAAAATACACGTCTCTCAATTTGACAGCCAGCTATATAGAGCCCACAAACCGTCTATCTTGCATTCCAATTGGGTACTGTGTTCAAAACCAATAGGGGATTGTAAATTTACCATGATAGCGCCCCGTAATTACCCCTATTCTTTCATAAAGGTAACTTAATTCTTAATGTCCCACTGGTGCAACTTAGCACAAATAAAACACATACATCTTATTAAAAAGCGGTTTTCTCTTTTTTTTTCTGTTGCACGAAGGAATAAGTCAGTGGATATTAGATCCAAGAATCCACATGATATATAATGTAGTAATTTTGTAATTCATTTTTCCACAATTCATAGAAAATACAGTAATACAAATATAACTTCACATGCATGTTTGAAAGTAAAACGTCATCATGATGTTGATTTTTTTTCCTTTTTCTTTTTTCATTCAACTAAAATAGCATTGAACACTTTCCATAAATACATATAAATAACCAATACAAAAACATAAACAAGACATGTTAAACTGTAAACTACATTAACAAAAAAAATTGTGTATACTTCCCTTAAAAAGGGTGTCTTGGATCAGTAGAAAACCCACTGAGGTATTATAACACTGGTCTCTTTGTCATGTATGTCTCCTTAGATATCGACATGACTGTGATTCAATAACATCAATACACGCAATATGGTACTTGATGTTGCTATCACATGCAATTTGCACCATCCACAAATCCTTCAGAAATTGGTACTGATTAATATGGCACGCCAGAAGGGAATCAAATATTTATATTCGACACCAACTAAAAAACTATTTTACACGGTAAAATCCTATTCGACAAAAATACATTTGACACAAAATATGTTTGACAAAAAATATATATTCGGCAAAATCCTATTTGACAAAAATATATTTGACACAAAATATGTTTGACAAAAACATATTTGACAAAAATATATTTGACAAAAATATATTTGATAAAAAATATATTTGACAAAAATATGTTTGACAAAAATATATTTGACTCAAAATATATTTGACCAAAAATGTATTCGACAAAAAATATATTTGACAATTAGACAATCTCTGACCATCTCTGAGCTGCTGATGTCGACTCGGAGTCACAGACTTGACGCTGGCGCTGGCGTTGGCCCGGGGGCTGCAGCCCGCGACCGCCAAGACGATCTAGATCTAGGGCTAGGCCGGCTGATGCCGCTGGCGCTGGCGTTGATGATGCATATGATGCAGTACCTGGCCTGGTGCCTGACTCCAAGTCCCCAGAGCTGGCAGAGGCAGAGGCCACGGCCGTGGACCTTGGTGTTGATCTTGATCTTGAAGTTGACGGTTGCCTCTGCCAACTGGAAAGAGCTTCCGTCAGAGTTTTGACACTTTTTGAAACGTACGGAGTACGGCGTATGACTACATTGTGCGCATGCGATATGCGATATATGAATGCTTAGACTGCACGCGCAGTACACACATTCCCATCATCATGGCGCATCCCCATCCATCTCATCCGAATGGTGATCTCCTTGAGCAAATTCACCAAAGTGTCCGAACTCTGGCGGAAGCTCTTTCCAGTTGGCAGATTTTTTGTCGAATATATTTTTGGTCAAATATATTTTTTATCAAATAATTTTTTTTTGTCAAATATATTTTTTATCAAATATATTTTTGTCAAATATATTTTTGTCGAATATATTTTTGTCAAACATATTTTGTGTCAAATATATTTTTGTCAAATAGGATTTTGCCGAATATATTTTTTGTCAAACATATTTTGTGTCAAATATATTTTTGTCAAATAGGATTTTGCCGAATATATATTTTGTCAAACATATCTTGTGTCAAATATATTTTTGTCAAATAGGATTTTGCCGTGTCAAATAGTTTTTTAGTTGGTGTCGAATATAAATATTTGATTCCCTTCTGGCGTGCCATAGATTAACTCAACTGTGAAGGGTGTCCCTCCAGCGAGAAGTTGCCTTGCTTCCAGACAGTTTGATATCTCTGATCCAGACTGAAAATTAAAGTCTAGTATTATAAGACTAGTCACAGTATCACTCTCATATTTTCTTAGACTGACATATATTTTGGGGAGGCTGGAGGAGAATTCAAATTGATTAGTCTACTGCAGGACAGACCCCCTTTATTGAATAGTTTGGTTTAGAATCGTCCAAGAGCCTGGAAGCGAAGCTAATGAGCAGGAGCATCATTCATGTTCTGGGCGTGACCCTTTCGTCACCCCTGTCTTAGGGAAACCTTACCCTTTATGTCTAGACTCCCTACGGTGGATCCTTAACAAGGGTTCACCAGACTTCTCCACCCCCTTCTTCTTACCATTTTATATATTGAGTTTCCTATTCTTGTTCTTTGCACTTCTCTTTTTAGTTTTGATTTTTTTCATTTGCTTCCGCTTTTTATTCACCTTTATATTCTTCTTCTTCTTCTTCTTCTTCTTCTTCTTCTTCTTCTTCTTCTTCTTCTTCTTCTTCTTCATCCTCTTTTTCTTTCTCTTCTTCTTCGTCTTCTTCTTCTATTTCTTCTCCTTCGTCGTCTTCTTTTTCGTCTTCTTCTTCGTCTTCTTCTTTTTCTTCGTTTTTCTCTTTCCTACTCCTCCTCCACCGTTGTCTCTTCTGTCATGTTCCGATTTGTTCCATGATTTGACATAAGATATCCCCCTGTTATATTTAGAATCAATACCCCTCATGAGAATAGTCGTGTCCTTTGATTGGTTAAGAGCACTGCGCGTGACCAAACATATTTCTCCAAAAAAATACTCTCCACACGCCGAGCCTTCTGACGTCATATTTTCTATGCAACTCTTTCATCAGCTCCTTCTACGACGCTTAATGCCCGTGATGCTACCCATTCTGTGATATATTTGCTTCAATACCCCTAAAGAATGCTTCTTTGTCATATGTATTATCCTTTATATCTTTCTTTTTTAGAATCATCGAAACGTTCACCTTTTATTTTATAATTCCATCTCTCTCAGTTATCCGCTTTCGGCACTCCCTGCCACTGCACGTCCCTTTCTACTCCTTGAAGTGGACATTCTTTCCATTAATAAGTCTTTATCCTCCTTCTTACAAACGAAGTTAACATTTTGACGTGACGCTATTACCGTCGACGCCATTAATGTATTTTTCTTACAGAATGGTATTATTCGTTCATCGATTGATATAGACTAGCCGCACCCAACATAACTTTCTTGCAGCATATAACACCCTGTATAAAAAGAATGTGCCACTGCAGTTAGCCATGCCTTTGCAAGACAGCGGTGAGGCCATTTGAAAACGTTACGTCGACAGCTCTTTGAAAAAAAAAGTATTTTCACTTAATATATCGTTGAATCATTAAACATCAATTAAAATTCTGGTAATAGGTAAAGCGAGTAATTGTGAAAATGTTACAATTGCGAGGATAATACATGGTGCAAAATATCCGAGCAACCCTAGAATATCTTCGATGGTACATTTTGAATATGTGCTCATAACGGGTCCAATGCCATTGATGTACGTTTTACAAATGTTGTGTCAGGATGGGAATGAGTTTTCTGTACTTCCATCGGCCATGTATTCGAGAACACCATGTCTTACATATCTCTACCTCCTTTTAAAGTCAAACATTTAGACACATATTTAAGAATGATTTCTCTACTCAACACAATCACGACAATGATATGACATTTGCTCAAATGTGTAATACATACGTCATTGTTCATTGGATTTCCTTTTTTACCTACTGTATATGTTTCAGTGTCAGAGCTCAAATATATTGAGAAACTGAACCTTGAGAATTATGAAGAATATAACAAAATAAAGGAACGTTCTTAATATTCCATATGTTGAAAAGCGACACGACATATCCGTTATTTGCAACAGAAAGCGGGTAGATCACTCTTGGTCATGTAGGTTGCGCATTACCATGCAAGTACCCCGAAATTAGATTACCGTCAAAAGAGAGCAAATTGGGGACTTAATATGGCGCACTCATTGACCTCACAGTCGTAGGTCGATGAACAAAGTTTGTACAAAATTAGTCCCAATCGGTCCATCCGAAGTTGTCTTTAGTCACGGTTGGCACGGGGGCTTAATTTGAAGATTGCTTTCCACTCCAAGACAGATCTATCTAACGTCCTTGAACTTGACCTGCCTGACATCATGATCCTGCAAAAATTAGATTGTCATGGATATGGTTATTATATCGCCGTGAATCGTTTTTTTTTTCAGAGAAAAGCCGGAAATTTGTGTTTTTTTCTCCAGCTCCATCCCGCTTTAGTCTCAAGGAGAACATAGTCGTATGTTTTCCTGTAAAAATACAATGAGCAAACATTATGAATATTGTATCAATGTCTCAAATTATCATGCAGTCAGTAAGCCTGTATTACCATGAGAAAGAAGAATCGAACATTCAAGCAACATTGGCCTGACTTTGACTAATGGTTATCACTTGTGTGCATGATCTTGTTAATTGACTTATTCATTATTATCTATTCTTTGCTGAAATTATTTTATTATCATTACTATTATGATTATTACTGTAATCTTTCTTTTATTCACCATTGTACTTATCATTTTGTAAATATCTATCTAATTCATCAGTGTTTTTTGTGTAATTATCACTATTTTTATGAGTATCATTATAATTTTTTTTTAGGGAATGGGTGGAGGGTGTGGCGTTTAGTCGGGGTTGAGGGATGACAAGCGTCGTATTATCATGGGAAAAGGCAACTTCATGTTGACATTGACTTATTAAAATGTTCTATCAGGCTGGTTAGCTATATCTACGAATATGTCATCACACCAATTATCGCCCTGGTGTTTTTACGCGTTCAGAATTCCAAGACACTGACACGTGTGTGTATTTGGCCAGTAGCCTAAACATTGACAATACAAAGCCCAGGTAGATATTTCGTTAGTGAATATGCAAATTATAATGAATATCTGTATTTTTGTATTTCTTCTGGATTTGCCAAACGTGCACTGATTTGGCGTTCAATATCAAGGACAGCTCTAATCATGTTCTTGATAGTGTTTACCGCAATGAGTTTATATTATTTTGTTAAGCTTAACTTTATATAGATTACCTGAAATTCAGTAAATATGTACCCATGTACTCCATCCTCCCCCCCCCCCCCAAAAAAAAATAAAAATAAAAAATAATAATAATAATGATAAAATAACAAACATGCCTTAATATACGTTGAAGACAAATTTACTTCAGAAGTAGATGGAGAAATAATCAGTTCCTTCCTTGAACACAGGCTACACCTCTCCATTCACAATGTTCACCTCACTGTGTCCCATGGGAGAAACACTGAACCAATTAGCTTGAATCGCAAATATCTGATTACGTATGGCGTTGACATAGCCGCCGGGCCCCCAGTGCGAGCTTCTTTCCCCCGGCCTGGCGCCCCAGGACATAATGCGCCGCTGTCCGCTCCAAAAATACCGCTTCCCTCTCGTTTTTCTTGTTTTATTGAGCAACCAATACATAACCCCAATGAACTGTGCATACGCGTTTGTGGACGTGTTGGTTGCTGTGGAGGATACAAATGAAGTAGTTATTTTGAATAGGTGCCAAGTCCTCGCTGATCACTGTATGAAAGAACGGATTTCTTGCCTGTATTCGTACAGGCGTATCTGTTTATTGGAAATTAAAATGAAAATGTGAAATTGGGTGGTTTTGGTCTTCCAAGATATATTTTTATATTCTTTTAAAGAATGCTACGCTGTGGGGAGGGAAGTGGTAGTGTTTTATATTATTCGTAGAGTTTACTCATTGGTTAGTCTCAGAAATTCCCAATATACGAAATGCTTGCTAGACAAACTGCTGCTCTATGGCGTTTTTATGTGTTTTGTTAGTACCAAACTTAGTACCAAACTGCAGGATTGTTTCACCAAGAGTTAAGATATTGTGGGCTCAAGTGGACTAGCGTCTTTCAGAAATAATAAATCTTTACATATTCCTATAGCATGTATAAGAAGTTCTGCTAGATATTATTCGAGTGCGGGGGAGGGGAGGGGGAGGGGGGGGGGGAAGGGGGGGGGGGAGTGAAGGCATTGTAGAACTGTGAGGGCGAATCACTTTCCAGGAACTCCCAGGCATGCCATGGGATATGAACAGACTCACCAGTGTTGTTAGGTTTTTGATGGAGTTGGAGTTGACACTGTGACTTGGTGGGCATACCGGTGCGTAGTTTTGCGGTGCGCTCCATCAAAACCCATCAAAGAAAGTTTTCACCGCAATATTATGTAGCATGATGTATAGATTGGCGCATAACATATTTTGTGAATTAAGCTTGCGTGAAGCACCACACGAGAGTTGGTTATTAAATTAATGTGTCCTTTGAATTTAAACATGATGATCAGAATGTTTTGTTAACATACATTATATACTTTATTTCCGTTTATACTCTTAACATGATTAAAGGGCAAATTAAAGTGATATCAATGTACATTGGGATATTTCTGTGTGTGTGTGTGTGTGTGTGTGCGTGTGTGTATTTCTTTTTTTGTATTTTTTTTAGCCTACCTATACACCGATCTACCTTCCTATTCACCCACAAGTATGATTCCCTGGCAGCATCAGCTCTGTAACTTTGTTATTTAAACATCGATGAAGTGAGTGCATGAGCGGGTATACCGGACATGGGGGTGGGGGAAGGGGTCGTCTTTACATGGGGAAAGGGCACAATCAAGAAGTTTGGGGACAGGGTATACGTGGATAAGTAAGTGGGAGGGGAGGGGGGGGGGAGTGGGGGCGGCGGGAAGGGGGTACACGCATTATATAGTGTATGGTTCCATTTATTTGTAATTTTATTGAGATTTTCATTAAGTAAATGAATGTACGTGTCTGAATTATGTACATTCAAGTTCATTGTGTGAATATAATAGTAAAAACGAAAACTAACGTGTATGTATGGGAAGAATAACTTTCCTTTTGTTTATCGTAAATTATGTGAAGAGAAATCATGTAATATTATTTTCGTATTTGTGGCTGTATGTATTATTTAAAATGGAACATAATGGAAACTATTGATAGGGAGCTCCATATCTCATTGGTTTGAGAAGCTATGGCTTGGTGCTGTGGCAAGTTTCGCCATCAGTCTTCCGGTTTCTCCTCAGCGGGGAAGCCTGGTCGACGGAATTCCCTTTCGTCACTTCTTCGTTAGCACAGTTAACAAGGCTAGATGCCACAGAACCAGTAGGCATCAACCCAGGAATGGGCTGGGGGTTAGGTTTGTCTCAAGCCCGTTGAATAGTTTAAATCCATGCGTGCATCGCATATAAACACATAGACCTAAATGCACACATATCCTGTTACACCTGCTAGTATGATCCACGACTTGTTTTCTTACGTAGCGTTGCGATGTCATATTCTATATGCATCTTCAGTCCGCAAATAGATTCTCTGTTTATGTCATATCTCGCATTGGAAGAGTTGTGGTCGCACTTCCACCCTGGATGAAAACCAAAACTATTTGATGACGTCAAGTCTTACGAATAAAGGACAGACGAGTTGAATATCACAGTATGATGCATATTCTTCATACTTGGCTTCGTGTCACTATCACTTTAATATAGGTATGATTTATGGCTCCTAATAAAAGTGAATTTCGGAAATTAGCCCATAAGGTTCACTGTCCAGGGCCACGTTGCATATAGATTTTCAATTGTTGTAACATACCATCAATGATAACTACCATAGAAACTACCAATGAGCTTTCATTATTGCACATGTTGCCATGGTAGTCACCATTGATGATCAGTTACAATAATTGAAAAACAATTTGCAACGTGGACCAGATGTATGAATTATCAATACTTTATTCACCAATAAGTGGAATTAACAGGCGTGGTAAAAGGGCGAAGTATGTATATGAATTGATATTAGGACAATATGAAAATGTAATGATAGAAAGCACTCTCCTGTGTATAATAATGATATTATCAGTATAATGATTCAGAGTAATCTCAGTGGAAAATACATGAAAAGTGATAAGAACGAAACTTCTGCTTTTGTCATGCTGGTTAAAGGGAATAGACTGTACTGGGAAGACAAAAAGGCCTTCAAAAAGGAGATCATGAGCAATCTTTTTGCCAATGGTCTCAAATTCATGTATTGTCCATTTTAGAAACTTGCTGAAAGTTATTTGCTCTCAAATGATGTACATTTGAAGTAATAAATTAATAAATCACAATTCCTCAAAATGTTCGGGCCAAACAATTTAAGAATTTGTGATTTAATCATTAATTACTCCAAATGTGGCTCATTTGATAGGAAATAACTTTCAGCAAGTTTCTAAAATGGACATTACAGGACTTTGAGACCACTGTTAAGAAGATTGCTCACGATCACCTTTTGAGGGCTTTGTTGTCTTCCCGGTATGTCATATTCCCTTTAACATTATGTACATCAGCGCCGCCACACACCGAGTCATTCACGCAGTGACGTGAAACCCAAACTATTATTAAAGTAAAACGACTCCGATAAGAACAAAATTAATGTGCGGTGTCGCTCATTGATAAAAAAATAGAAAGCATCAGCGCCTCTACCATGTCTACATTCACCAACAGGTATGGAGCTAATCGACCTCAGGCAATGTTGATGAAAACACCAGGGGTCGTTAGCAATCAAAATATTCACCGAGGAACTTGCGTTGGTATCTGGAGGAAATGGACTTCATACTTCCCCTATTTTTCTGGGTCAAACTTTAAT
Organism: Arbacia lixula; assembly: GCA_963669155.1. Lineage (NCBI taxonomy): Eukaryota > Metazoa > Echinodermata > Echinoidea > Arbacioida > Arbaciidae > Arbacia > Arbacia lixula. Next base: position 12,944,761 of record OZ022586.1, on the reverse strand, counting down.
AGTTTAATAGCTGTAATTTGTTCGCAGCATATCCGTAATTGCGTGATTTGTGTTCAATCACGACGAACATTCGGAACTGTCAGAGCGTTTGAGTGGTCCAGTGATTTATTGGGATCTGAACTTTGTGACACACGCCCCCTTGCTTTGTTTCAAATGACATATACCGGTATCACGAATATATAGGATTGAAGGCAAAGGACAAATGCATCGTGATGACGGGGATAACACAATTATAATCCAAAACGTATTTTTGTCTTTATTTTCCTCGTGTAAAAACAATGCATTTGTGGCGGTATTTGTATTTTTTCACTGGGTGTAAAACTATGAGCGCGTGTGTGTGTGTGTGTGTGAGAGAGAGAGAGAGAGAGAGAGAGAGAGAGAGAGAGAGCGACAGAGAGAGAGAGAGAGAGAGGGGAGGGGGGGGGAGAAGGAGAAACAGGTAGAGAGAAAGGCGGAAAGAGAATGAGATATAGAAATTGAAACTACAGACAGAACGGCAGTAAGATGAAGAGAACTAGAAACCGATAAACTTAAAAGGAGACAGAGAGAAAGAGAGGGAGGAAGAGAGGGAGACATATGGAGAGAAAAAAGGAAACAAAGAGAATGAGAGACGGTCCTCCAGAGACACAGACAGAAAGATAGTCAGACAGACATGACAGAGAGAAAGAGGGACAGGCAGAGAGAAGGGCAGACAAATAGAAAGAAAATAAGTCAGAGAGAGAGAACGGGAGACAAGCAGAGAGAACAGGAGATAGACAGAGACAAAGGGAGACAGACAGAAAGACAGTCAGAGAGAGAAAGAGAACGAGAGACACAGAGAAGGGGAGACAGAGAACAGAGAGAGAGAGAGAGAAAGAGACCCAAGTAGGGAAACACCTTCCCCACTGTGAGCACACCACCCGTCTCGCCCGTTGTCCTGGCAACCCGCAATGCCCGCCCACATATCCTTACACCTGCTGATCCAGGTGTGCAATGCTGAACAAACTGAAGTTAACCCATGACGTGTGAACGGTCCATTCTGACCCGAACAGCAGATATAAAATGTATGCAGCATTATATTGTATGACAGTGAATGAGTTTAGCGTCGTCTCGACAGGTAGATACAGAGAGCATGTCGGAGCCTATTAGGGACAGAGAACGGTGCGTACACCGACCGCCTTTTTTGAACAATATGCAAGCAATTTTTCCCTTCTTGTCACGGTACTGCTCCGATTATTTCTCCCAGACGGCTAGGAACCTTATCCCTTTGAGTGCAACGTATGACCCTTTTACACGCTATTCGCGCGATTCCCACGAAGCAAGAGTTTATATGGGACTCAACGGGTTATAAGATGGGTTTATTCCAGACAAGTTAATATGAAACAGCACGTATGTTTAAACCCTGTTGTGCCATCCTAAAAGATGCTGTCCTATCATATCTGCATAACTTGAACTATTAGCCTTAGCCACATAAGGAGTTAACATCCCTATGTAATCGTTTATCTTAAATCATGCACTATTAGAAATATGAACAATAGCGTGCAGAGGATGCCATGTAATCGTTCTCACACATATTTATACCCGCCCACGTATGATTGAAAATGCTGATTCATACTTTTCACTGCAGCGGTAGTTACCCGTTCGATTTCCTATCACGAAGGGCCAATAGCAGTATATTACTTTCTCATTGTTATTTTTGTATTTAAAAATAAAGCGTATCACATAGTAATGCAGTTGTTATGGCTACGAACTTCATGGACGCTTTCTTAACCCGCGATGATGAACTTTGGATCATTCTAGTTTTTAAAATTAATTGCTAATGCACGGTGAATGGACATTTCGTGATCAGCTAACATTGAAAAAAACACGTTTTTTAAGTACCCATGCTAAAAACGAAATATTGCTATTTCTGTAGCTCTTTACGTTTGATGTATAATGTGAAAGTTAGTGGTCCTGAAAACACTGATGATGATGAAGATGATGATGATGATGATAACGATGACAAAAATTATGGTTATCGGAATGAGGACGAAGTCGATGTAAATGATGTGTAATGATGAGGATGAAAATGATGATGATGATGATGATGATTGTTATGATGACGATGATGACGATGATGATGATGATGATGATGATGATAGGGTTGAGGGTGATAAAGATTTTAGTGGTAATACAGTTATCGATGATGGTAGTTAAAGAAGTGGTGATGATGGCGATGATGATGAGGATGATTATGATGATGATAGTGATGATGGAGATGAGGATTGGGATAATAATCGCTACAATCATGACAATGATGGTATAGTTATAATAGTTGTGTTGTGTTGATGATGATGATGATTATGATGATAATAATAATAATAAAGATAATAGTAGTTATTATGAAAATGAGAATAATAAACATGATAATGGTGATAGGAATGAAAAATACGAGGTTGCACATGATGCGGAATGATAACAATGATGGTGATATAATAAACATGAGGATAGACGATGTTATTAGTGGTAGTGATACGCACAGACATCTCCCATAACACGAGTGGTTGCAACATACCAAAAAGGTCTCAGGGAAGGCGAATGCAGGAAATGTCGAAAAACAAACGCAAACAGCAGAAGAGAACCGGAAAAGCAAGTTATGTCGTAAAAAAAAACGATCACGAACGACAAAAAGAAAACTTTTCACACGCATGGGAAAATGACGATATTCACACTTGCGTCTTTTCCCGTGGAAAAACTGTTTATTTTCACGTCAATGACCCATTTTAAAGTAAAAATTGAATTTGTAACCATGTTCACGGACAAATTTCCTGAGTTAGCATCCAAAACAAGGTTCAGCCACACTCATCTTTAAAGAAACCTGCTGTTTTCAAAAATTGGAGGCACACAAGTCACACCCATGTCACAATCCCTGTGCATAGGTCAGGGCGTTGAGGGCGGTGTATGATTGAAACATCACCTTTTCTTTACCTAACTCGGTCTGATTTCTGGTTTCGATAAAACAATTGATTCTCTCAGTGCTATTTAAGGTCCTAACTCGTGAGAAGAAACTGCCGCCTATGATCACGCTATTAGATGAAAGAGTCAAGTTTGGGCCGAAACTCAACATTATTGGGGAAACAGATAACATGTTCGAAATATGTTGGCCATTATAGATGTCCGTTTTTAGCAGCGGATCTCTTTTCATGAATGGCATACCACCTTTGTAAGGGGCCGTTTAAAACGAAGAAAGTGTTACATCATCGTATTTCCTTACATTGATTGTACATCATCCCAATTATGTCATCTTTCTGCCACGTCATTGCCGTTATTGTCGTCGCCCTCTTTGATCTACTCATATGCCATTTCATCGTTGTTAATATACTATCTTGTTTCCCTCCCCTCCTTACTCTTCCTTCTTATCATCATTGTCATTATTATTTCCCTCCTCTTCCTCTTCGTCATCACATGCATCCGTCTCATTAATGTCACTGTCAACGTGATCACCATCCATGGTACGAAGTTCAATATTCTGATACAGTGCATTTGCATTGTAGGTGTCTGGTTCTTCTATGCATATTAGAGCAACGTATTTAGAATACAGACATTAGTCCCTGTCGGTGAGAGAGTGTTTGTCGATCGCATTATAACTACCCCCTCGCTATTGGCCTCACACCGCACTCCTATCCCCCCCCCCCCCCTCCCGCCCCCCTCACACACACACACACACACACACACATATATATACAAATACAAAATAAATGCAGTGTGTACACTCTGGTGACGATTTGCTCTACTCTTTCAAATTCAGGTTAATTTGTTAACCCTGATTTAAAGAAAGGCTGTGTCATTCGACGATCGTAGTTTTGACACGATGCCATCACGACGCCATTGTGCTTTCCCCATCACTGTCACGTTGAATTTAGAAGGGTTTTTGCTTTGCATTCTGGGATAGAATATGGCGTTCAACTTCAATGCATCACAGCCTACGTGTACTATAGAGTATTCGGAAGAGTCCCGAACCTTCCTGATGACGTCACCAGACCTTCCCGGTCGGGATATCACTCGTTCCAATATCGGGTTCCGTAAGGGAACAGTACAGATGAATATTACTGTTATCTGTCTTTATGTACGTTTGATGTATTGCAAATGTGCAACGAAAGCTCGTTAGATGCCACGAGTGGAATTTAACACCAGCAACCCCTAAAAAATCATGTAGGACAAACAAATAGAAAAGCTAGATTTTTGTGAAAGGGCTTTCTTGGGTAATTTCAATTTACAAAGAAATTTTAGGAATACACCTAGTAGTGAAGATCGTGTGCTCCATCCTGTAAATAAATGAAAAACCGGTCAGAAAGAAATCTTGGAGCCACACAAGATTTGAAGCTGCTATCTACTGCTTACTGGACATCGACTTAACAACGCAAGGTATTTCTAGTTCACGGATTCACGACCACATGGAAACAAATAACGAAGAGTCTCGTTTAATCTGACTCATTAATAATAGTCCGCCGTAAGGACCATTCGGCTAGATAGAACGGGTTAGAGATTCGACCAAGAGGGTAAGAACTTACCATGGTTTCCTTAGCTCCATCTTGGAAGTCGTCTTCCCTGGAGAGAAACCAGACGTATTCCTCTTGGATACCTCCCCTTTGTCACCAGCTCTCACCTTGAAGACATATAGGTGCGATTTCAATAGCTTCAAGAAATCAGCTCGAGGGACGTTGACAAAAGTTTAACATCACTGCGTAACAAACCTGTGGACTAAGATAACGGACGCTGGATCCGTGTTAGTGAAGTTTGCTTGCCGTGGAAGATGCGGGGATGGTGTTTAGCGCCTGGGGGAATCGTGAATTAATGACGAGACGTAGCTAGAACTTGGGTGTTGAGATGGTATGGTGAGAATGAAACGTGGAAGATTCGAGCAACTGTTCTAGTCGTGAGAACAGTGCGAGTACACGGTGTTACAGCAGTAGCGAGTAACGTTGCAGTCAATTTGCCGTTGGCTTAACCTGCGGAATAGCCAGACAATGACAGTGGATCGCTTGAGGATGAGACAACGGGTGGGTGACAAGAAGACGGCTAAGAGATCGAAGAAGAACGGAGGATGCTACGGGAGTTGAACCCCGGGGGAATGACGAAGAGTGTCTCTGTGTAAGACAGAAAGAGAGAGAGAGAAGGATAGAGACGGAGTAGAAATGGAGGAATGTCTCTCTTCGAACCAGGGAGGAGGAGAAGACCTCAACACAGCTCTCTTCTTGGGAGACCTGACACCGGAGAGCAGCCAGGGACGACACACGACGCGCCCTTTTTATTCGCCCGGCTCGCTCGGCGGGGCTTGTCATCGCAAACCGCCTCCCAACACAGCGGGGTGGCCGTCGTGGTTTGATTCGCCAGATTTTTTTTACTAACCGATTTCAATTTTGTGGTCTCTTTTTCCTTTTTTTTTTTCTTTTGAGAAGTTATTATTTGTTAGTGGTGAGGGGATGGAAATCGTTAGCTTGGAAAGAAGGGTGGGAAGGTGGATCTTGAAAGGGAGAGATCAAAGAGAAGGACAGAAAGGGGAAGTTATAGAGAACGATGGCGAAGAAACGGTGGAGAGTGTTAGAACGTATTACTTGTAACATACAAACTGAAAATCAGACAAAGAAAAGGAACGAGATGAAGAGAAAAAGTGTGTGTGAGAGAAACAGAGAGAGAGAGAGAGAGAGAGAGAGAGAGATAGAGGGGGGTGGGGGTATTGGAGGGGACGTGTGAGAGATAAAGATCGAGATAAAGAATGTAGAAATATAAAAAGAAAGACAAAAGTGGCTATATTTTAGTGTCAACGGAATCATAGGACATAGCTAATACACTCAAACGATGCACAAAGGAATACAACAAATAAACATGCCGCAATTAAAACTGCATCTTTCTTTGATTTTGTTATGCAAATACATGTAATAACATTATTTATATAAGCATTAACGTCACTACGCATTGAACACATATCATGGATGTACCGAGTTTTAATTACAATACTTGGAATACAAACATACATCTCTTATAATCAAATATGATATTCCTCTAAATGTGAGCACATAACACCGTGTCTTTTGCCAATTCATCATCTATATCATAATAACTTTTACATGATATGTAGCTACCATGTTTACAACGTAGCACACATCAACGTGTATTTGTATGTAGCTCGCCTTTCTACAAAACGACACACCCTTGCGTTGAATCTTCAAACAAGTAAAGTATTGATTTTTTATGGACCCAAAATGGGACACGATGAAATGTCACTCAATTCAATAACAAGCCACACCTACAACGAATTAGCATCATGTGTATTGGATGTTGGTTTGCACCGAGCGTCGAAACGGCGAATTGGGGTAGACGGAGAGCACGGCTGTGATGTCAAGAAACCGTGCCCCACCCAGCCACACCTAGTCAAACAGCCATTTACACCGACACACACACACCGACACACACACACACACACACACACACACACAAACACACGGTTCTGTTGAATAATAGTATTAGTTGTATTCTTCATTCATCACATCTTACTATCAATTTAAATCAAGTACATGAGCACGCCCTTTTATATTTGCTTTGTACCTTAAATAACACGAAATGAAATGATGAAACTTGAAGGGACACCCACCCTCTCCCCCCATAACCAATCATACCCCTCACTCACACAATCCCCCTTCCCCTCCCCCCCCCCCCTTTCCTCATTTCATCCTCCATCTCACTCACTCAGGCTCTCTCTCTCTCTCTCTCTCCCCTCTCTTCCTCTCTCTCTCTTTCTCTCTCACTGTCTCTTTTTCTATTTTCTTTGGCTATTTGCAGCCAGTACTGGTATTGATGCATTGCTATTACAACGCGGTATGTCATGCACCTGTCCATCTAACACCGACATTTTTCATTTTTGTAGAACGACCTTTCAAAAAGAATCATTGTCGTGAATTAGGTAGTCTGTCCTGATTGACAGATCTTCGCTTAATTTCGTTGGCATTTTCTTTTTTATTAGGTGGCCTGTCGTAACCGACAGATCATCTCTTAATGTCGTCCGAATTTTCTTTCATCTTTTTAGGTAGTCCAGATACTGGCTGTATTTCATCGTCCCCTTATTCTCCCACACACATTACGCCACTGATTCACATAGTACGTACACCGCGCCAGACCACTGATTGAGACTTTTATACCGCATCTTTAAATCACGTTAGAGCCTTTTATGCCATATTGTAACAATATTCCTCGATTGAATCTTCATAGATGTGTCGTAGGTATTACACGTCACAACTGCGCAAGCATATGGGGTGAGGATATTTCCCCAAATTCTCTTGCGCATCCGATTTTGTTTATACGTCACATTTAGGCAAAAATCATCCAGAGAATCGGCGGAGTCGAACATGGGAGATCAAAGAGAAAATCTTTGTAAAGCGTTATTTTGTGACTAGAAGGAGAGTACAATTAATTAACGGGAGCTGGATATCCATGTACTTAAACATCCTTGGGGTTACCAACTGTTCTTTGGAGCTATGGCTGATTAAAGATAGCCATGTATTTTTTACAATACAGTGAAACTTGTCTATAGTGGTCATCCAAGGGAAACATAAATTGTGGCCTTTAATGACAGGTGGCTGCTATAGACAGGTTCTTTAACATATGATCTCTCTCCGGGGGAATAATTTTAGTGGCCACTATAGTCAGGATGGCCGCTACAGACAGGTGACCACTAAGACAGGTTTGATTGTATTTGCATACAGAAAAGCACAGACACACGCGCACACTTTCAGCTTTGACGCACTCGCATTACCTTATTATTGCATTAACATGGCTCAAAATGAGAGGATATAGTGTGTGTAGTGTCAGAAATATTATTCGAGAAAAGGAGCGGAATTCTGACGTTACGTTTTTGTTACGCACGAAAAAACGTGCGAACGCACACGCACGCGCGGAAATGTTTGAAATGCTTTAAATGGTCTGAAACATATGCAAAACAATTTCCAGTTGATTTAGAGCATCAAAAAAATGCGCGCGCGTCAATGCACTAACATATAGGTAAGCGCGCGGTTTTTCATTTAAATTAATTGCCTTTTCATGAACTTTATGCATGTTAAATTTCCTTAGCTACAGATGATGAGATCTTGAGGAAAAGATAATATATTTTCATTAAATTGCTCGTAGATGACGTCAAGGTCATGTCATGAACTTGAACATGTTTACACTGACCAGTTCACTTATTCTCACTTACATGAATTAGGTACACGTATATCCGAGTTTGATATATCAACATTTCATCTTTATAAAAATAATATTCATGTTTTATAAATGTCTATCAGTTATTTGTCACAATTATGTCGGTATAGAAGTAAATTCTGAATAACATGAATTAGGTTTATCCGTGTATAATAAGTGATCGTATTGACACTCATATTGAGCGCTGTTGTCTTGGCTTTACAAAAGGAACTCGATACGTCTAATCAAGAAAGGTACATAATACATGCAATCCATTTTCGTATTTTTTTTCATAACTTTCCCCATAACTGCCTAGAAACGCGCTAATAAATTCACCTGAATTTCGTGATTCCGTTTCATTGGATGGACGAACTCTGAATGTATGAGGTGTTGCTACTCGGACAAACCTCGGACACACTTTGGGGTTACCATCAGTAACACATTGCTTGAACGACTTGCATAAGATGTCCATACATTGCGAAAATGGTCTATTAGTATGTATCAGACACAGGGTTTGTCCAGCAGTACTGGACAACAAAGTGGCACATATCCAAACAGAACACAACAATGACCATTGTGCATCACGCGTGTCAACTCACAACCTCTGTTCTACCAGAAGCATCATGAATTATTAATGACACTCTGAAGCCAGTTGCTAGTGGATGGACAGGTGTGATACACAATGGTCATCGTTGTGTTCTGAATTAATTATCTGATATAAAAACATTTTACTCCCAAATTTTCCCCAAAGTGAAATCTCATTATCACAAGAATAAATAATCACGAAACCTGCTTCGAGAAATTTTGCCAACATTTGACTTCATGGTGTGTCAATTTCAGCTTCATTTGAGCTGTAACTTATTTCTTAAATTTTCTCAAAAGTGTTAAAAAGATTTTACTCTCGTGCTTACCCCAACTCTTACACTTTCCTGGTTGAAGGATGTGATGATTTTGAAACTGATGATTATAACTATGATGAGTAATCATGCTGCGCAAATACCGCAAAGTTGTCCTCATAGTCCTATATTGAGTTACAGCTGCATGGGTCGACACGATATAAATCATTGCCATTTTTCATTTTCATGTTGATATCATTAGTAGCCTATGAATGGATGTGCTGAAAAAGTTTTGCTAGATATAGGACAAAACATTGTATTCATTACATGAATATTCCAATTGTTTTCTTTTTATCGTTTCATGATTCAAAATATGCTGGGAAATATTCCATATGATTATATTAATGCAAGTACACATCAGACTACTTTCGTGGAGGCTGCCGTAATCTGTGCATTCCACATTGCATTTCAAGGAACGCCGGTCACATAACAGACAAGAGGCACCGTGTGTGGCTGTAGTACTACAATCACCCACAGTGCATTTTGGAGGCTGCCGTTATCTGTGCATTCCACCTTGTATATATTTCAAGGAACGCCTTTCACCAATCGACAATTATCGTTAAAAATGCAAATCTTATTTACATCGATCAAACAATACGTTACAAATGGTAACCCGAAGGCCTGTCTGAGTTTTAACCGAGAAGCAACAGCTGATATAATCACAGTGCGTTCCATCCATTGAAACTAAAGCACGAAATATAGGTGAAGTAAAACAACAACAAAAAAAAAAAACAACAACAACGCGTCACTAGGCAGTTCGGGGAAATATTGTGCATACTTAAAGGGGAAGTTCACCCTGAAATTATTTTGGTTTCAATAAGAAGAGACAAATGAAAGAAACAAATAAGTGAAGGTTTGACGAAAATCGGTCAAAGGAAAAGAAAGTTATTTGATTTTAAAGTTTTGATTTTGTGACGTCACGTGCGAGGTGCTCTCCCATATGTTGTGTACAAAATAAGTCGATAAATTGCTTTTTTCCCTGTTTTTGACAACGGAATGATTTTTTTTTCGTACAGGTATGTGTGTAAAAACGTATTTCTGATAATGTATCAAATGCACGAGTAAAAGGATGCATATCTTTGTGAGAAAATGCACATTTTCGAAAAAAAAATTACACAACATATGGGAGAGCACCTCGCATGTGACGTCACAAAATCAAAACTTTAAAATCAAATAACTTTCTTTTCCTTTGACCGATTTTCGTCAAACCTTCACTCATATGTTTCTTTCATTTGCCTCTTTTTATTGAAACCAAACTAATTTCAGGGTGAACTTCCCCTTTAACACAAATCCTCAAAATGTTCGGGCCGAACATTTTGAGGATTTAATCAGTAATCACTCATTACTCCAAATGTAGATCATTTGAGGGCAAATAACTTTCAGCAAGCTTCTAAAATAGACAATACATGAATTTAAGACCATTGGCAAGAGGATTGCTAACGATTACATTTTGAAGACTTTTTTGCCTTCCCAGTACAGTATATGCCCTTTAATGCCTGTAATCAAATTTACACCTTTAAGACAACATACTGAAATTTGGGAGAAAATAGATGAATGATTACCGAGATACGCAAAAACGGGCACAAAATCATGACGTCATGCATGAAAATTCAATTTTCGATTCATATGGCAATATGATGACGTCACGATGTACTTAACAGTAAAATGACACATACAATTACATGTACATTTCATAATCTTTCCGGATATTAAAAAAAAATGGGGGTCACCAGCCATTATGAGGAACAATGATTGATTTCAATTGAATTCATTCATGTTTTTGGCAATATTTAAACACAAAAGTGTATTGACGCGCGCGCAGACTTTCAACTTTCACGCATTCGCACGACCTTATTATTGCATGAAAATGGCTCAAGATGAGATACATGGTAAAAAAAAATGATGAAACATGACACGTGCATTGTTAAGATATAGATGACACAAAAATGTGGGCCGGAATAAAGAAAGAAAATTCGGACGAAATAAGACGGTGATCTGTCGATTACAAAAGACCACCTAATAATGTATAATTTTGGGGGGAATATCGATAGTTTAAAAAAAATATAGAAAGTACACACAAATGGGAGAGCATCTCGCACGTGACATCACAAAATCAAAACTTTAAACAATCGTAACTTTCTTATCCTTTGATGATTTTTCATCACACCTTCACTGATAAGTTTCTTACAACTTTCTGCTTTTTTTTAACCAACTTAATTTCAAGATGGACTTGCCCTTTAACATTGACGAACGCATTCCTAGAATTTAGCCTACTTTCGATTATTGTATTTACAGAATTCCACAATTTGTATTTGATGTTGAGTGACAGCCGAAAGGAAAAGTCTAGAATATGTATCTCTATTATTTTCTTTCATTGTACATTGTAAACAGAATAGACCCCCTGCTAATTTATCTAACCGCAATGTTGGCACACTGTCTATTTAGGGTCATCCTAACTGTTTTCCATGGATAGCGTCTAGACTTAAGAATGTTTACTTTTGATGGGATGTGGGACGCGTTCCCACATTTTAACAGTCAGCATCACTATTTTGGGGTATACTTTAAGTGACGTATTTTTATTATATCCACTGGCGTTACATTGCAGAGGAGATCAGCAAGCTTTGGGATATTCGATTTAATGCGAAATTTGTAGCCAGATATCATATCACGTAGCATATCAAACTATCCGTAGACCTATGGATACACATGTACATAAATTATACAACCATACATAACCGCTACGAAACAAAAACGCCGGATACAAATTTCAAGAAATTGTGATGAAGCATAAGATTGCTTTCCAGATTAACATGATTAATATCCATTTTTAGTTTCACATGGAGCTATGTATTTTTTACTCAATGTGCATATGTATGTATATTGCAAATTGTTTTAAAGAGTAGCATGTCAGATAAAGAAGATATTTGATCTGCAGCTCATCAGGTTATCACGCAGATATGAACAACAAATTACAAGAAGAACCAACTATCTATACTGTAAGCTAAGGTTGACCTCTATTGTAGAAACAGACTCAATGCCAGGACAAATTCCTTTTGTCTGCACAAAAGGGGGTCTCTGGATTTTATCAACGCTGATTCTAAGTACCTGAGATGAGACATGCTAAGCCTCATGCATTTAGTTGATACGCTTTCTTTCTAAAAAAAAAAATCTTCTACCTATCTATACATTATTTTTCTATCTAACTACACTGTTTATCCATCTCTCCGTTGATATGTATAGCATAATAACCTAAAAGGACATTGCCAACGCACTTTGTGTATGATTGGTACCTTAAATAGGTCCGTCATAAATTTTCAGATTAATATGCAGTGAGATATGTTTCATCGGCCACCTGTATAGGAAAAACATCTGCCTATGCAGAACAGGTACGTCAATTCCCCTGGACAATGCTATCATTGAAACGTGTATTAAAGTGATATGTACGCAAAGACCACCTGATCGTGAAGACCAGGCACCCTACCTGTCTCCCTCGAACGGCCTTAATATACAAGTTCCATTGTACCTCTTGTTTAGGTTATGTATACTCAACAAAAAAGAAAAACTGTTACCGCTCCCAGTTTTGGGTTGCAACTTTGACATTGCGTGGGTTCATTTCGAAAATGTCAGACAATAACTTTAAGTAGGTGCCAATGAGCACCATATTACTACCATTATGATGTAGTTGTGTTGATATCTATATTCATGTATGTATATTTCTCTTACCAGTATGTTTTTATCGAAACGTTCCATCATTCTCAGCATTCCATCTACAGTATGGGGCCATTACATGCAAGTGAAAAACACCCGCCCACATACACACATGTTTGTGAACACATGGGCAGATAACGGGGGCGGGTTTTATTCTCTATCATGTATAGTTTGCCTTGGTATGACAAATTAACCTACACATGCGCATGACCTTAACTCACTTTTAAATTAAGTACTGTCTTACGTGAGAGCCCGCTCATAATTTGACAGTAACAAATGCATTTGAAAACACTATTTATTGTTCTTCTTCTCCCCTTCCTCCTCCTCCTTGTTTTCCTTCCGCTTCGTTATTGGGTAGAAATAGCGTAACAAGCGTGTACACCTCAGACCGAACTAATGCAAGTTAGGCACATTTGTCAAATTGGACAAGTTTAATTGTTTAAAGTGTTACTAATTAGAAAAAAAAATAAGTTCCCACTAATCTATGTAAAATTATCCACTAAAAGCGAATTTCAAGCTCAGACAAGCTTTCGGGTTCTCATTGGTAACGTGTTGTATGAACTGCGTAATCAAAATATGTTATTCACGCCATTGGCATATATGGCATTTTTACTTCTCTCATTTCACTGGAGGCGTGCGGTTTTTTTTTCTTCAAATTTTCGTCAAAATGAGACTTTTTTGCGGCAAATAAATGTGAAATTCGTTTTTAGGGGATAATTTTACATAGATTAGTGGGAACTTATTTTTCTAATTTAGTAGCCCTTTAGTATGTTTCTGAATTATACATATCGTCATCTTTGTTACGATTGTCATTTGGTTTTGCATAACACAATGACAGGCCTTCCTGGAATGGACGCCACAAGATATTGACCCTTGTATGACAAGGGATATTTTTAAATCGCTTAGTGGGATTGTAATAATACGTATTTGCAAATTGTAAACCAGAAGGACGTCCTTGGTATCGGTCAAAATGAAAAGCTTTCATACGAAACGAAGGTGAGGGAGTGTTCTCTCAAACTTTTTGTCCTGGTAAGTAGCGGTTTTCTTCCAAACAGATAAAAAAAAATAATGGAATGATTCTTCCCCTTCTTCGTAAAAAAACAAATCTTCGCCAATATGTCCCTTTTGAATAGCTTTTGTAGTGATTGTATAAAAAAAAAAACACCTTTCCCCCTATAACTGCCTGGTGCGCATTATTACATTCACCTGTTCGGGATCCAGTTTTAGAGGGTTCCTAACTAGAAAAATAAGTTCCCACTGATCTATGTAAAATTATCCACTAAAAACGAATTCCACATTCGTTTGCCGCAATAGCGTCTCATTTAGATAATATCTGAAAACATCGCACGCCCCCAGTGACGACAGAGGAGTCAAATACCATAAAAGACTCCGCTGTTAAACCTTGTTTGTACAGAGGTCAACAATAGACCATTTTCGCAATGTACTCACAACTTTCCCCCTAACTGCGTAGCAACGCGTTATTGCATTTACCTGTACCTAGTCATTCAGATTTAATGGATGGAATGCACTTTGAATCTATTATAGTTGTTGCTACTCAAACAAGCCTCTGACAAGCTTTGGGTCTCCCATTGGTAACGTAATGTTTTAACGGCGTGAATAAGATGTTTCATTAACGCCGCTGCCATTTATGGAATTTTAACTTCTCTGACGTCACTGGAGGCGTGTGTTGTTTTTATTTTTTCAAATTTTCGTCAAAATGAGACTTTATTGCGGCAAACATATGTGAAATTCGTTTTAAGTGGATAATTTTACATAGATCAGCGGGAGCTTATTTTTCGAATTTAGGAACCCTTTTTTTTTAATCACGAAATTATGGCACGCCAGAAGGGAATCAAATATTTATATTCGACACCAACTAAAAAACTATTTGACACGGCAAAATCCTATTTGACAAAAATATATTTGACACAAGATATGTTTGACAAAAATATATTCGGCAAAATCCTATTTGACAAAAATATATTTGACACAAAATATGTTTGACAAAAAATATATTCGGCAAAATCCTATTTGACAAAAATATATTTGACACAAAATATGTTTGATAAAAATATATTCGACAAAAATATATTTGACAAAAATATATTTGATAAAAAATATATTTGACAAAAAAAAAATTATTTGATAAAAAATATATTTGACCAAAAATATATTCGACAAAAAACTGGAAAGAGCTTCCGTCAGAGTTCGGACACCTTGGTGAATTTGCTCAAGGAGATCACCATTCGGATGAGATGGATGGGGATGCGCCATGATGATTGGAATGTGTGTACTGCGCGTGCAGTCTAAGCATTCATATATCGCATATCGCATGCGCACAATGTAGTCATACGCCGTACTCCGTACGCTTCAAAAAGTGTCAAAACTCAGACGGAAGCTCTTTCCAGTTGGCAGAGGCAACCGTCAACTTCAAGATCAAGATCAACACCAAGGTCCACGGCCGTGGCCTCTGCCTCTGCCAGCTCTGGGGACGTGGAGTCAGGCACCAGGCCAGGTACTGCATCATATGCATCATCAGCGCCGGCTCCAGCGGCATCAGCCGGCCTAGCCCTAGATCTAGATCGTCTTGGCGGTCGCGGGCTGCAGCCCCCGGGCCAACGCCAGCGCCAGCGTCAAGTCTGCGTCTCCGAGTCGACATCAGCAGCTCAGAGATGGTCAGAGATTGTCTAATTGTCAAATATATTTTTTGTCGAATACATTTTTGGTCAAATATATTTTGAGTGAAATATATTTTTGTCAAATATATTTTTGTCAAATATATTTTTTATCAAATATATTTTTGTCAAATATATATTTGTCAAATATATTTTTGTCAAACATATTTTGTGTCAAATATATTTTTGTCAAATAGGATTTTGCCGAATATATTTTTTGTCAAACATACTTTTTATGAAATATATATATATTCTTTTTGTCAAATATATTTTTTGTCGAATACATTTTTGGTCAAATATATTTTGAGTCAAATATATGGTTGTCAAATATATTTTTGTCAAATATATTTTTTATCAAATATATTTTTGTCAAATAGGATTTTGCCTAATATATTTTTTGTCAAACATATTTTGTGTCAAAATGTATTTTTGTCAAATAGGATTTTACCGTGTAAAATAGTTTTTTAGTTGGTGTCGAATATAAATATTTGATTCCCTTCTGGCGTGCCATACGAAATATAGGTGAATGTAATGATGCGTCACCAGGCAGTTATAGGGGGAAAGTTATTATTGTTTTTATATACGATCATTACAAAAGCTATTCAAAAGGGACATATTGGTGGAAATTTGTTTTCATATCAGGAAAGGGAAGATCCATCCTAGCAATATTTTTTTTTCTGTTTGGGAGAAAACCGCTACTTACCAGGACAAAAAGTCTAGAAGAACACTCCCTCATCTTCGTTTCGTATGAAAGCCTTTCATTTTGACCGATACAAAGGACGCCCTTCTGGTAAATTTACAATGCGCATATGTGTATTATAACACGCCAACTAAGCGATATAATGTACCCCTTTTCATACAAGGGGCATTATGTTGGGGCATCCCTTCCAGGAAGGCCTGTCATTGTATTATACAAAACCAATTGACAATCGTAACAAAGATAATGATAATGTATGATTCAGAAACATATTAAAGGGTTATCAAATGATAAAAATAAGTTCCCTCAAATATATGTAAAATTATTCACACACAAAAAAAACATTTCATATTCGTTTGGCGCAATAAAGTCTCAGAGAAGTCAAAATTCCATAAATTCAAACAATACGTTACCAATGGGAACCCCAAAGCTTGTCCGAAGTTTGTCCGTGTAGCAGCAACTAATAGATTCAAAGTGCATTTCCATCCATTGAATCTGAATGACAAGATACAGGTGAATGCAATAACGCGTTACTACGCAGTTAGGGGGAAAGTTGTTGTTACATTATGAAAATGGTCTATTGTTGACTTCCGTACAATCAGAGAGGTGTAAGGAATGGAGTCAGCACGAAGTGTAATTTATTCCTACAGCAGTCGTGTGCATTGATGTCACAATGGAATATTTTACGCGTTTGGCTCTTTGATCGAGGGAGATCCGCCGCCAAACAAGCATGACAAAATGTAGATGCATTTTGAGGAATATATATTCTGTATGCGCAGAAGATTTCAGAACCACTACATGAACTGAAGTGCATGTGCAGTAGTATTACATCTTATAAAGATACGATTCTGTGAATTTCAGATTATATTGTTGCTTCGTTTTTGAGATAAAATGAGAATACTGTAGAAAACATGCCAGAGAAATGCCTTCATATCACACATTTCCAAATCATATTTCCTTAAAAATATCTTGTAAATCGTTTATTGAGTGTTTCATCTTTCATGGAAACAACCTCAATTTCGTGTGCGGAGGTGTCCGAAAAAGTTACGGACCAAATTCTTTCTACAATTTTTTCAAAGTTTCCCTTCGCTTACCCCAAAACTAATTCACAGTGTGTGTAAAAAGATCAGCAACGAGCTCCCAGCGAAGGCTGAACGGTTGGCATACTTCTTAAAACAGATTTTCTTTTGTTATTCAGAGGAAGGCACTACCTAATTAGAAATACAGCTAGTTGTTTAAAACACCTGAATGTCTTGGATTTTTATGAGGCGGCGGACCTCATAGATCAAAGGAAGTCTATCCGAGCGCAGTCCATCCATGATAGGTCCATGGTACAATCTATAGCATTTTTACTTCCCTGGCGCACTTGAGGCGTGTGGTGTTTTTTCAAATTTTCCTCAAAATGAGACTTTTTTCGCGGCCAGCAAATGTGAAATTCGTTTTCAGTGGATAATTTTGCATAAATTAGGCGGAACTTATTTTTTCTAATTTAGTAACCATTTAACAGTCAATATTGTAAATTACATGGTTATTTTATCAATAAACGTTGATATAATGTCGCGTAAAGACATTACAATCATTACATTGTAAACACAGTTTCTAACAAATCATTGGTTCGTTAAGTATCTTATTTCAAACCACCTCTTTCTAATACTGGTATATTTAAATGATCGTTATCTTTATATCGACTATTTCTTTAAAGAAAACGCTCTCCGCTATGATATTCGTCTATGATCTCATACACCATCGTGCTATTATATTTACGGTACAGTACAAAAGAACGTAGAATGAAGTCACGGACGAGACTGTTTTCAATACAACGTAAGTGGCAGTGTTACCTTCAATTACACTTGAGGTATGATCGGCTATAACGTTGATTCATAATGTTGAGGATATAAAATACAAGTTGCAAACGTGATCATTACTCTTGCTAAAGAAAAATGCACCCAGCATTGCTCAAGGCACGTAAATAAACACGACAAAAAAATCAATTTCTCCCCCCCCCCCCACTTCCTAAGCAAATTAACATAACTTTTTAAAACGGTATAGAGAATTACCATTGTGACTTTTGAAAAGTTACAAGTTTGCCTTTAATGTGTGTTCACTCATGCATGACTGTGCTGGTTAATGTGATTTTCACACAGAAGTTAGTCAATAAAGAAAGGTACAATCCCTTCAAGTAATGTTGCTCAAAGCCTTCAAAGTCTTCTTTAAAATACAGGGTGGGCAACCTCAGTTTGAAAAAAAAAAGTTTTACAGGTGCGTCCTGATCAAAGATGTGTACATCAATATCCAAAAGGTGCCAGTGATGTATGTCGAATCGTCATTTCTAATTCATTCACTTTTATTCTGTAAACACGTATTTCGATCAAACTCCTTATATTTTCACTACCCTAGTAAGTTAGATTGGTGTGAAACTGGAACAAGTGTTCCTCGTGTAAATTGATGCTAAACACTGCATTGATTTCGCAGCTTGCTAGTGTGTAATACCGGACATCCGGGAAATCTCCTTTTGAGTCGATTCGATGACGCGCCAGCTCTTTGCGTTCTACGCGTGCTTTGATTCACAAGCAATACACGCAAATTCCATTGTAGGGTCATTTTCTTTCGCACTCGACGGATTAACGAGGGTTACATCCTTATAGTGTTGTCATGAGTGTGTGGACCAGTTTCACTACGACAGTTCCCGTCTAGATGGTCTAGATATTAGTAATCGATCATATCAAGGTGAAAACAAACCCTAAAGACTCGGTATGCCCATGGGTCAAAAATGTTTACCAGAAACATAATGCGTACGTATATTATGACGTGAATATGGTAGACAAATCTCGTACATAATGCATGCGCTCCTTTGTGTCAATCGAGTTGAACAAAACCTGAAACTTGATTAAAGAGTTATTGATTTTCTTCATATACATGTATAAGTATAATTAAGTCGTAGTGTGGACCTAATGGAGGTGAATTTGTCTAACTGTGCGATAATTTTTATGTTTCCTTCATCACAATTTTGTGCATAATTCTTTTTCATTCTACCTTCTTTCTTTAATTTTTCTTAAATATGTTTTATGATTATTTTTCTTCCTATTCATTCATTTTCCCCCCTTTGTTCCTTTGTTTTCTTCTTCGTCATATTTGCTTCTCTTTCTTCCTTATCTTTTTATTCTATTCCTTTTTGTTTCTCCTTCATCTTCTCTTTTCCTTCCTTATCTCTTACTTAATTTTACCTTCTTCTACCTTTCTTGCTTAGTGTCCTCCCTCTTTTTTTGATTGTCCCCTAGTAAATCTATTTTTCTTCAAACCTGATGAATGCAGCTATCAAACACAACATATCATATTGTATCCAACCCTCTTACTTATACCACATGCATAGCGCGTACATGCATAAGCATTTTACCACGTATGACGTCAGGAACGACGCACTGATTCAAAAATCGACTAATTGAATCACCGTTATATCACGAAAACCCGCCAGAGCGTGCGTTTTCAGACAGCCCCGTAGCCCCAAAATGGTAAAATTCCTCGCACCAGCAAGGCGTAGCGAGAAAACGCTGGTCTTTTTATCGGCAATACGTCACGCGTGGCTTCTTTGAAACCCGTTTCCCTGGATAATACTCCATCGAATCTTTTTGACAATCTTACGAGTGGTGTCATTTCTTTGGACGTATATAAGAGTGTATTAACTGGTCATGGAACACTGATTTCTGTTCAGATCAGTTACTGCCGAAGCTTGCAACAGATCGAGGCAAATATAAGCGTTTATCGGTGTTTTCTTCGTAGGTTCTTGGGAATCAGCTTTGCAGAAATCAAGGTGGGACATTTTCATAGGTTTCTGGTAGCGAGGAGACAGTACATAATTTTCAATAAAGGAGCATCTTGGACCAACTATTTATATCAATATTTGCAAGGGTCGTTCCGTGATTGGCAACATGTGGACGCTTCATGTCGAATAATATGTAATCTAGGCCTATTTGTGAACTTTATGATTCCAGACGGATATAAATGCAGTACACTACAGCTGCGGAACATGTGTTTTATATGAGACAATTCATAGGTCGTAACGACACAAGGATCGACTATCCCCAGGAGTGAGCATTCACACCCATGACATGTCCATGTTTGCTGTGATAGTCTGGTATTCTTCTGTGGTATTTCTGCATCATCCAATCCTGCAATACGGTCGTATGAAACCCATGAACGTGTTCTGGGTAATCTGCTTATGTTATCACGTGCTTGTTCTCATTGTTGAGCCCTCGGCTAGTTATCTCTCTCGACCGGAAGACTCGACCCACTGACTGGCACTGATTATCAACATTAACTCAGCACACACCGTGGCACTGGTGTTATTAATAGGCATGGTGTATTTACGGCGATACAGTTAGTTCATACATAAGTTACATGCATTGGAGGGTATAGTCCCAACCACTGTCCATAACACATTGTTTACCTAGTATGCCATGTACATTGAACAGTACATTGAGGAAATATAGAAGGTGTGATACTACTACGCATACGTGACATCTATCAGGTGTACCCGGACTACATACATCAGTGGAAATCATGAACGCAACGAACATTGTTTCCTTTCGAATGGTAATGGTGGACATTCTTTCTGGCCTCTGATTCGTTAAACAAACATCGAGTAAGCAAGACCGCAGCACGATTACTGACGCCTGCACCGCCAAGGACATTATTTTTTTTGTGACCACTCACTTTGTTCATCGAGACAAATCAAAGTGAGTTTATTGTTTATTTCAATTCTCAAAATGTCCATATATATCTTAGTTAAGGCACATGTGATTGTTCATGTGTATGTGTAAATCTGTGTGTGTAAGCGCGCGCAAGTGTAAATATAGGTTTTACAGAAGTGAATCAGATATGTTTACGTCTTGGCTTGCTATTTTGCGTCACCACCTAAAGGTCGCGACGTGGTTACGAACCTCGAACTTATGCCAATTTCTCACTTCCGATTTTATTGGGATTGTACAGACGTACCCCTCAACGCCTAGCTATACATTGGGTTGATGTGAGCCCTATTAAATAATCCGTTCTTTTGGAGATCAACTATTTTAGGCCTCACTACTAAGATATAGCCGAGATACAAGTGAACAGAGTTTTGCATATTTTTGTTTGAATTAAAAAGAAAAATGCAAAACAAAATTATATGAAACGTACATGTATGTTTAGACGGTACATGCTCGATGGGGTCGAAGGGGAGACGAGTTGCGCTGGTATCAAAGGATTTAATATTGTTTCTCGTGGTGTATTATCCTCAGATCTGGACCCTGTTGCATAAAACTTACCATAAATGGCAACTCTGCTAGAAATGGTAACTATCATGGCAACATTGATAGACAACCAATCAAATTCAAGATTTCCATAGAAGTTGCAATTGGTAGCAAAGTTACCATCAATGGTTAGTTTTATGCAACGGGCCATGCACATGTACATGATGTTTTGTAGGCAGTTGAAGATGTATCTAGTAAAGTCATATCATATACTACGTACAGCACGCTTGGGCAGGATGCTCCAACTTTATTTGACTCTTGCTGTGTGTTGCATTGGCGTTCAACGCCATGATGTTTCCCTCAATCTCCTTGCTGCGTTCCCGTCCCTTTATCTTACCACGTATTTGCGTTACCCAACATTCAGTATTTCTAGATCCGGCTTGTATCCGTGAGTAACAAATTATTGTACCCCAAACAAGACCTAGTATAGCAAAGGACCCGGAGCTGGGACGATGGTGGAAAGGAACAATGCAATTGGTTTAAGCCTTTGCGGTGTGGGGAAAGATGGGGGGTGTGTGTGTGTGTGGGGGGGGGGGGGGCGCTGTCAGATGTTACTGTCTGACTCTGTTATATAAATTTTGTTTGTGCGTGTGGGTTCGTTCGTAACTTCGTATGTGTGTGTGTGGGGGGGGGGGGTGGGGGTGGGGGAACCCCTTGAACGGGGAAAGACCTCCTACGTAATGTATTAACATCTAGTCCCCACAATTGCGTAACCACTATAAAAACGCATGCAAAGTCACTCAAAATTCCAATTGACAGATTAATACTCTTTGATTCACACGCGTTTTTTATTTTCCCTCTTCCATAACAGAGCCTTCAACTATGGCAGAACCACCCACTTACTTCCGTGTACCTTTTAAAGGCCAAATGCGATCCGCTGTGCTCTTTGTTTCCGTGATAATCGTATTATGCCGGGCCCAGGGTAAGTGCAGTAATAATCATTGTCACATCTTCATTACGTAACGGACTTTAGAATCACTACGCAACCTACCATAAAATCACTATTATTAGACGTCAGAATACGTAACTGCTTTGGCGCCTTCATGCACTCAGTCACTTTCGTTCCTCATTCTTGACAGAATTTTATGTGTCGTATTTGCATAATACACATACTTGTGATTCCATTAGGGTGTGTGTTTTTTCTGGACATAGAAAGCTAATCAAAATATACACGTATTTACTAGCTCGTACCGTTAAGAAAATGTGTTCTTGGTTCATCATTTTCTCCCGCTCACAACGCTTACTGTACGACTTTCTCGTTGAAAATGCGCAACGCAATTCTAACAAACATACCAGGTCATCTAAGTCCGATAAGGTTAATTCATCTTTCTATTTTACTATCAAGGGACGGATGTCCGGGTGTCAAATGAACTGTCCTACATTTAAACTACATTTCCGGTATTGGGATGTTCTTGCTTTTTTTTTTTTCTTTAAAAGGGGGAAGAAACCGCGTTATAAACCACGTCAATGATTAATTCGATTCAACCACTCATGGTTAATTTGTGTGTAAATGCCCGAGGCTACTTTCAAATCCCATATAGAATCATTGATGTTTTGCCACACAAAAGATAAAGCCATCATAACTAATGTGCGTAGTGAGCTGATATCTCCATCACAATATATTGATTCACCATACGAGAAAAATAAATGTTGTATTGTGTGACTGCAGCATGTGATCAAACCATGTGAATAATTAAGCGCAAATAATGACCACTCAAATCGGCGAATTTTAAAGAGATTGAACGTTCCCATCTACCAAAAATCGACCTTGAATGTTATAAATTCACAATGACGACCTAATTCTGAAGTGGGTGATTTTGTGCTATCATTGTGTTGTTGAATTTTACTTCAGCATGTTCATGGTCATAATAGAACTCATGACATCGTATAACAAATGGGAGCGTCGCCAGCCCGCCCCCCCCCCCCCCACCCCCGCCATGACAACCCAAATCTAAAATGGTTAAATTTGTGCAGGTATCGTGTTGTTAAATATTAATTGTTCATGTTTCTGGTCATATGCACCAGAAATCATTGCTATTTTTGTTTGTTTTTCAGTAATTCTGATGTTGAATTCATTCAAACACAACTATTACGTACATCATAGACTTCACTTAAAGTATACATAGTATTGCATTGAAAATTAAATGCCATCCTTCCCCTCCCCCTTTCTCACACACACACACACACACACAGACACACACACACACACACACACACAATATAATTATTGAAACGAATCTTCTCTGTACTGATTCGCCAATAATAATATGTATCAACGTCCCGTCTTGGATGGATCACGGTCGCATATTCATTGTTTCCCCCACCCTGATACTCCTGTCCATGAACCCGTTGCGTAAAACTTACCATAAATTGTAATTCTGCAATCAATGGTAACTACCATGGTAACATCACTAGACTGCAAATTATTTTTTTAGGATTCCATAGAAGTTGCTAGTGGTAACAAAGTTACCACCGACGGTAAATATTATGCAACAGGGCCCCGCCCCACCTTCTCTTAACCCCCCCCCCCCCCCCCCCACCCCCGCCCATATTACAAATGCAAGTTCAAATGCCCCAGCGGGAAGCAGAATCAACACGCGTGAATATGGGAACTTGCACTCCCGGTTGCCATTGTCCTCGAAGCAGACCTCATGCAACGTCATTTCTTTTTCAAATATGATGCGTTTGACTCGTGTTTCCGCACAAACAAACTCGTCTTTTTTCGGTAAACAGAGACGAGAGACTGTGTTGTATCTATCTGTACTTTTCTTGTAGAGAAAACTGAAGATATATGACAAGGTTAGATTCACGATGCGTGAATTTATTCAAACACAGACTTCACTTTGTCTTTGACGTTTATCAAACAGTTCATGATGATTAAACCAATAAAATTGGAACGTCGAGCTCATGATGGTCATTGTCCATCGATACTTCACGAGTATGTGGACAGTTTCTTAAAATATGACAATTTGATCATAAATGGTACGTTGATTGTTGGCATATGCAAACTAAAGGTGAAACATGTAGATGCCAGAAAATTGGTGAGCTCCCGTGCAATATTCCATGTTCAACATACTCAAACCGTTATCCCTACCAATCCCTTTGTGATATTCAAATAAAAGCGGGGCCCCTAATGGGTTATAACGAAATGGTTTATGTTGGTGTAGTCGACGAAATTAGCAATACCTTTCACTGTCATGTACCGTCCTTCACTCTTGCAAGCATGTTCATTATCGTATTATTCATACCTTCTCGATATCATTAATCACATTGTCCTTTTTTATTTAAAAGCTTAACAATAACCTTTCTGCATGATTCATAAGTTATATCCATACTTCCTGAAAAAATACACATTTCCCGTTTAAATGGATATTTGAAGATGAAGAATGCAGCAATATCTACAATACCACATCGAGTTTCTTTACCGACTTCCTATCCTGGATTAAGCATTAAAGTTAGACCGTGAACCTGGCTCGCCTCCAGATCATCAGAACAGTAGGTCCATCTACCGCAACAATCAACAATGGTCATCCATAATAAGCCGCAAAATACTTTCATAATCCAATACAGCATTAGTCAGATTTGAGGTGATCGATTACTGTCATCACATTACTGGTTTGCTATACATTGTTCACTAACCATGGCTTCACCAATTGTGATGTTGAGGAGCTATCAATTTTCTAATCTGCTAATGTGCAGACTAGTTGCGTTCTTAAAGGGAATATACTGTACTGGGAAGACAAAAAAAGCCTTCAGACATGTGATCGTGAGTAATCTTCTTGCCGATGGTGTTAAATTCATGTATCGTCCATTTTAGAAACTTGCTGAAAGATATTTGCCATCAAATAATCCACATTTGGAGTAATAAGTGACTTAATCACAAATCCTCAAAATGCTCGGCCCGAACATTTTAAGGACGTGTGATTTAATTTTTAATTACTCCAAATGTGGGTCATTCGAGGGAAAATAACTTTCAGCAACTTTCTAAAATGGACAATACATGAATTTAAGACCATCGGCAAGAAGATTGCCCACGATCAACTGTTTGAAGGCTTTTTTGTCTTCCCAGGACAGTATATTCCCTTTAAAGAATAATAAATCCACACAATTCAAATATTTCATGAGCTATTCATGAATCACCAAGCGTGTGTTGCGTTATCCTAAACCTCACACCGTTCTCTGATTTATGTATCTACAAAATGGTATGTTTGTAATATTGTTACTTATATTAATATCATTATGTGCATTATCATTTGATATTCTAACATTGATTACTAAATGCACATGTATGCAATAAGTGGCACGGGTAGTAGTCATAGTAGTAGCCACACAAGCAGGGAACTACCGGTATTAGTATGTATTTGCATTGCCATGGCCTGATGGACGTAGTCGTAGTGGTGGTAGTAGCAGTAATCACAGTACTTGCGAAGAAGTATTCAATCTTATTTAATTTCATTTGTCAGTATCCCTTTAACAATACACATACAGTGAAACCTGTCTATAGTGGCCACCCAAGGGAAACAAAAATTGTGGCTTTTATAGACAGGTGGCTGCTATAGACAGGTTCTTTAACACATGATCTCTCTCCGGGAGAATCATTGAAGTGGCCACTAAGACAGGTTTGACTGTGTTTGCAAGCGCGGGGAACAAAGGGCCCGGACCTTGTAAAAGATTTGTTCTGTAAAAATAAGAGTTTGAACTAAAGATGCTTTATAACAACAACAACAACAACAAACACACATACCTAGAGACGCCCTCACACACACACACATACACACACACACACACACACACACACACACACCAACACATGTACCATCCGTATATAGATGCCGTTACCATGGTTATTGTTGATGCTCTCTGAGCTCTTGTAATAACCCTCCTCCTGCAAATCATGTTCCCAGACACGCCCACCATCCGACTTACCAACGGGGCCACGCCCAACGAGGGGCGTGTCGAGGTCCTCAGCAGCGATGGGCGGGGCTGGGGCACGGTCTGCGACCACGGATGGGACTACTACGACGCCACCGTGGTGTGCAGGCAGCTTGGTTTCCCCGGGGTGGTGTACGCCACGCCCGATTCACGGTTCGGTGGGTCGAAGGACCTGCCCGTCCTCAGGGAGAATGTCGCCTGCACATCAAGTAAGTCCCTGTACAATGGAACCTGCTGAAGCAACCACCTGTACAGGGATACCACCTCCATATGAAGGCCACAACTGTTGTTATGATATAATTGTTGTTCTACATATTATAACTATAAACAAGTTTGATTTGACATTTATGAAATCAATAAAATGAGATACAACTCACTGAAATGTATCTCAGTGAGACCTGTATCAGAGTACCCTGAATCTTAAGACCAAGTAAATCATAAAGACCCCATTTCTGACCTCCTTTGAGCTGTAGAGAACATGTGTATAAAGCACCACCTGAATATTAAGTCCACATTAATTGTTTCCTTTGAAGAAATGTATGTTATTAAAATCTGCATTAACGTAAACTGCATTTAAATACCACCTGCTCATACGGATCACATTTCAAGCATATCAAGTTACTCTAACTATGTATGGATTGCTTTAAAAATCATGTGATACGTCTACGCCGATACATAATGATCAAATTATTTTTAAATGCATATATTTTAAAGAAAATAACATTTTTTATCAAGGCTTATGAAATGCAATGTTAGACTATTACTTTGGCAACTCTTAGATGAATCAACACATGATTTTGTCTTTGGCAAACCAGGTGGAAATTTTTCCTTATTACTTCACGTTATTTTGTATGCTAAATATCATTTCAACCAGAAGTTTGAAGGGAATTTTAATAATTCTTGCCATTTCAAAAGAAATTAAGGTGTCAATATGAAGTAAAAGAGAAATAAATAAATGCAGCAAAATAAGTTTATTTTATCTCCTAATAAAGGGAGGCGTGTTCAACTTATTTATTTTTTTCCTTTTTGATTTCTATTGTATATCGTTCATGATTTTTCATTGAATATTGTACGTATCCATCACGTGTACATTTATTTGTTATATCTATGCTGTGAGAGAACATAAATAAAGTTTTTATTTGAAAACAAAAATGTTATGTTTTATTCTCTTCTCATTTTTTTCACAGCCGAAGATACATTGGATGAATGTGCAGGTTCAAGGGTCCCGTCCGCCTCATGTTCCCACGCCAATGATGCTGGTGTTGTTTGCATGGGTAAGTAGAAGAAGGAGTAAATTCTTCGGTCCACCTCGTTAGTCTCTGTAAGCATGGGTCGTATCTACATGTATGCATTGTCCAGACCGTTCTTGAGTTTCAACGTTGAGGGCTCAACAGAGCATTATACGATTTTTTAATTTAGGGTCATTACAATTCGTTGAGTAGCGGAATTGTGACTCAAGTGCATGAACCGGATAAAGGGCAACACATTAAACACCGCCATAATCTGGACTAACATGGGTCTTGTCTTATGAATAATTGAGATCGACCGCAACTTGACTTGTGAGGCATTGGACTGGCGATCGATTTAGATCAATCTCAACGCATTATATGGCAGAACCGTGTCCTACTGTGATAACTGGTTTCGGATTGTGTTAAGATGATTCATGTCTGGTACCCCCCAATTAAACAACAACAATGTGATAAACATAAGTGCGGAGAGGAGGGGGGGGGGGGGGTAGTACTGACTTATTGATACACTTGCATTTATATTTACATCCATTTTCGTACAAATGTAAAAACATACCTACAGGGGGTTACATATAATAAATGCTGTCTTCCTAAAGGAATTAAGATATATCATTGCTGTTTACAAACTGTGGGTACAGCGCGCAACAGGGGGTTACATGTCATAAATGCTGTCTTCCTACAGGAATTTAAAATATATGATTGCTGTTTACAAGCTCTGACTAGAGCGCGCAACACATATTAAGGAATAACTGGAGAAAAGGATATAAGACCGCATCCATTATCATTGGTTTTTAATTCTTTTTAAGGAAGTTGACCTGAAGGGAAATAACTCAGCCGGATATATCCACTTGTCATGCAGAACATACAGTAATTATGAGTCCAATTATAGTTCCTCTCTGTTTCTCCAACAGTCCCCGGCTACTACGGTTGCTATTCCCTATACTTCACCGCCACACACCAAAAGTGGACAATTATCTTAAACAGCAACGACGCATGCGCAGATCTTTGCGTTACCAAGGGTTACAAGTACGCGGCCTCGAACGGTTTTACCTGTCGGTGCGGGATGACATCCGCGTACTTTTTCTACGTGGAGTACACGGACCAGTATTGCAACGCGCTCTGCCCGGGTAACGGCGCTCAGCTCTGCGGCAACGGCCGAGACCTGTACACCGTGTTCGATAGTGAGTTATTCCACTTGTATGTACATGTATGCTCAAAGAGAAAAAAAAAAAAACAACACAACAAAAGGTACAAGGTGGGCATTGTTATTTCTTTGTACTTTTCTGTACCGTATATAGGGGGAATCGTCCAATGATGCACCGCGAAGCGACATCCAGATTTTGTCTGCAGTCATACGCACTTCCGGTTTCATACAATAGCGCACCAGACGGAAATTTGATATTTCTAGATGTCACTGCGCGGTGAATCATGGGAAGACTTATCCTTTATAATGCGGTATGGAGAATTGTATTATTTTTTTCATTAATATCCAATAGAGCAATGTTTATGTAATTACTACGCTGCATCTTTATCTTCAAAGATATTATAGTGTTTTTTGTAGGTCTTCGATGTCAGTGAAATAGTGACTTTGTGGAGGTTTGTAAACTAAGGTCTGTATCACTGGCCATCTTGTTCTGTCTCGGAACTTCGCTTTTGATCAATGTACCAATTTGCTGTTATTCTGCCTTATTGATTTTGTTTTCTAATCATGTAAAAATTGTTTGTATATATTGTGATCCTCGATGATTCTTCAATAAAAATATAATTATAATAATAAAAAAAATATATATTATAGTAAAAATTGAAGAGATAGAATGGAGATGGGCAGGACACTTATATAGAACACAAAACAACAGATGGACAAAGAATCTCACAGAATGGCAACCAAGAACAGGAAAACGAAGAGCGGGTCGACAAAAGAGAAGGTGGAGAGATGAAATATCATCATACACAAACACAGTAGCATGGAACAGAATGACAGCAGATAGAAGTGATTGGAAGCTGATTGAGGAGAGCTCCATCCAACAATGTTTGAACAATGCCTGATGATGATGAAGATAATGATGATGATGATGATGATGATGATGACTACCATAGTATACATGCCTATTTTGAGTAGAGAATAACATTTCTCCTTGGTTTTCATTTTAATCGATTGATTTGGGTAAATGTTGTACATACTTAGTACACGGGCGATAAATATTTGTACAGTAATTATATAAACTACACGTTTATCATTACTTTATACGAAGAGAGGCACAAAGAGAAAAATGATGCTGTTTTTTTATACATGAGAGTAAATGCAAAGCAATGATGTTGCCCTGAAAACAAGTCATAGTCATGATAGGGCCAAATTTGATTTAATTCGTGCAGTGAACCCAAAGCAGTATCCTAATACAGGGTGACGAAACTTCCAAATATAGCAAAATGTCTTAATGATATTTATAATCTGTTATTTTTTATACTTTTCGTGTTTTTCCCCTTAATTTTAAACAGCAACGCTCGGCACATGTTCGGATCCAGGGAGCCCCTTAAACGGCAGACGCGTCGGAGAAACGTTTGAATACGGAGCCAGAGTGACGTTTTCTTGTTTTGCTGGATACGTCTTGAGGGGAGATTCTGAGCTGCAATGCATCTTGGGTAGTAGTCCAGATGAGGTTATGTGGAGCGGGTCTACACCGGAATGCCGTACGTTTCCCAACATCTCTTTTTCTCATTTCGTTCTCATTTCTTTACTTTCCTTCCTCCTGTTCTTCTTCTTCTCCTTCTTCTTCTTTTTTTCTTTCTTTTTCTTCTTCTTCTTCTTCTTCTTCTTCTTCTTCTTCTTCTTCTTCTTCTTCTTCTTCTTCTTCTTCTTCTTCTTCTTCCCCCCTTCCTCTTTTTATTCTTTCTCGTTGATCCGCGTATTGTTCGGGACACAAATTAATCCGTATTCTTCTCTTTGTATTATAGTGAGCCCATCGACTGTTGTAATTGAAGTTATTCAAACAACGCCAACGTATGACGTCACAGACGAGCTCATGACGGAGTTACCGGTAACCGGAGGTCTTTTTGCTGACGATGATTCATTAGGTTTGTATATTTTTAAACTCTTTATGCGCCATTGATTCATTTTCGTGCAAGTAATACACATTTGCAATAGGGGTTAGATCCATTTTTCATCAAATGTGATTTTTTTGTTGTCTGAATGTATAGATTTGAGGTAGCTCGATAAGATGATACTAAAGAAAAGTTTAAAAAGTGAAAAAAATGGCAAAAAAACCCTTTTTTCAAAGGGGGTAAGATCCATTTCAGTTTGTTTGCAAAAGGGGTTAGATCCAGAAAGGTGATTTTTTTTTTTAAATATATTTAAAATGTATGAGGACAGGTAAATTTCTTTTATACCCAATTTTATGTTTACATGGTCGGGTAGTTTTTCATGACAATTTAGTTTCGCATAAGAATTATTGCAATATGGGGAATTAAAGAAGTAGATTTTCAGAATGGTCTAAAGTGGATCTAACCCCTTTTGCAAACAAAAATATAAAACGCATATAGAGCAGCATTTTTCTGGAACACAAAAGAGTTAGAATTTTTATGAAAAACTGAAGAAGCTACGTTTGCACAAAAGCGGTTTTCGCTGCAGCTAGTTGCCGCCTGCATTTTGACGAGAGTGCTTCCCGACCGTGGCAAAGCAGGATATCCTTCCTTGAGCAAACTGTGGATGTAAAGGAGGGTGATCGCTTGGTTAGAGGCGAGAAATTGTGTGAAATACGTGCATAAGGGCGGCATTTTATGACAGGCGGATGTCTGAACGTAGGTGAATAATATTCTGGCGAAAGCGTCAATTATCTCCGAGAATTGACAGTCTTATTAAAGGTTCAATCATAATCGTCCAGATTTCTTACCAATGCTGTAAGAAAGTCAGAGCTCTCCTTGACTTCAAAGTATCTATCGAGAAACGTTTGTTTTTACATGCTTAAACTGTCACATTTGCAACTTTCCAAATTATCATTGGACTTTTCATAGTTTATGCACTTTATATCTTTGTATTGACGTAGCATACAATGTTTCCGTCGAAAGGGAGTAAGCATGGTGGGGTTTAAGCTATTATGTTATCCAGTAAACGGCAAATTCACAAATTTCCAAGTGTTATTTCATTATATAAAAAAAAGTAAAATAATAAAGGGAAACAAATTTGATATCTTTGTTTATGATGATGATATTCAACTAGTTTTACACGTATCGTTTTTTTTTCTACAGGTACAACTCTGGGGATCGCAATAGGTGTTATTTTTGCTGTCATCATCTTCATAATCTTAGGAATCTTGTTCCTGCTCTACGTGAAACGAAGGTAAGGGCGTTGGTGGATTAAATTGCGCATACATCTACTTGGAAAGTGGGAGGAGGGCATCCATTCATGGTTATTACTGCGTGCCAATTGCCATTCCTTCATCAACGCACCATTTAACTCTTTATGTACCAATGACCATTTTTTTTCTACAAGACATACGCACAATTATCTTTATTTATCAGTTTTATTAACCCAGTGACTTGACCACTGTTCTACCAGGGGGGGGGGGGGGGGGGGGGGGGGGCAGCTTTGACACATCATACAATTGCCATAAGTGCAAATAGCATACACAGTTCAGTGAGAAATAAACATAAATACAAACAAATAAGATGTACAGTACACCACGTGTGTGAAATCAAACCCAACTTGATGTATTCCCAACCAGACTGCCAGACTTCAATGTTCGCAGGTAAATTATAAATATTTTAGGGTAAATGAAATTGTTTTTTTAGTTCTAATTTTCCTGTCAGTCTGTGTTTATTATACTCGTCGTGTTAACGTGGTTATAACGATGGCCATGGCAGTGGGCCCTCTAACACAAAGTTCTGTAAGTTATTTGTCTGAAAGGTGACATATTAGGCATTGGCACAATATAGATTCGTGTGAGACCGCATGAGGCTTGGGCACTCTTCCCGGATGCGTGGTTCCGTCCAAGATGGCAAAATGAAAATGAAAACCGGAAGAGTGGTATCAAAGTCAAAGATCACATACAATGTGATACAATGTAACTAAGCCAAATGGATTGATCGTGCTACAAAACTGGAAGTACCACATACATATCAACTACGCAATTTGATTACCGGGTTTCCGTAGATTACAGTGCAATGCAAAATAAAAGTAACATAAACTAGGACAAGAAAATGAACATGAATTTGGGAAAGTTGTAACATGAACCGACTTGCATGCTATTTCAAAGAATGTTTGAAGGTGTAACTGACTCTTTATTTTGTTTTCAGGAAAAGGGCAGTAATGGAGCAGACTCAGCGCTATCGACCAGAAGTCTTGGAGAAACGAGCCCCATCAAACGAGAACATCTACGAAATCGAAGAAACCGATGTTGTCGCGGACGAAATCAGGCTCCCGCCCTCTACGTCGAATGGCGTACACAATCCTACCACTGCCGTCCGGAATGGACATGGGCCGCCATCGAGGGCGCTGCCAAGCATTCATCTGTACGCTGACGTGACTTTGACGCAAGATGAGATGATCAGTCCTTCATCTGACTACGGGACGTCGGATGATGTGGAACAGAATGGTTTAGGTTCCGTAGCCACGGACCAAGGTGATGCTGAAGTACCGCCTTCAAATCCAGGACAGGGTAAAAGGTATTATTTCGTACTGGAAGATGCGGTACCTTCTAAGCAAGCCGATGCGTCTAAGCCGGAAGTAGTCTCTCCGCAGTCCCACACGTTTACGCCCTCTGATGGACAGCAGGATGATGATCACACGCCAAAGATTAAACACGGGCATTCTGCTAGTAACCTGCTCTATGAAGTCCAGGAGGGCCACACAGTGGAGTCTGAGGCGGACGAACGAGCGCATCATGGATCAAGAGAGGACGACGGTGATGCCCAGGGGTACCCGAGTCATGACAAGAGCTGCAAGTACGTCAACAGTGAGTTCCACAGCGTGCCGAAGAGCTTAGAGGATAATCCACTCTACAAGCCATCGAATATCAGATCACTCGACGCCACCGAGACGAACCCTGATGCATCCGCCGTGAAGCCGGGGCGTAGTCGGTCAAGCAGCGAGGCAGAAACACGTGTGTCTCCACCAGCTAGCGCGGGAAATACAACGGGACACAAACTGTCGTCTGCGGAAGACACTGAACCCTCAGATGCGACAAGTCCGTGTTATATGAACACGGAGTTCCACGAGATGCCTGAGTTGATGGACAATGTTCTTTATAAACCCTGCACGAATTGTGTCCCTGGAGACATATCATGAGGTGGGAAGTCAACACTAATTATTAGCAAACTGTAAAGCTGAACAATACTGAACATTGAAAAGATATCTGAAATGCTGATTTTGTTGACGATACGTGAACTATTTATGCCTGCTCCTGGCTTGTGTGATCGATGGTTCTTTGTCACCATAGGTAGGAAGAAGGGGAGATAAAAAAGAGTCCATCAATGCAAGATGTATGCCATTTTTGCAAAATACGAATATATCGCCTCCTTTAATTCGTGTGTATCATCTTCTAATACATATTTCATATGATTCGCAATCTGGCAGGTGTTCAAGATGTCAATAGAGATAGGAAACAGCTTTCAAAAAAAATCCAGCTGGTATTTATGTATATCCGTTTTTAAATAAGTTACTGAGATATGAATGATTAGTTCCCGTTCGAGGCCTGGGGTGTAATGTATTCACCATATGATGTTTACAAATATTATTTTATCACCGCATGAAGATGAATACACAGAGGCAAGAAATCAGCTGATTTTACTGGCGTTGTGCCCACGCCCCCTTTTCAATCGAGAACAAACACAAAGTGAAGTTCCTCGATGCGTTTTGCTTGCCGATCTTGGTACATGTACTGCACAGGTTTCTGAGAGTCACGGAGAACCATAATGTGCCTTCTGGCAGAAAAATAGAAACAAAAGAACGTTATTTTTGTTGATGAAGAGACGTAAACAATTAAGTTACCATGGTATCTTAATCGAACAATGCTTTAAATCTGTTTTATTGAGTGTCAGGTACAGCTTGTTGCTATTTCAGTTTAACAGTAGACTGATGGAGGTGTTAACATGTCCCACCTTAATCTATTCAACACATCCATGTCTATTTCCGGTTGGACCCCCAAAACTCCCTACTCTCACTTTCATCTCTGGTCGATGACTGTGTACGGAGAGCATCGTCATAGGCGGGAAATGGATAAAGGGACGTAGGATGGTAGGTTAACGGTCAGAAAATTGAATTTACAAAACGAAAACGAAAACCATCCCCACAAAACAGATATGACAGGCAAAAGGGAGTGTCTTCTGACAGTCTATCGAAATGATGCATGCACACGTCCATGCCACTTAACCACTGGCCTCATCGGGGTACTGTTACGAGTTCGTCTAATTAAAAACATGGATCCACCAGGCGTTTCAAATCATAATGATTAGTGTAGTGATTCAATTCATGTATGACTATTACGCGGCGGACATCGCGTTTGACCGAGTGATTCACCTTGGGCCATTGTCTATGTCAGACTGATTATTGGATTAACTCCTTGTGTGCGTGATCGAGCGCTGTTGTATGATATGTGTGCATAACCGGTGCAAGTTTCCCTCTATTGTACAAACAGGGTTAAGAAAATTGAAGCAGTCAGGCTGCCGCTACCGGTGACGACTACAATACCTTTCTCTGACAAAAGGAAGCAAGTGACAGATCACGCAAATTTGAGCAATTACTGTATTTAGAGTGTGCCCGGCACTACGTACATACTAGCAAATCTAGAAGGGATATGCTCTTCTTGTTTGTGAGACATTCAAGATAACATGGTGTGGTGTTGTATTGATGTCAATGCAAATGACAGACGCATGTTGCTCATTTACAAGAATAGCCACAATTTCAAATTTCTTCATTTTAACAAAGTGGGGCAGAAGAGGCTTTCGTAATATTTGATGTTACAATGTAGCTAAATGTTTTGGGCTTCAAAGTTGTTTATAACAAAGCAAGCAGTGTCAAGTTTGGGACCTGAAATAAGCAATGAAATAATGAACATAATGCATGGATGAATATTCATTTCTGATTCCTCTTAACTTCAATCATGATATTATTTGAAATGTATGCTAAATGAACATTTGCATGATATATGCAATGTCGGCCTGTATAGCTATTTCGTTGAACAGCAACTACGACGACGTAATTCTATTTAGTTACATTTGAATTTGTTTGATTATTTCTCTTTAGACATTGTTTTAATGTAATAGATGTAAATGTACCTTATACCAATACATTAATGCTAACACACAACAATCGAACAATATACATGATCTATAACCCACTTTGAAACAAAGCTCTGTATACATATTATGTGGTGCTATTATGTTACTCAGTAAATTTCTTTGTATTTATGTGCGGCACACTCGAATAAGTAGTATTAAATACAATACTAATGTTTGTTGATGTGTGTATATTTTGTTGGAATTATTTCTTTGCAAGAGCCATGATTAACGCCAATAGGCTTGAAATTTGGTTGTATACAGAATGTATGTACTGGCATTCTTCATTGTTTGATATTTGTTGTAAACTTGAAGTTGTAAATAAAATTACTGTCGACTGTTATGAGTGCTGTATGCTTTTATTTGAACATTTGTTGTACAATGACACCCCTACGTGTTCAACATTGCTCTCCCCGAGTTTCCCATGGTGGAAATTAAGAATAACCGATCTAAAATATTTAGTTCATGTTTGGTTCATTTTAGACTGGCGTAGTTTTATTTCATGAAAAGTAACGAAGGTAATGCAAGTTCCACAAGTTACTGATTCAACGTAACCTATATGGTATATAATACAATTAAATTTGTTTTAACGACCACCTGCCTATATGAACCACATTCCTCGTTTCCCATGAACAATAGTCATCATCAAGCTGTTTCAAAGTGATACAAGACTTCACTGCTTTATGTCTTAAAATAATTTGCAATTGTTTAACTCCTTTTTTGTTCGGTGACTTTGACAAATCGTCACATCTAAAACAAAACAAGTTCACAGTGACAACCCCTGACTCATTCCAGGAGTTCTTTAGCAGTGCAAGTAAATGTTTGGATTGGAGTGTGAGTGTGTGTCGTGGAATAAAAGTGTATATCATAGGCTTATATAGGTATACAAACCAGGATATATATTACAGGGGAAAAACACCGGGGATGACTATGAAGTAAGATATTTATCTTTGGCGTTCACAAAAGGCTTATGGCCGGAATATTAAGAGGACTGCTAAACTCCAGCATTTGAGTTAACTTGTATTCAATTTCATCATTTCTATCACAAACGCATCCTCTTGAATTAGTCTATACACTACGACTGCTGTTTATATATACGTATGTCTGTGTGGTTGTGCATATGTGCTTGCGTGTGTGTATGTTCGTATGTGTTTATTTGCGAATGCGTGTCTACGTTGTGTGCTTATGAGAGAAAAACATATACATGATATTTTTAAGGGGAAATGTATGTTCACGGCGAATATGAATCATAACCAACTTAAAAGTGATAAAGGGAATCGAAAACGACGCCTATGAGGTGATAATAAATCTTTCATAATAAATTTTACATCACTATGTAAAATAGAATGTAAACCAGTCAACCTGTCAGACAATATTTAATACGTTATTTCCGATCTTCAGTCAACGATTCATACAAGAGGGAAGGGGAGATTGAGCGGTATTGGGGCCACCCCTCACCTTGAAATGTCAGCCCGCTCGTGATCATAATGAATCACTTTCCCCCGTTACGTAACAATGTCTCGCTATGTACCCTTTAAATATAGCCTGACAGTGTCATTATTAATGGTGATTAATCGTAGTGTTCGGGATGAGTAAACCTAGCGGCGATATTTCAATCAATCTCCAACAAGCCCAGGTTTTAGATTTTGGAGTCGTCTTACAATAATGTTGTTGACACTTGAACTAAGTCTACGCACTCAGATTT
This sequence comes from Arbacia lixula, assembly GCA_963669155.1. NCBI lineage: Eukaryota > Metazoa > Echinodermata > Echinoidea > Arbacioida > Arbaciidae > Arbacia > Arbacia lixula. Next base: position 12,907,158 of record OZ022586.1, on the reverse strand, counting down.
GTAACTTCACACTGGCTTATAGGGGATAATGTTAAGCCATAGTTGTGATATGGGTGCCTTATGTAAATGTATTTTGAAACATACCCCGCTAATTTGTGAAAATTGATGTTTTCTCTCGATATGCAGATATATACAATTTCATTAATATATACTCTTACATTGGCTAATAATCCCAAGAGCACTCTCACACATCAACTTTTACCATTAGAACTACCATCAGCATCCAAGACCTCTTGTTGAAAATTTGGTATCGGAGTATTTGTTTTCATCTACGACTACAGTAGTATTTCACTGTGCAACAATGCCAGCAATTTCATAACTTGGGCTTCGGTTTTGTAAGAGCAACTCAAAATGTTGTTCATAACCTCATGAGCATGATTGGACTTCTTAAAGACAGCCCGTCTCTTTTCAGATCACCACAAAACCATCGAAACATTGACAAAACATATAGAGAAGTGTTAGCAAGCTGTATATTCATAATCTTAAACTGATACGTAGTGTTAAATTCAAATAATGCACCTAAACAACGTCTGATTAATAGTCTTTACCTCAGGCGCTTAGCAGTTTGTGTTGAAATATCTCCTTTATTGATTAATCTGATTATTAAATTATAAAACGCATTATGAAAAAAATTGTTCTATAGAAGGAATCATCTCCAAAGTTTGGTAATTATTCATAAAATTAGGATTTCACACACGCATAATAACCACATAGATACTGTAACGAAGACTAATACTTTTTTCGTAGTACGAAAAAAGTCGGTTTGAAATTTAACGGCTGAAATTTTTTACATATACAGAAAGCTTCAATATGCTATATTCTTAGAAATGGTCTTGAATCACACTTTCTTCAATTTACGATCGTGATAGACGATTTCAAATTTTAAGTTTGCAAAAGGGACAGACAATCTTTAAACAATTCCGTTTTTGAGTACGATTGCAAGACGACAATAATATTGTCTAGCGCAAGACTTCTTTGAAGTACTTGACAACTTCCGGATGGAAATGCGTTGCTATTTTTGTCAGTGTCGATGGAAGCGCCTCCACTTTTTCTGCCCTCCTTGAAGTCATGATCGCCTAACATCAGTGAGGTGGAAATGAATGGAATGACTTTAAGACGGGATTCAATCATTACCAATGATACAAAAGGTTCAAACAAAAATAGTTCTGCCCTTGCCTTATACACCACTCCCCCCTGACAAGAATTGCATTTTGAAGTGAGCTTTCGTTCCAGCCGTAGTGGGCATCACGGCCATTTGAATTTCCACCCTCTCCTCCTCATCTTTCTACTCCTCCGCTATGATTTATCCTTCTTTTATCGAATAGTTATTGTGTTTTTTCCCTCAAAAATCCATATGCGTACATTATCCCCTTCCCCTTATATGCCTTCCGTTCTGACCTACATAACCGGTATAATCATACTCAGACGCCTGGATCAAGCCTACCCTTTACCGGAAACGCGCGATGAGACACACATCTACATTTAGCATCTGAATATGTAAGATAAATAGTTGAGATTATTTCAACAAAAATATTTCGCTAACTGAAAAAGGTGTTAGATTTGTGTAAGCTAGAACACTCGTTTTTTTTTTTTTTTTTACTCATTTACCTCATCTTCCTTGTGCGTGCGTCTTGTCGCATGTCTCTCCCCCCCCCCCCCTCCTAGTCTCTTTCTCTCTCTTACTCTCTCTCTCTCTCTCTCTCTCTCTCTCTCTCCGTTCCTCTTTCTCTCTCCCTCTCTCTCTCTCTCTCTCCCTCTCCCTCTCTCTCTCTCTCTCATCACCCCCCCCCTCTCTCTCTCTCTCTCTCTCTCTCTCTCTCTCTCTCTCTCATCACCACCCCCCCGTCTCTCTCACTATCATGTTGTCCTCTAATTCCGTCTCGGTCTGTCTTTATCTGTATTTTTTTCGAAATGCTTTCCTCCAGTCTCTCTCCCTCTCTCCCCACCCTCCTTCTCCCCCCCCCCCCCCCTTCTCTCCTCTCATCTGTGGACCTGCCCCGTTCATCCTCTCCCCCATTCCCGTGTTTCCACATTTCTTTCCACTTATTTCATCATTCACTGCACTGAACATAATCAGTGCGTTTGTTCACATTTCAATAAATGATGGATTTTGATTGAATTCCATTATTTAGCGTTTACCGTGCAATTGTTTCCCTCTCGGTACAAATCTCTCTCCCGGTGCACTTTTCCGATCGCATTGCCCCCTTTTGCATCAGACAAACATGCGTAGTGCATTTACTGACTCATAGGCGTTAAAGGGCATATATTGTACTGGGAAGGCAAAAAAAAATGTAATTGTTAGCAATCTTCTTGCCAATGGTCTTAAATTCATATATTGTCTATTGTAGAAGCTTGCTGAAAGTTATTTGCCCTCAAATGATCCACACATGGAGTAATTAATGATTAATGATTAAATCCTCCTAAATGTTCGGCTCGAACATTTTGAGGATTTGTGATTTAATTACTCATTTCCCCAAATGTAGATCATTTGAGGGCAAATAACTTTCAGCAAGCTTCTAAAATAGACAATACATGAATTTAAGACCACTGGCAAGAAGATTGCTAACAATTCATTTTGAAGGCTTTTTTGCCTTCCCAGTACAGTACATGCCCTTTAAGAGCGGGCCAGGTTTATCACTCCTACCATGTCATACATGAAATAGAATCACCTTTAAGCACAGAGCATTTCGTAGGCAGACGACTGCATTAAGTCACGTTTAATCATCACGATTATAGGAAGCATGGGGGCACTTGGATTTGTTAGTCCTGTCATAATTGTACAACGGTGAGCAAAATACTTGTAGAAACAGGCGAGGAATACCTATGGGTAGCCCCTCACAAAAATACAACACCAAATAAAATTTAGAAATAATAATGAAAAAGGAAAAAAAGATACACATAAAGGTTGTACAGAGCAGTTTATTTTTTATTATTTATTTTAACGCCACAATTAGATACTCTGTGCGAGGGGCGTTACAAGGAGCGTAGGTGATGGTAGGGTGTGTGTGCGAGGGGAGGGAATGGGGGGGGGGGGGGGTAGAGGGTGAGTAGAGATGAAAATTTGATGAAAAGCTGAACCAATAGAGTCTCATTCGTGTATCGTAACGATAAAGTACCGTACTTTATTGTTGTATTTTGACAGAGTAGTATTAGGGTGCGTCTACACTCAATTTGCGAAGGCAGAATTAGCGTTTTGAACGGCCGATTGTAAACGCTCATCCAAAACGCCGTTTACCATTTTACGGGGTTTCTATTTACATGTACATGATGTATGCTCAACTTTTCCGAGGACGAGAAATAGCTGAATACGCGACTGCACTGCGCATGCGATCGTTCGTTGACCCAAGAAGGCAGGTCAAACTGTGGCGCGCGCTTTTCGGATTTTTTTTTTTTTTAATCGAGTATTAATACGCGTGTATGCACTCGCTATCGCTCAGCTATGTTTGTGTTTAGCTTGTCTTTTAATAATTATTTCGTTTATCTAGCTACACCCCTGAACGCGAACTTAACACAATGGTAGGAATAGATCGGCGCATGTGTTTATAGGTGTTGAAAGCTCAACAATGCTTGCTGCTACTCATGCTGCTTAGGAATCGTACTGGCATTCATCAAGGGTCACCTGAACCGGAAAGGCGCTGAGATTACGTCATTGTGTAAATTACTGGTGACTTAATGCACACCTGGCACATAATTAGTTAAAAAGTAGGGGCCCAACACATTTGCACTCCCCCTCTACCACGTTTCGCTATAATGCGTGCAAATCCGACCTTAACCAAATGATTCCACAAACGTATATAATGTAAGGCTATTTGGATTTATTCTAAGACCTACAAGGTGCACTCTATTTTTACTACAGGCCCCAATGCTTCTTAAACTAGTTTGTACCATTGATGTATTTAGCAGAAGTTATAAACATCCATCACATTGATTTTTTTTTCCTGAAATACATTCATTATTTAACTTAAATTGTTGTAATAGGTTGAGTTCCTTGCTTTGCACTCATGAAATGACATGATTTCGCACACATATCCTTTAATTTTATAAGAGGAAATGCAATAGCAACGCACATTTACAAACTAATGTCAGGCTCCAAACATCTTCTCTCTTACGTAAGTTATTGTTGTGAATATATGTTATGTAATTGGTATCTAAATCTCAATCAGTGTACGAAAAACTGTAATTGCTGATACGAGTTTAATGATCATTAAACTCCAAGTCACTTATAGATGATGCGTTAAGTGTTAAGTGTTTTAGTTTGCTGAGTACGCGTCATTGTTCAAATTTGACCTTAAACTAAAACAGGAAACTATCAAAGGTCAAGTTAGTGTCTCACCATATCTGTCTCTGCTTTTTTCCGTCTGTGTACTACAGATCTTAAGCCGCAAATACCTCGTGTTTTCGACAAAAATAGCTGAGAGATCAGTCAACAACATTCGTATTTCCACAAGGCTTAAAACATCAGGAAACAATTGAGTGTATGCCGTGAACAGGAAGTTGGAAGGTATTTCAACATGCATGCGGCATCTTTTTGACTGAGTGAATGATAGAAGCGATCTACACTGCTTAACCCAGGCCTTGTGGATTGTCAGATTTGTTGAAAGGAGAAACTCCCATTCAATAATCAAACGTAATAAGTGATGAATTGTCACGAAACATGTTTCTACAAATGACATCATTCGAGTTTATGACATATGCATTCAGACTGCAATTAAAATGTAACATGTGAAAAAAAAGTTTTCAGCAGTGCCGACAAAGTTTTGTTTTAACACATATATGTAAAATGTCGTATTCCTTACGCTTAGTGAGTGGTGGTGGTGGTGGTGGTGAGGGGGGGGGGGGGGGGGGGGCTGAGGGGGGAGGGGCGTAAGGAGTAGCTGATGTTTCATTCAGGGTTTGAGATTGTTGCAATCTTAACTATCACAAGAATACATTTGGGTCTGTTGGGATTGTTCTCCCTTCACAAAATTGAGCGGTATTTACTGTCTTTCCTCAAAATTCTTTATATTATTCATACTTTATGCAGATGGGCATGTATACGATTTGCGCCCCTTTTTTTCTGCGCGCTCTAAATCAGGTCAAAGAAGACACGACAAAGTAATATCACACAACAGTTACTAACATCTGGTTTTGTTCATACTTAGTGGTGGTATTCTTTACATTGTGCCAACGAAGAAGACTTGCTATATGCGTCTCGTGGAATAATTCTAATATAGAGTGGCACGACATGTTTGCAAAAAAAAAAAAAAAAAATGCAGTTTCACGAACGCGCGCGCTCTGTACAACCGTGACTCGAGACACGCACATGAAATCAGTCGGCATCATAATTCGCGCGCTGGCTGGCTGAGACGAATTCACAATTTTATCTGCATGGTGTGGGAGCAGGCAGAAGTTTCCGTAGACTTCCTTCCCCAGTTGTTTCGTTCCACGTAGCGGCGCAACTGACCAGTCATTCATTTAGCGTGTCTGTGGTTTATTTTGGACGGACTGATGTTGCAGACGGAAGCCTAGCTGATTGACAACACTCCTTGGGCGTTAGATATGAGTGTGGATACTGCATCTGATGACGAACCGTTCCCCACCTGCCCCTGTAACATTGCTCACATCGGGAATGCCTCCGTTTATATTCTTACAAACAGCCAAATCAGCAACCATACATCTCCTGTCCCCCCGTTCCGCGCAGGATTCGCATTCGGTTTAAAAGTTGGAAGCCAAACTTGAAAAGCAATTTGAATTTTGTTCAACGACCGTGACTGATGGATATACTTGCAAGTAACATGGGACGTGGAATGTTCGATCGCCAGAGGTTTTTCTATTTGCTATTTTGGATTATACTCGTGCATATTTGGTCAACGGATTGTCAGAGTAACGGAGGTGAGTCTAACCGGTGGCTTGCACATGAAAGATTTATGTGCATAAATAGTTTATTCGGCATCATCTGCGTAATTATTGTTTCTTGTTTTTGTTATCCCTTTTCCTTCCTCCTTAAACACCGCATCGTCTGCTTTAGATGTTATGTAATATCAGGAAGGTGTTAGAACTGGAGTAGGCACGGAGAGTAATCTATCCCTACATCAGTCGCGTTCAATAATAGCACAATATAATATTTGTCGCGTTTGCTTCTTTGATCCAGTGACGACCGCCGCCAAATATGCAAGACAAGTTTTGGGTGCATTTAGCGGAATATATATTCTGTATGCGCAGACGATTTCAGAACTGCTTCATGTACTGAAGTGCATGTGCAGTAGTAGTGCATCTTATAATGATACGATTCGTGAATTTCAAATCATATTGTTGCTTCGTTTCTGTGATAAATCGAGAATACTGTGGAAGACATGTCAGAGAAATGCCTCCATATCGCGCATTGGACAATCATATTTCCTTACAAATATCTTGTAAATCGTTTATTGAGTGGTTCATCTTTCATGGAAACAACCTCAATTTCATGTCCGGAGATGTCCGAAAAAGTTATGGACCAAATTCTTTCTACAATTTTATCAAAATTTCCTTTCGCTCACCCCCAAACCAATTTCCAATGTGTGGAATAAGATCAGTCCCAGCGAAGGCTGAACGGTTGACATATTTCTAAAATCAGATTTTCTTTTGTTATTCACAGGTAGGCACTGCCTTATTAAAAATATGTATTGTTTAAAATCCCTGAATGTCTTTATTTTTTCTATGAGGCGGCGGTCATCATAGATCAAAGAAAGTCTATCGGAGCGCATTTTTATCCATGGTAGGTCCATGTTCTAATTAACAACATTTCTACTACTAGTGTCTGTAATACTGTAATGCTGCTTAAAGAGTTAATCGACATACACATTACAAAGCCATTATGGTCACAGAGGTTGGAGCGTGATCAACGTTAACTCTGTGTGTGCTATATGTGCCCTTTTTGCACAACTAATACACACGTATCACATAGAGCAGCGGGTTATCCGGTACTCAAAGGGTTTAGAGGCATACACATTATAAAGACGTTATCGTTGGAGCGTGATCAGCGTTAACCCTCTCATTACCATGCGATTATTGACTGTGCTGTAAGTCAATGGTTCATTATTGATGTCGTATTCAGATGGTTATACATGCACGGAATATTTGTCATCCCGGGGACAGCTACCCAATGATAGCGAGTGAGCAGGGGTATATAAATCTACACATGACTCAATCTACTGGCCTGACGGGGGCTAGCCAGGGGCGAGGGGTTAGGGGCAAGAGGGGGGAGGATTTTACTAATCATTAAACAACTGTTACTGAAATACTTGGACTCTAGAAACACGCTTACTCAACAACCCTCACTTTTATTAGCCCCACCTCTACCCCCCACCCCCCTCCCCCTCCCGCATCCGTTCCCTCCCTCATCACACATACAGAGATTCACATAATCTATCATAACATATTGATAATTATCATAATAATCATAACTAACAATATTATTAACTACGCTACAGAGCTCTTTGGAAGAGTACTCGTCGTGACTTTCATAAAAGACAACCCTGGTTAAATAAATCGTGGAATTAATGCACCAATGCAATAAGCTCAATATATGCGATTACAATGATATGCTATACCACTACTTATAATGATTATTTAAATAATCCACCACAAATACAGCTTGGCAATGTACAGGCCCGGTTAATCCAAATCGGCAGTATTTCGTGCCATACATAATATGTTGTGGTCGATTTTTTTCGTTCTACATATTCGCGTACTACGGGCGTAGTACCATTCTCGCTGAATGTACATCGTACAATGTTGAAGGCTAATTAGAGGGAAGTGTTCTCGTCTCGGTCTATGAAAGGTTTCAATTTGCCATCCAATTAGACCGCGGAGATCATCGGAGGAAGGGGGTCATTTAAGGAATTGCTCATTGTCGGATCGAGTGACACTTTGAGGCTGTTTCCACAAAGCCGCCCATAGTTTGTATACAAACATGACTGTTACCCAGTTCATGCATTGCTGGTAGCAACGAGGATGATACAATAACATAACCCAATGTTCCTGGAAGAGTCCTATAAACATGGTTTGATTTCAGTTCACAAATTTGAAGCTCCATTGCGACCTATGGAAAAATTATACGGTTCATACATTGCAGCAAGAATAATATCGTAATAGAACCAATGTTTTGGAACCAGTATTATGATGATAATTCAATTCAGGTTAAACATCCGCTTACATTTGAACTTATCTTGCAAACTACAACTTGTCATGCAACGTGATACATGTAACATGTAAGAAATATTCATTGCCATACACCCCAATGCATATCGAGTGGATATTACTAAGTAAACGATAGTTTCGTTTTGTCCAACACATGGAAGTGTTTATTTACAAAGGATGCTTTCAGCTTGAAGCCAAGTATTTAGGGATAAATTGATTTAATAATCAGCTAGTGCAAGAAATAATGACAATCACATGTTAGTTCAATATTGAGCGTCACTGTGAGTACTCCAAGAACCATCCAGAGTGTACATTTTCACAAGTTGTACACACAAATTCTATAAAGAATAAACTCTCCTGGCACACAAGTGAAGTTTGGAACGACTTTCGTAATATCACGGTGGTTGGTTTCCACGGAAACTAACATTGAAAAAAAAAAAGGTGCTAGGTTATCTTTTACACAAATTTCAAATGGCATTAACAATCTGATATTAATATGTTCCCATATTTTAAATTTCAATCGATCCTACTAAATGTGAATGGCCTGCGTAAGGAATGTGCAATCCTCATTTGAACCGTTCCTGTTCCAAACACTGAGACTGTCGTATCAGTTTTGCCTACATTAATAATGACCCAGTTTCTCGTCAGTGGAACTAAGCACATTAAAGACTGAAATTTTGTTATCACGGACGGTTTGTATTAACGAATGAGAGTGCATATGCGCAATATGGATGGATCTGTTAAGCTGTTGGGTATCACACAAATACTTTTTTTTCTATAAGATTCGCTTGCGTTACTGTGCACAACTCTTTCAGAGGCGCACATAGGGTATTCTTCCATAATCATCGGGACTTCAGTTTGTAGTAAGCCTATGGGGTTTCCAAGGCGCGGTAATGTAAGGGTTAACCGACATCGCGGAACCCCGGCGATTGCCAGATATGTATTTAGAAACTTGCTGAAACCGATTTACCCTAATTTCACTAATTATTTGATCCGCACAAGGCGGGGGTGATACGCTTCATCGCAGTAGAGTAATCTTCGGGATTTGAAACTAATTGCTGCTAAAACCACTTCAGCTTGTTCAGCGCGTTATATGTGTACATGTTGCATGATTATGTAGTTTACATGTGTGTGATGTTTATAAATAACACAGTGAACCACTCCCTTTACACGTTGATTTGAGTGCAATGTGAGAGAAAGAACGATGGGGAGACAGGGGGAGAGAGAGAGAGAGAGAGAGAGAGAGAGAGAGAGAAGGAGAGAGAGAGAGAGAAGTAGAGAGAGAGAGAGGGAGAGAGAGAGAGAGAGAGAGAGAGATAGAGAGAAGAGATAGAGGAGGGGGAGGGGGGTCAGAGAGATAGAGAAACAGGGATAGTGAGAGAGAGAGAGAGAGAGAGAGAGAGAGAGAAAGAAAGAAAGAGAAAGACAGAAGGAGGGAGAGAGAGGGAGAGAGAGAGAGAGAGAGAGAAAGAAAGAGAAAGACAGAAGGAGGGAGAGAGAGGGAGAGAGAGAAAGGGGGGGGGGACAGAAAGGAAATTGAGCGAGAGAAATAACAAATGAGTGAGTTTTTAAGAGGGAGGACATGTCTCTGAATTCATATTGATTCAATTTCGGGTGCTGCAAGTGATTGGTTCGGTAATTTGAGAGGTACTTGCACCATTACTACCCCCTCATTTACGAGGGCAGGAAAAACTATTTTCTGAAATGGACATATTAAATCTGTCACGTCCTATAATCGCAATTTCGCTCTTTAACCGTCCTGAAACGGCATGCATGGGAAAAGCTCGAAACAATACGATGGCTGCACGCGATCTTATTTCTAACTCTGCGGTTAATTCAATAAATATATGTAGGTTTGTGGACGCCTACAGTTATGTCGTTTAAGATTGTCGTATTCTTTTTGACACTTAATATCACATTAACATACGGAAATGATAAATTATTGTGGTTATTAAGCAGCAAAACACAATTTCAAGCACAAACCAATGCTAGTTTTAGGTATTGCATGTGGCGCATGTAAAGTTTAATCTACTGCCAATACGGTTCTGTCAGAGCACGGACCTTAGGTTACATACCACGAGTATACATCAATGCATATATTGAATGATAAGCTGGTTGGATAAAGTTGTTCCCCTTGATTCGAGATGTGTCTTAAACCGCACGGAACTACTGTAATGCAAGTTATGTATTCTGTATCCTTTAATTGTGTATACTATATTCCAGGCTGTTTCATGAAGGATTCTACCTGCTTTGCCTGTAGTAGACTAATCTGCCCTACTCTGACAAAATAAAGCAAGTGACAAATAACTCAAATCTGGGTCATTGATACTTTTAAATTGTATCAAGCATTCCCTCCATAGAGACAAAATCTGGAGAAGAAATATTCATCTTGCTGCGAGATATTCGATCTAACATAATGTGGTGTTGCACTGATGCCAATGGAAGTGACACATTTTGCATTTACAAGGAGAGTATCTGATGTCAGTTGCTTACTATTTTTCAAAGTAGGGCAGTAATCGTCTCGATTTCTTATCCGACTATTGAAAAAAGAGTAAGATGCCAAAACAACTAGTGTTATGAGTACCAGACGCTACTCTTACAGGGAATATACTGTACTGGGAAGACAAAATTGCCTTTAAAAGGTGATCGTGAGCAATTTTCTTGCCAATGGTCTTAAATTCATGTATTATCCATTTTAGAAACTTGCTGAAAGTTATTTGCCATAGAATTACCCACATTTGTAGTAATTAGTGATTAAATCTCAAATCTTCAAATTGTTCGGGCCGAACATTTAGGAAGATTTGTAATTTAATCACTAATTACTCCACATGTGGATCATATGAGGGCAAGTAACTTTCAGCAAGTTTCTAAAATGGACAATACATGAAATTAACACCATTGGCAAGAAGATTGCTCGCGATCACATTTTGAAGTACAGTACAGTATACTACATTTAAGTTTGAATTTTAAATATCAAACAGCCTGGAAGCCAGACTAGCCCATATAATTTATGCTGCTGGCTCTTTATTTTATTGTCAGAGTCTAGAAAACAGACTACTACCCTGGAAACACCCCCGGGACTGGTGTGATTAAAGTTGAATGGCCCCTCTGCACATATGTCATACCGTATGGCAGCATGTGATATCTTACAGACCAGGGTCTGACTCATGGGGCTTAAAACACCTGGAGAAGAGTCTACGCTCCCTATCTCTCTCCCTGTCTCCCTTTATCCCTTTCTCTTTCTCCCCCCCCCCCCCTCTCTCTCTCTCTCTCTCTGTCTGTCTTTCTCTTTCAATATCAATCTCTGTCTTAAAATAAGCACGTGTCTACCCGGTTCTATTTATTAGCTCCTAGGACATAATTGGTTCATTTCGTGTTTAAACACCCATGTAGGTTGCCAATACATAATAAGGATTTTAAAGCGAAATTCAATAAACTGGAATCAAAATACATCCCACCTACATAGATATGTTCTTTATCAATTATCTCATTAATGAACAAATTAAAAAAGATACAACTTGATAGAATCGCTCGACATTCTCGAACAGCCTCTTTACCAGTTGCTTTCTATGATATTATATTCTGTTAATTACAACTCACACGTAAATCATGTAAATAGCAAGTAACATGGCATTCATGAAATACGCATTTACTTTAATAAACAACTGGCAGTGGCCTTTGTTCTAAACAAACATTTGTAATTTATGTAGTTTATTACATTATCGCATCATCTTCGTTAAATGCAAACCCCGAATAGATTTAGCGTTTTCATATAAACCATGAGTACTGCCAAGAAATAAATTACATATGATTGATGCTCTTAAAGTATGATTTGGCTGCCAAGCGGTCATGGCAGTTTTGTGGTGCGGGGATGATATAACAGCTGTTATAACGTGGTTAAACCATAATGGAATAAATACCGTATTGTACTTTTCTGTGACGAATCGGTCCCAGGGATCGAGGAAGTCCACTTCTAGCCTGGCTTCAAGGCTGTTCGATATTTTTATCCCAAACTTTGAAACGTCTGATGAAGTCATGGTAGTTTGTACTGCATAACAGACATATTTGTCGCCAAATTGGGGATTGTGCGTTAAAGGGTCAGGTCACCCTGACATTAAGTTTGTTGCAATGAAATCAAAAGCTTGTAAGAAACATTTAAGTGAAGGTTTGACGAAAATCCGTCAAAGGATAAGAAAGAAATGATTTGTAAGACCCTAATTTTGTGACGTCAGGTGCGAGGTGCTAGCCCGTAATGTTGTGTACTGTGTGATTGCATTAATGTTCTGTTTTTGACAACGGAATTATTTTTGTGCATACAGATATGTGTGTGTAAACACTTATTTGATATACTAATTTGTAATGTATATCTATTAAATGCTGCTATATGTTGGAAATAACATGAATAGTTAAATAAAAACGTAATAATTTGAAAGTGTCATAACGTTAGACCTGGGTGTAAATGTAATAATTCTTTTTAAAAAAAGGGCTGATAGGCCTCCTTCAAGGCTAGCCTAAATGACAATCAAATAGGTACCCCCAAAAGAGGGACACCCGAAGAGACGTACACCCATACACATACATCCCAGCTGCTATGTATCAACCTGTTGTTGAAGTCAGATTTCCGCTAAGCTTCTCTTTTCGTTGGCCCGTATTCTAAACAGAGGTTTAACGCAAACGGTGTACTAAGCCGGGCTAACAGTATTGGTCACTAAACAAAACAACATAAAACATTATTATTATTAACTAGATGTCATCGATTTTGTCCTCAGATTTACTATGATGGTATATTGAGTTTGTTCATTTAATGATTACAGCGAATAATTGAAATTTCCCGCTGTTGCGATTCTGTGATCAATGAACATCAATGATTTTGTGACAATATCAATCAAATCATTTATTTGGCGTTCCATACAGTTGGTCCAAGATTATAGTACACCCTGTTTTGAATACAGGCCATTATATTTCAAGGGGGGTAGTTTGCTTGCACAAACCTTTGTCAGGTGGTAAACAAGTTTAAACAATTGAGTTCCCTCCCTTGGTATGTTGTACATATGTAATGACAGAGATACCTGTTTTTCAGTTGTCAGGCTTTCATATTCTCAAAAGCAATATATCAATACGTGCCTAACATGAAAGCATTTTCCTACATTGAATGTCACAAAACCTTTCGGTACTATATTTAACTCGTTCAATTAGATGGCAACGAGTTGTTTATGTTTCATTACAGATTCGACAATGACGTTGGAAATACACTGCATCCGGTAGAACTAATCATTTTTAATGTCACGTGACAATGTGTATGGATGTCTGTGTTTATGTATGTATGTGTGTGCCTGTTGGGGTGCGTGTCTTAGCATGTGTTCGCATGTGTTGTTATAGGAGGGCAAGGGGTAGGATACTATTATATAGGCCTAAGCATGTGTTGTGGTTTGTGTATGTGAGGGGGCGGGGGCCGGGGTTTGTACGTGTTTACGTGTGTATGTGTGTGTGTGTGTGTGTGTGTGTATGTGTTAGAGAGAGAGAGAGAGAGAGAGAGAGAGAGAATGGGGTGGGGGAGGGTGTGTGGAGAAATGTTCTGTTCGTGGCGGGTGCGATTGCAAATCCACCTTCGCCTGCAGAAAATTTGACCAACGTGTAAGTCAACATGGTCAAGGAAAAACATAATCCCTTCATATCGGCTCAATAGAGTCATAGCCTCAAAACCTCTAAATTGATACAAAAATCATTAAATCTATCGTTCAATCAACCAATCAACCAGAGAACTGTCGTATAAACTTGTACATGGAATGAATTATCAAATGAGTTAAGAAGTTGTACCCTGCACTCTGCATACAAAATTAAACTGAAAAGATCAAAGATCTCTTCATATTCAAAGAAACTCATGTAAAGATAGTTTTGTGACGTTGTTATGTTCTTACCCATGCGATGTGTGCGTATGTGTGTCAATGTAAGTGTGTGCGTGTGTCTATGTGCGTGTGTATGCATAGTTTTGTATGCTGTATACAATGTGTCAATTTTGAAAGATGATATAATTTTGTATGTAGAAGCGGGCTATTGCTTCCAAATATTTTACTTTTTTATGTTTATACGATCAATTGATACATGGCATGTAGTTTTCTTTTTCCTATTTATTATGTGATTTAGACTTAACAAAACGAACCTGAACTTGAACTCAATTAAACAGACAACCAGCCAACAATTCACACCACATCAATCAATTCATAAATGATTTGATGGACCAATCAGTTGATCTATCAATCCGTACAGCAATATATGCATGAACGAACCATATAACCACGCAAGCAATACAAAGTCACATGTTAGGCAAAATGTCAACAATCAGTACGTCAATATATTATTGAAGTCACAAATCACACGACTAACAGCAAAGGTACTAATAATTTAACGAATAGATCAATACATACAATTAGTCATTTAATCAAACTTACGATAAAAAGCACATTAAAACAGAATTGCTGATCATGTGCGACTATATAATTTAATAAATTGATAAAACAATCGATCAATGAATTTTCAAACAGAACAACAATACCGTTTATTTAAGATATCAGAAAATTACTATTTGCCCAGAACTATTTTCACTATTCAGTCGAACCTCCTGCAGTACTAACGCTATGAGCCTAATCATATTATTCAAGCAAAGTGCAGTATCATGTTCTAATAGTCGACATTCACAAAATGTCAAATAACATGAACACGAGGTCGCAATTAAGTATAAGACTAAAGCATGTTTCGTTCCTATTTTTATTTTTGACTTGATCTAATTAAAGTAACGGGTGCGGGTTAAGAGGGGAAGGTGCGGGTTTACAATAAAAACTCGAGGGGTTCGATATTATCTTCCCGAGGCATGCCATTCATTTTTTAACATCAAACCATAATTTGAAGGCGGAGAAATAATCGGTCTCGGTTTCCCGTAAATCTCCAGAAAGTGTTTAACAAGATTAACTTTCGATCCGTACCTGGTTCTATAAGCAATAATTCTGAACTCGCAGGAAGTGGAAGAACGTAGACGGTATGTTTTGCTGCTAGAATATTGATGTTTCTGATCACCTCTTGCACCCCCCCCCCCCCTCACCCCCTTCCCACCCCACCTCCTACTCCTATGCCCTCCCTCTCCCTCTTCTTGCCACCGCTTTTCTGTAGAGGGAACAGTAGTGGGCTCAGTGCCAACACTACACGGGTATATATATATATATATATATATATATATATATATATATTTTTTTTTTTTTTTTGGGGGGGGGGGGGGGGGGGAGGGGGGGGGGGGGTTCCACTCATCCCCTTTCTGCTCAAGCTCAAGCTGCAGGCACTAAACGTTGGCCTAAAGGGAGTTTCACACGGGGCTTTGCGTAGAAATGCGAAGTGTTTCGCAATTCTACCTAACAATGCGCCGAGCGACGCAAACTGATGCGCGAGATGGATGCAAAGAGAGAAACATGTTTATTGTTTTCGCGTACCCTCGGCGTAGAGCACTGGAACGCCGTTGATGCGTAAGTCTACACAACACTACGTTACTGTGCGTCATCTCTTCGCAACAATTACGCAACTGTAAGAAACCCTGCACAGTCTGCTATACGCAAAACACTCTCACGTAGGTGCGGTTCCTACGTACAGGCTACGCAACCATATGTAATCTTGCGTAGGGACTACCCCGACCCTGCGCGTATTTTTTTTTTCATGAGTACGCAGCCGATTTCGGCGTAGTCGCTACGCAACCCTACGTAACTATACGCAAAGCCTAGTGTGAAAGTTCCTTAAGATAACACTATTCGTTGCGTAGACACGAGCCCTGCACCCAGTTAGCAATAAGCGGTTAATATCCAAAGTGTATGTACCTTGCATACGTAAATTGATAATGACTCTGCATTTTCGCCATGCTAGTCATGTTAGTGTGTTACATGTACTTTGCGTGTTCACTCTGCGAAACATATTTTCTGTTCCATGATCATTGGAATCAGGATCGCTTATGTTAACCCCTATCATGTTATTTGTTGATCATATGACTATTTATCAACACAAATCGCATAGAGTAGCAGTTAATCTGACACGCAAGGGGTTAAGGACAATTGTAACTACAAGCAGTACACTATATCATTCGTTACAGGCTGGTTGTGGACTCTTCTTTTCATTCTGTGCAAGAGAACCAATCTGATGGTTTACTCTGTATGCGAAATTGATGTACCTTTCGCACAAGTAATACAGAGGAATCTCATAGAGCAGTATTTAATCTGTTACTCTCATGTGCTTCATATGAGATCAATCGTTATTGATAGAAGAACTCTATAGTTTGTGATACGTTAACTGACTCATCTTAATGCTGTTGTATAACCTTTAAAGGAATTTCTTAGTCATGCCGTGTATTTTATTTTTGCAATTGTTTATAAAGCAAATCAATGATTAACATTGCACTTAATCAATGTTGGACTGTAGTCGATGCGTCTTCATATCACTACTGTTATTACTTAATAAAATTTACTTGCAAAAGATAGTTGTATTAGTCCATATGTTGTATTTATATTTGCTTTTACCTTTTAAGTTGTCGCAATTCAGCAGCTGTATGGCTGCGAAGATGATTGTAATAAACCTTGAATTGAATTAACTGTAGTCGAAATCTCTTCATATTATTACTGCTACTTTTGAATCAAACTTACTGATCAACATTGAATTTAATTAAATTGAGTGCAGAATACAAGTATGTGCAAATTATACTCTACCCCTTTGTGACAAGGAACGATTCGGAGCCCCTATTTCAAGGAAAGCCAGCAAATGTATGTCAATTAACTCCCTAGGGCGTGGTGAGATGCACAGCTAGATTACACACGAGTGTTTATTATTAGGTTACGGGGTGTTGAGGGCCCTCCTTTTATTATATCCTATTTTCTATTTTCCTGTACAGCTTTATCACGTTGATTTATCAAGTTATCAAATCCCGAAGAGCTCTTAATACTCACTCCATTATTGATTTTTGGTTGTATACCTGCATGATGTTGTATTATCCATTAGTCTAGTGATGAAATTCTCGGTAGCTAATAGCTTGTCAATTTACTATTTAATTGGTATGATTGGATAGGCAACTTTTATGAGAAACCAATCTTAAGGTTATCCGTATGTAGGCTTATATATAGGCTCTCTCTGTCCCTATATGAATATTTATCCATGGAAATAAAGATTGCTTAATGAAATGATATCTGCACTAAATTGCAATTTGTTGCTATTCTTTAAATGCACCAAGCCATACTATTTCTACTAGGAGTTAAGCGAAAGATTTTTCACAAAAGAAGGCCTTTTGCTGGTTGCAATCGACGTCATTCCAACGTTGTTTCTCCATGTCAGTCGAGCCCATGTTGTAGACTTCGACACAGTCCTCAGTTCCGCCGGTGTCACTGGGCTGCTGGGCGGCCCAGTTCATGAAGTCTACCGGGGTCCCGTCGGCCCAGAGAAAGATGCGCTCGGAAGTCGCGTCATGTAGTCCCAACCAGTAAGCCTGCGTGAGGTTTTTTTTTTAAGAAAACCAACATGATCCGTATCACAACAGTGTTGTTATTTAGACCGCACTTCACGTATAATAACTTCATGGGGTGGTTTTGATTATTCGATGGAATTAGTTTATGGACAAAACTTAATTGCCATAGTGTTTCGGAGGACAAAATCAAAGCTGTTGAATCAATAATAATGTTTTGTGTTGTTTTATATGAAGTTCTATAAAGTTATTCCAGGATAAGTAGTACACGTATAAACTTATTTCACCTTTGTGATTATAGGCCAATAATGATAACAGAACACACGCACATACCATATGTTAAATGGTTTTATTAATATCAATAGCCGGTTGCCTGATGAAGACCTCGTATTTCTAAAACATGCTCTTGCTCAATTTTACTCCATAATTTTGGTGCGTTAGATCATCTTTATTCTATTGTATTTGCTTCGGTATTTTAATAGGATACCCTTTTCGCATGATGTAGTTTCGTTGTGAATTAAAGTTTAAAATGAATTTCAAGAAATTACATTTCTCAAAACTATATAGCCTAAGTTACGGTGAACTATGTATAGTAAAATGATAATATTGTGAAATTAAATAAATGCGTATAATCGATGTTTCTTTATACATATTGGTTTACCTTTGAAGTCACACTGGGGTTCTCCACCAAGCCTTTCCAAAGGACGTAGAGTCGGTTGCTTTCCTCGTAACTATGGATACTGGGCAGGTCTGCTTCCAGATTCTCGCATACATCGTTGGCATCGTGCCATGTCTGCGGTTTGCCAAAGTAGCGGTAGCAGGAGTTATCAAGCCTTATCCAGTCATTTGGACACGTATGACACAGCTGACCGTTCGAAGATTGGGCTAGAAACACGCCGAGAAAGGCGACAATGTAGACTGGGCTTCGCATGGTGGCCAAGTTTGATTGCGTCTGCGGTCGTTAAAGCTATATTATGCATTGAAGATCGAAACAAATATAATCATATTTACTTGGAATTTATGCCGCATAATAGTCTTGATAGTGGGATACATACACACTATACTACAGTAACCCATACGGTATCAGACTCACATAGTTTTTCATATCATCTATGAGCAAAATTTTCTTCAATTAAGTAGTAATTCAATATACATTCACATTAATTCGTGCTCGCGTGGTTTGTAGCTACGTGTGGTGTATATTTTTAGAGACAAAATTAAATGGTACGTTCTTTCGGGAGTACATCAACTTATTTTACTGAAAAAAACATGCGTGCAGCCGAGTAATTGCTTGCCCTTTAATCGTACCATAGCTTAAAGGGATAGTTCACCCTGGAATTAGGTTGGTTTCAATAAAAGCAGACACATAAAAGACAAATATTAGTAAGGGTTTATTGAAGATCCGTCAGAGGATAAGACAGTTATGTTCTCTAAAATTTTGATGTTGTGACCTCATGTGCAAGGTGCACCCCTAATTATGTCGCGTACAGATTGTTTTGAAAATGTGCATTTTTCTCAAAAAGATATGCATCTTTTTATTTGTGCATTGCTATATCATAAGATATACGTTTTTGCACACAAATCTATTCGAAAAAAAATATTCCGTTGCCAAAAATAGAGAAGGAACAATTTTTGAATTAAACTGCACACAGCAAATGGGATAACACCTCTCTGGTGACGTCACAAAACTGAAATTTCAAAAGATCATAACTTTCTTATCCTTTGATAAATTTTCGTCAAACCTTCACTAATAATGTTGCTTTCTGCTTTTATTTAATTTTCAGGGTAAAATATCTCTTTAAAGACGGTTGAATATTGAAATTGAGAGAATATGACGTGGCAGATTTAATTTAATGTGTTCATTTCAGAAACCCGTTTTTTTCTTTCCTCAAGAGTTAGAAGTCTTGGCAGTAACACTTCTCAAATTACTGGAACGATTAGTTGCAGCGCCCGAAATCTCCCGTCTCTCTCTTTCCCTCTCCTACTCGATAGGTCACATATTTAGGTGGTCTGTCGTAACCGACAGATCACCTTCTAACTTCGTTAGAATTTTCTTTATTATCTATTTATTTTAATTCCATACCCCCCACACTTTTTGTGGCATATATATCTCAACAATGCACGTGTCATGCTTCATCAAAAATTTATCGTGTATAGGTGTATATGTGAACTTGTACATGTCGTAATTGCGATATTTGTCAAGGTCATGGCATAACCGTGACGTCATCTACGAGCAATTTAATGAAAACATAATGCTAGATATATCTCTAGAACTAGAATCGTATATAGCTAATGAAAATTTACATACATAGAGTTAACGATAAGACAATTAATGTTCGCGTTCGCGCGTTTTTCCGTGCGAAGCGCGAATGCAACGTGAAAATTTCGTGTTTTTTTTTTACTGGTTTCATGTTTCTGACACTACATATATCGCATTCTATCATTCTATCATTCCATCTATATTTTAGCCATTTCCATGCAATAATAGGGTAGGTCCGGTGTTTCAAAGTTCAAACTCTGCGCGTGCGTCAATACGTTTTTGTGTGCAAATACTGCAAAAAACATGATTATCTTTAAATGGCCATAGCTCCTCAGAATGGCTAGTGACACCCAATTTGTTAAATATTCTGAAAGAGTGTGATGTGTAGATTTAACTTACTGACAAAATGAATAGTTCAGCATTGAAAGCTGAAATATATGTATGTATTGGAATGCGTTTGACCTGTTAGATGACAATTGACTACATAACTAGCAACATTTTGAGGAATATAGGTGTTATTATTCATTTAAAATTTGCTCTTCCATGTCGGATATTATTCACGTTATACAATGCTTTTGTCTTGCCTCATATCATGTACTGTAACACTCTTGCCATATAGGTGCACCTAACCTATCAAGCCTCTACGGCTTTTACATGCGTCCGTTTTCCCCAATTGTAACCATTCGTACATTCCATATTCAAATTGTTGATATATGTCAAATATCATTTGTTTATTTATCATCTATGGAATATATTATCATGCTTGTATCATATTTAACTTTGTAAGTAAATATGTTTTTTTATGTATATGGAAATAAAATAATAAAGTTCAATCACTCAATCGATATTATGAAAATCCAGGTGAACGTGACGCAATTGCGTATGCATCATATTGTTGAGAGCAGCTGCTAGTCATGAATATTAAGTGGAGGCATCAAACATGCGGTGAAACCTCCTTGGTGACCCCAATTATTCTGAAAGAGTGTAAATGTGTAAGTTTTACCTCATGTCTAATTTATCACTAAGTACATCGTGACGTTATATTGCCATATGATTTGAAAAAAAAAAAAGATTTTTCATGCATCACATTAAATTCGTTCAGCATATCTGAGTAATCATGCATGATTTTTCTTCTATACGTCAGTATGTTGTAGCTGGGACATTGCTCTATGGGTTAGGTTGCCTTAATTTTTCAATTTGATGACATCATTATGGTATAAACCTTGATTATGGGTATTAATGTCAAAATGTGACGTATGTACGGGTTATGTCAATGGAAATGGCACTTTTTTCCAATCATGAAATGGTATGACGATCTTTCACGAGCTGTATCTCTCTCATGTTTAAACCTGTTACTCTGAAATTTTAGTACGTTATGCTTGAGTCTACTAGCTATCGCCTCTAAGTTCTTTGCGTTTCATCAGATGTCGGGATCATGGAGATATTTGAGCTTAAATATTGATTTCGAAATCCTTCTAGCCCCTGCTGTGCATTACGTGTTAAGTGAATGGAATGATTTGTGCATGAATTGGTTGAGACGCGCCACCCCGGTTCGAATCCTGGTGTGGATATGGTCATTACTTCATTACTTTTGCAATGTGATTTTTGCCACCGTCTTCTGTTCTTTCCCTCACTTTGTCTTTCTCTTTGAGATTTTCTGTTCCATTTGTTTTCTCTCGCCTCTTTATTTTAAATGACTATTAATTACATGTTGTGAGCACATACATGTGACCATTCAGGCAAGTTTCTGGAATTTTAGTATGTTGTACGTGCGCTATGAGCTTTCTTGAGCGTTGTCTCTGATTTCTAATGCATAGATAGTGTCACCGTGTATTTATCAGCCTACGTCTTTGCATGAATTTATCAATACAGTCCACCTTGTACAGTGTTGTACTTGTCCACAAGTTCTCTCGTTCTCTTCCTTTGTCTTGTTTATCTCTCTTTCTCTCTTTTCTTCCCCCTAGGTAAATTCCAAATCTTCACATCCCGTCTTCTCTCTCCTCTCCCTTTCTTTATTTGTCTAAACGCAGAGCAACTTACATGCGAAACTTTAAATATGAACTTTAAAAAGCTAAGAACTTACCAAGATCACTGCCAGCGAAGAAGTAGACAAAAATGCTCTATCAATTCATTGTATCGAACGATACATACAAACGCGATATCAATAATATGTGATCTTAGTGATAAGCGTTGTTTGTCCTTCTGTTGATATCATACAGTCATACAGTGACTATGTCAATATGTTCCAGCCTGTACCAATCCCAAGACTCATTACTTAATAATTGAACAATATGCCATCAATATGCCATCACTACCCCTCTCATGCCTCCCCCCCCCCCCCCCCCTATCTCCCTTTCGCTCTCTCTGTCCATCTTCCTCCTAACTCCTCACATCCCTTTCCTTTACATTTTTTTCTGCCCTCCCCCTCCTCCCTCTTTTTCTCTTTGTCTCTTTTCATATTCCTTTCACCGCTTCTCTCTCATGTTCTACATGCCCCCCCCCCCCTCTCTCCTTTTTTCTCTCTCTCCTCCTCTTCTTCTCACCACTCCTCTCGTACGTTCTTTCTGCCCCCCTCTCCCCGTCCTCCCCTCTTCTCTCTGTCTGTCTGTCTGTCTCTCTCTCTCTCTCTCTCTCTCTCTCTCTCTCTCTCTTTCACTCTCTTTCTCTCTTTCTTTATCTCTATCTTTCCCTTCCCCTCTTGTTCTAGCTCGTCATATTGTTCTGGTTGATTCTAATTTATCTCCTTCCTATCACAAATTAGGCTGTCCTTTTCAATGATCTATCAACAATGCATACACACTATACAGAGATTAACAACATGACAACCCTATTGCAGATCAACACAATAATATTGTGTAAATCACCTGAGAAATGTACATCAGCTTAAACTGTTATAGTCTTCCGTGTTTGCTTACGTTCAGACACGTTTGACAAGTCAGGCTCTAGTCTGCTCATGCAGACGTACAGTTGAGACCATGTCACAGTAGAGGCTGCGGCTGTAGACTAGACACGGTACCGGTGATTTCGAGGAGCGCACAGTACAAGCCTAGGACGGCCCCGTTCACACTGGCAGTTAAATGCAGAGAGATCCACTTGCACAAGTTACGAACCACAGCAGAAATCAGCAGTATACGTTAGCGATAATGTGTATGAAATCTCACAGTCATAGCTTTGTGTACTTTTTTCAGGAAAAGTAAAACAAAACTATCCTTGTTAACGTTTGAATCTTAGCGACCATAAAGAACAACGGCAGAAATCAGCAGTATACCCTAACGATAATGTGTATGAAATTTCACAGTCATAGCTTTACGTACTTTCTTCAGGAAAAGTAAAACAAAGCTATCCTTGTTAACGTTTAAATCTTAGCGACCATATTCTACTATCATAATTGTATCCCCCCCCGTCAGTTCACGATGCGTCGGGGAGCGGGTTCGCGATCGCTGTTAATCTATTATTAGAAGGAAATATATCATACAAGTATTCACTTCAATTTTCCGTGTTTTTTTTTTCATTTATTTATTCATTTTTATTATAACTATTTTACAAAATTATATTTATTTGACCTGCAAATGGGCTACCCTGTATTTGATAGATAGGCATGACGCTGGGATCGTTTACGTATATGAACTAGAACCTAGGACAGCGGAAACGGTTCCTCCTCTTACTTGCCAAGGTCACATGGAGACAAATAACATCCTGTACTAATGCTATGTTGTAGATAATCACCGTAGCGTCCTACCGGAGGTAGAATGAGATGGATTAGGTGTGTAACGTATCAAATTTTTAGAACAAAAATAAATCAGATTCCGGTGATGAGCTAGATACATAATTTTTCCTTCGCATTGTTAAGAGTATGATGTTTGGTCAACCCACATGGTTTTGGACCCGATAAACTTCATAAACTTATCAATATACGTATTTACAAACCTCATCTCGATGCTATCTGATTGGTTGACAGGGATGACCTAAACACAACAAAAAAAAAAGAACGTGAACAAATTGAAACTCGGGATATTTTGACAAAGATATAACATGACCTGTTTTATGAACATAAGAAGTCATTTCATGTCATAGTTGAGTGAGTATACTTTAAAAATCACTCAATCAATGCCAAAATGTACTGTTAAAACGGCACAGACAATTACCCTTGTGACTTTTGAAAAGTGACAATTTTGCCTTTAATGTGTGCTTACTCATGCATGACTGAGTGGAGGCTAGTCAATAAGTGAAGATACAATCCTGCCTAGTTAAGTTGCTCAAAACCTCTCGGGCAAAAAGTTAGTTTATTTTGTTTAGGGGTGGGGGCAGGGGGATTACTTTTTCGTTGTGTTTACATTAAAGCATCTTACAACAAGTACCGTGCTCGCTCAATAGTCATCAGTAGTACTCATATTTGCACAAATGGTGGTCAAACATACTTTATTAGCACAAACAGCGTTTTGAACATCTGTATTTCGTGATTCGGTGAATCTCTTTGATGCCGTTCGTCGGACAAGTCCCGCCCGGACAAGATTTGGGGCTTCATTATGAGCATATTGTTTGAAAGATGTGGATCACATTTTGTGTATAGAATTTTTACATAACAAAATCGTATATCATATCCCTTGGGTGTTTTAGATATACGTCTGCATAACGGGTCCGCACGACACGAAGGTATTGTGGAGGAGTACAGCGTTCGCTACGGGGAGTGGATTAATTTCTGCGTGGACGGCTTCGACGGAAACGACGCGCGCGTGGTCTGCCGCAACCTTGGGTACCCGGATGCTGCGTTCGGTTTGGACACGGATGCGGTTTTCGGTTCGGATACCACCTCGTACTATGCGGTTGCGTTGGATTGCGAGGGATGTAAGTTGATCGCCTGTCACTTTCCCGTTGACAAATGTCTGCATTAAATGATGCATTTTGAGGAAGTTATTCAATAAATCAGTTTACTAATGTAGTCAAATTTATGGATGTTTCTTCCCTAGGGGCCTAGTAATTATTCCATTAACTTGTTATTCCATAAACCTGTACCTAACAATGGTATTTCAGTACTTGGAATATACTTTGCATACATTAGTTGTTGCTTTGTCGGGCAAACCTCGGGCAAGCTTTCCTGTTGTCAGGGGCAACCTTTGCTAAACTAGTATGCATAAAATTGGGATATTGGTAAACCGGTCTATTTTATAGCCCTGTTTAGGTTTTATTTTCTTGTCCTTATCAACTTTGGACCCTATTATAATACGTCTCTATGTTCCAAATTTCTTTAAAAAGTATTGATTTGAAAGTTCTTGATCAGCCAAGTCCTAACATCAACATCACGTTCGATTTGATCGAAGCAAGCATCAGATTGCTACTATCACATAGTTTGATCGGCTAATAAGGTAGTTCCCCTTTCCTCATCTCGCTGCATAAAAACAATCAATGTGCAGTAATGTCCTACTCTAGCAAAACGAGTCATACATCGAAAGATTCTCACCTGGTTTTCAACTCGTGCCCCGTATGGAAGAAGAACAGGATAAACATATCACACATGGAGATGGAATACCTCTTTTCATTTTCTTCTTTAAATTTCAAATCTGTCTTCAGCTGAAAGCAGACTGATTGAATGCAGCTACCGGGACATTCCTAACTGCGTCGTTGGATTTGGAGCAGCTGTTGTATGCCAAAGTAAGTGAAATACGTTTCCTACATACTACTCCTACTACTGCTACTACAACAGCATCATGGAACTGTGCATGCCTCTTAAAGGTCCCCTGTCATCAAAATGTATATTGACTTCTGTTGATGCAACTTAATATGTATATAACAAAACCATTAACTGTTCAATGGAAATATGTGTCCTATATTTTCAAATAATTTTTCTTTTTTTTCTCAGCACTGATAAGCCCCGCCTCCAAAATATCCTCCAACTCAAGATCCACCCTGTGACATCATCAAAGGTAGAAATTAGCAGGATAATATACATAACTTATGCACAAACTAAACATTGCAATGACTACCTGCAATTGCTTATAATAGCATCACGTAGCTAGCACATTTCTGACATAAGGAAACGATTATTCCCACATGAAAGGTTGCTAGATGGTATTGTGTGAAGACATGTGATGCTCTTGTGGGCAGGTGGAGGTATTCATTGCAATGTTTCATTTGTGCATAAATTCTGCTTATTATCCTGCTAGTTTCTACATTTGATGATGTCACAGAGGGATCTTGAGTTGGAGGATATTTTGGAGGCGGGGTTTATCAGTGCTGAGAAAAAAATAAAGAAAACATATTTTAAAATATAGGACGCATATTTCCAATGAACAGTTAGTAATTTTGTTATGTACATATTATGTTGCATCAATATAAGTCGACATACGTTTTGGTGACAGGGGCCCTTTGAATTGACTTGATCAAGCAATTTGTGGTTTGGCCCGAGAAACCATTAACTCTATGAGTGTAGAACGATTTTCCAATTAAAGACAATGGAAAAGAAGGAAGACGTACCATTGTTCGCTAATATTGAGCTGCTAATAAGGTAATCCCCCACCTTAATTTAAAGATGCCCGAAATACTTTAGTCTTTATTTGGATTTTCTTCTTTAAAAAGTACCTTACGGCAAAGCTGCATAATAGAACTCGTAGATATTATCTAAGTTTTGTTTTATACTGCCGCGTACTATTTCGCCTTTTATTCGCAAATCTTTAAGTGGTTTGAGCATCGGTAAGAGTGAAATGTTTTCGCCGGGAAATATAAAGATTTGGTTTTGCAACTATTTTCATTCTCATTTCGAGCATGGGTATGATTATCATTGCTATTTAGTTGTATACTTGTACAAGTAAAGGAACATGGATTACTGTGTGAAATGACATCAGAATTGAGATTACAAGATCGTTGTTTATTTGATTAGTATCACACACTTGGTACTCGTCATTATCATCATCAGTATTACACAGAAATATTATAGGCAGTTGTAGTAGCTGCACCATCATCATTATTATTATCATTACATGTATTGTCATATGATTAGTGTCATCATTTTGTCCACCGATTAGCAATTAAGCTTATTTCAATGACTGTATATTAAATGCCACCAAAGTTGGGACAATAATAGGTACAAAACAGCACAATTTTCATAAGAATATCTAACCGCATGTGAACACTTCTGTGTTCTACAACAAAATCATCCTTCGATACGCACTCCGTTGACTTTTCCCTCACTTGCCCTGAAAGGACATATCCAAGATGCACCCTCTGAAGCAGCAGCGCTCTAAAGCGCCGGAAATTGTCGAATTGTTTAGCGGACGCTTTAGAGTTCCCGTCAGTCATGTCAGTGCTATATACCTGTTAAATTCCACGGAAATAACCCGGCCTAATTGGGTGACGGCGTACCTGGTTTTAACGGCTACTCCTTGAGTGGGGACGCGCAAAATTTGCGGGATTTTTTGGCACGGTGTTTGTTCGGAGGAAACGAATTTGCGGAAATTTAGGGAAATTACCAATTGCTGAGTGTGTTTCTGGTCTGCTAAACTTAGACTCGCTGTCGTATAGCGCCACCTGCTGATCATCTGCAGTGATGTTAGAATTACGACTTTCCCTTTCGAACATCTCAACCGTGAGTGTAGTCGTTTGCTGTCCTATAATGCAACTAAAATAGATTCGGCTAACTTTGCAAGTCGAAAATGACACTTGCATATACAATGCGAAACAAACAGAACGGTAGCATTGTTGTGAATGTTGCAAAAAAGATTACGAAGATATACGTGTTGTTCATCAGTTTACTTGAAATGAATGAATTGTTTTTATTATCGCCCTGTATATTGACACATGTGTCTTTCTGCATTAACTCTATGTGCCCGGTGTTCCATAATCTGTATTGGCCCCGTTTGAAGTTCAATGGGCGTACAAAACACTCATTGTCTATTAAAGGTCCTTAAACACTGATTTTGAATTGTTGTCTCACAGCTAGTTTGTTAGTAAAGTGTTAGTTAAGGCTTCTCAATTATCGATATGGACATCGAGCTGGTTAGAACTCCTTTGGAGGTAATATATGTTGTAAAAGGAAACTCCTGTCTCTATAAACAAAAATGCCAATTCTACCTTTAAATGCCGGTCAGCCAGGCAAAGGAAGCTATTTAGTAAGTTATATCGTTAACCATTTGCTCTGGGTAGCTTTAACAAGTACTATTAAAGGTGATATTCATAGAAAATCCAAAAATATGAAGATATTCATCTACAGAAAGCTTATAAGCCATGCAATGAGCTCGGATGACATTCAAACAATATATCACTTTCCAAAAAGCGAAATTAGGGTGAAAACAATCACTGTATTCTCGGGGACAAATTTGCCCTACTGTCATCCGAAACGGCCTTTAGGTCTGACGTAAGAAAAGGGAGGCGTTATTGTGCATCAAACATGCCAATCCGCAGCTTCTTTTCCGCCAGAAGCATCATGCATTGTTAACATGGTTAATGAGACTGTGATGGCAGTTGCTAGTGGATTAACAGGTGTGATACACAATGGTCATTGTGAAGCGTATCCCGGCTGTGACGTATACACAACGTCACTTTCCCTGAGGCGATTTCGTAGGTCAGGGAGAGAGTCAATTTTACTTTCATTAAACACAAAATTGAACACTCTCATGGCATGTTAGCTGCATAAATTGCTTTAATAACTCATTCAATTATAAAATAAACTATATTTATTTGATTTTATTTCCTATGAATATCACCTTTAAGATCATTGAGAACATTCTTTAGACATGTACACACATGTTGATTTAATGTAGTTCCTACACCGTATTTATGTTTATTCTTTCACTACAGAGCCCGATTATCTCGGGTGCTACAACAAGCCGAACTCCAGCGTTCTCCACACACACGCCTCTACCTCGAGCACGATGACCGTGGACGAGTGTCTGGGTAACTGCCGCGCCGCCGGCTACCCGTTCGCCTGGACCTTCGACTCGCAACACTGCGGCTGCGGTTACCAGAACGTCGTGTCGCAACTTTCCAAGTCGGATCAGATGTGTGCCTGCCCGTGCGCGGGTGATTCGCTTCAGACGTGTGGGGGGCCTACGTGCGCGCAGGGCTCGGACGATCTCATTGCGGTCTACAGGGGTAATTTTTCTGTACTAATATAGACAATATACAATTGTTGCAGTTATTACAAAGAACATATATCAGCTTGAACCTATTGAGAATTGATAATTCAATGGAGGACACAATTGAAAACTTACGCAAATAATCATGAAGTGTCTAAAACCTGAATAGCAAATGTTGCCTTATTAGGCCGCGAGATGTAATATTGTGATTGATCTTGTAATGTCTCCTACCTGTCTGAAACTGATGCGCAAAGCGGTAACAAAGAAAAAAGAAACAAACTAATTGGGTTTTTGACTTTTGACTTATAATCACTGTATGTCTGTCTTTTTGTCTCTCCCTCTCTCATGTCTCTCGCTCTCCATCTCCTCACACTAACTTAGTCACAAATTCATTTCCGTGCATAAACAGTTATTCTCCCGTTCGTGCATTTTCTCCAGCTAACATGGCATTTTGCCCTGACCCCGGAAGCACTGCCAACGGACGTCGCACGGGAAACTGGTTCCGCTTTGGGTCAAAGGTCACGTATGACTGTGAGGCGGGTTATCGTCTCAAGGGAAAGCAATCAATACAATGTATTCAGGCCATAGCGGGCGGCCCAGTCCAATGGTCGCACCCAACCCCTACGTGTACGAGTAAGTTTGATGGATATGTTCTGTACCCCTGCATTTGTTGTTAAAAAATTAACCCTTTGTGAGTCAGATAGATGTGGAGTTTCTATGACTTGAGAAGAAATTCACATGTGACACGCAGTTAGTGCCAGTTGCGCAGAAGTATGATTTCATAAACATCAATACTTTCAAACCACTGGTATTAAATCGTATTATGGCATTATCAAAGAAAGGACTTATGATCTTGGTACAGGAATCTCGAAAGTATTTCAATTAGACAAGTTTAAACATGCATTAGTAAACAGCTTTAACGATTCCTTTTCGTAATCATTGTCATCATAAAAGTTTAATTCGTTCTGGAAATGAAACTTAGAAATCAAAATCCTCTCCAGAAAAGGGAAAGTTTCAGGTAAAAGGATCGTTCACACTGAAGCGTTTTGCCGATGACCTTGCCGCGTGCACACTGCGGCCAGAGTTTTGCCGCTGCGGCAAATCTTAACGCACGAGCGTCAATCAATGATTTGTGTCATTATGCCGAGTGATAGTGTGAAGCCGCTTCCGTTTGAGTGACTCATCACTAGGATGCACTTTTGCCAAAATGAATCATGATGAGGATGTAATTTTGAGAAAATGCAAATCTCGGGTAATTCCCGATTAGTCTGTCATGTCGAGTAACCACATCTTTAAACAATGCAAGTTATATACAATGTACAATATACGATATTAACGTTCCAGCTCTCTCATAAACCGTCTTTCCATCTTCTTCTCTTTTTTTTTCATAGAAATCAATACGAAGGAGGTCGTTCAGGAGGAGACCACTCTATCATCTGTAGACAGGAACTCCTCAATGATGTTCACGTTTGTCTCGACAACAGCGTCCCCTACGAGAGATATGCTAAATCTGAGTCAGTTATCGGGTAACTTTCGCTTTTGTATGATGCCAATTTCTGATCACGAGTTCCTAACTCCGGGTCGAGAGTTCGTTAGACCCTCGAAAGGAGTCTGGATAATTCGCACAATCGTTTATTGAACTCAGGTAGACTGTAATGTTTCAGTTTGGTTTGTTTCTCCCCTTGTTTTCCCCGACTGTGATATGAATCACGGGACCTCGAGTGAATGGATTTGAAAATAACCCCTGTTTTCTGTTAGCATTTCACTTTTCCTTTTGAAATGAAAAGATACTCCATGATAAATCAATGCTGTCTAAGCAGTAGTTTGTGTGTATGTACATGAATGTGTGTCTTGGGGGTGGGGGGGGGGGGGAGGATTGCCCCTCCATCCTGACATTTTCTAAGACCTTTTTTACGCTATGTGTCTCTCATCATCTGTAGTTAGTGGTATTTTAAGTTTGACATCTTGCATTTTTCCATTTTCCTTTCGTTCAGTAATTCTTTAAAGAAAAGAGTTCATTGCTTTACTTGTAAGGGAGAGTAAGGGAAATATGCATCACAAGCTAGCATATCTGAACTGTATACTAATGTGTTAGAACAGGCGTGTGGGGAAAGGGGGAGGGGTGCTTTCGTCCGCCTTTCTATTAATGGACATGGTATCAGCGCATGTCGCAATCAGGGATTTTTCTTTAGTTTGATAAATCCGTCAAAACATGGAAATATTCGGGGAGAACAAATACACAAACCCACATAAAACAATGGCTATTATGGATACCGGAAAAACGGGTGACTGTGTAACTGTGTAATCGATTTTCTCTACAGCTCAGACACACGATAGCACAAATGTGAGCTTAAATGTCGCACTTTAGACCTATGAAACGGGTATATATGGTGGAATGTAAATGTGGAACCTTCACACAAAAACATCAAGAAACGAACAGTCTCCATTTTGAATAACAATATGTATTAAAACAGTCCACCATTTAACCTAGCTTCCATGTTCCAAACT
Source organism: Arbacia lixula (assembly GCA_963669155.1). Lineage (NCBI taxonomy): Eukaryota > Metazoa > Echinodermata > Echinoidea > Arbacioida > Arbaciidae > Arbacia > Arbacia lixula. The sequence goes on along the minus strand of OZ022586.1, from coordinate 12,875,684 downwards.
ATCAACTAAAACCGAATATCACATTCGTTTGCCGCAATAAAGTCTCATTTTAACGAAAATTTGAAAAACAAAAACGCACACCCCCAGTGACGTGTAAGAAGTCAAAATTTCATAGATTATACGGAAGTCAACCATGCACACTAAGAAATTAGGGTACAACTTTGAACCCCTAGGGGTACAATCCTATGCAACACCGGGTGAACCCCTAGGGGTACAACTTTGAACCCTATTCTTGGGGTGCAAAATTTGTACCCCAACCTGGGGTGCAATTTTGCACCCTAGGGGTACAACTTTGAACCCTATTCTTGGGGTGCAAAATTTGTACCCCAACCTGGGGTGCAATTTTGCACCCTCCTGGTATAAGTTTCTACCCCTTGGGGTACAAAAATGGAACCTTGGCGTACAAATATGGACCCTCAGGGTACAAAAATGGAACCTTGGGGTCTAAAACTGAACCCTATAGGTTGAAATTTGGACCCTACGGGTACAATTATGGAACCTTAGGGTCTAAAACTGGACCCCTTGGGTCCAATATTAGAACCTAATGGGTCCACAATTGCACCCCAAAGGTGCATATTTTACACCCATATGGGTTCACATTTATACCCTTTTGGTTCATGCATACACACACACACACACACACACACACACACACACGTACAAACACACATGCACACACATCCCCTTTATACAAACCTGAATCCATGCATACAAACATACACACACAAACACCTACACAATCATGTACAAAAGCATCCAAGCACACACAACATACACACACATACATGTACACTACAAGAAGCAGGGTAAACTGGTAATCACCGGAGAACAGTATACTTGAACATGTACATGTACTTTAATATACAAAAAAATAATAACAGTTTGTTAGTTCTTGATATAGCCTCAATAACAAAAGCACCATTTCTTTTAAAATACAATATTGCTAAGTAACAAGTCCTATTTTTTTCAAAGCACACAATGGCAAATGGACGGAGAAAGAAAATGAACTATCTGATGTAAACCTATTATTCAGCTTTGGGGTTTCTCCAAAGACTTGTGGGAATACATTATAATGAAACAAAAAAAAAATACAAAATACAAATAAAACACATAACTCACTTTATACATGTACCACATTTACCAAATGAGTTGCTCAATATATAACACAGAGTTGCTCTCCTTCTACCACTATTACTATATCAAATTAGTTGTTTGAAAATATTTCAGAGAGTTGCTGCATTTGTTCAAGAGGCAATGTTGTTTCACTTGACTTATTGCAAAACAGCCAGTTCAAATCGGTAATTATAAATTAAAGATTGCTTATCATCCAAAATACAATAATTGTGGCCAAAAAGTATGCATGGAAAGAAAAAAAAAATATAATATACAGTGCTGGACAGAACTGTAGCACTTGCCTTCTTGACCAAGTAAAAGACTAAAAACTTCATGAATTGTTGATTTTAATTGCTCAAAGTGAAAGTAAAATAAATTGGTGTGGACTCTGGAGTCCTTTTTTATGAAATAACATACCGATACATCCAGTAAATACACACTTAGGAATTTCTATAGAACTGTGTTTGTCATAACAGGAGCGCACTGTATCAGATTGATCCCAAATCATACAATCATCTGAATCATAAGTTGAAAATGACCAATGATCATAAGAACTTGTTACTAACTTAAACATTCTGGATTACTGCATAATTGCAGGACACACCATAAAAACAGTGTTGACAAATAATGTACCCTCGCGTACGTTTCATCCTGTCTGCAACAATACCACTATCAGGATTTCTCTTAGCTGCTTGGTCCTTCAATGAAGCGACATGCCGCTTGATGCTGGCGTCATCCTCTCCAGCTGGGTAGTCCTGCACAGCAAAATAAAATAAGAAATCACAGAAAAGAAAAGATGAATTCTATTATCGACAGGAAGCTTCAAACAAACATCTGATGCCACTTAATATTTAAAGTGATAGGCTAACATTTACCATAGTTAAAACAATGTGAGCTACAAAATTCCCAATGCCCGCATTGTCTTTGATAAGGTCTAAAAATGAAGCCCTGAAAAAATTGTATTTCAAAATGATTATTTAGAGCTTTAAAAAAATGAAAAGTAAGTTGACCTGTTTCACCTGCCCTTTTCCTCCCATAGATTTACTCATGTAGATCTTTGTTATTTTCTACTTGCCCCAAGTATTAATTGTTTATTCATTCATATCTTGCCAGTGGCAGCATAATTTCCAAACTTTTGTGTTCTAGGATGTTCATTTGTACATTCAAATGCTACTATGTAGCTGAGATATCAAAGTTGAACATTTTTTTTTAATTGAAGCTCCACAATGTTAGCCTATCACTTTAAAGGGAGAAGGCACCAGCAACTAACAGGCATAAATTAAGAAAATAAAATTTGAGTTCTTGCCAACCAGTCAGATTGCGCGTGCGCTGCACTGGAGCTGACCATGCGTGACCAATGCATGCCACGCGACTTGTGTTAGCCATACCTTGTTTATGTACGTACTGTTTGAATTGATGAGCTCCTCCCCCTAAAGCTGTTTAGGGTAAACCTTACAAAGACGTAAAATAAACACAAATTAACTAATTTATAGGGCCTTGATGAGGGTGAGTATTACAAAGTACCCCTTATTTAAGCTGTCTTTATCACCTTGTACCATAATTCTCATAATACAATGTCATTTTTATTCTTAACTTATGCCTCTTAGTTGCCGGCGCCTTCTCCCTTTAAGTAAAAATAGAAGTCCAACTCAATACAACTCTTTATTATAGTAAAGGTCTAAAATTCAAATACAGTAAGCCAAAAAATATTGTGACAAGGAAATTTTCTGGAAGTGTGACAATTTTATGGATGGAATCAATTCTTGATTAATGTACCACAAATTGAAATTAATCAAACCAAATCATTAAATAAGAGTTTGTAAACTGTAAAGCAATCACAAAGGTATGTGACTGACTGTACTGTTTTTTACCTCAACACTGTTCCGCTTCTTCCTCTTTACTGGGGATGGTGCTCTCTCTCTTCTGTAGTCCGCTTACCACTATGGCCATAGAATGTTCGATTTCTGGCTACGTCATCCAGAGCTGGGAGAGTCCCCTTTCATGCTTAAATTTTGTTTTAAGCGACTCTTTGATGGTATCCTACAGAACAAATGTATTGGGATAAATGAACCACGTTTTAAAAATCAAAATTGTTTTGTGCATCTGGTGCTGATATAATCTGAACTGCACGCATACATGTATACATGCACACACACACCCACACAACACACACACACACACCCACCCACCCACACACAACACACACACACACACACCCACAACACACACACACATATAAACACACACACACACATGCATAAACACAGACATGGATTAGAACAATGAAAAACAATTTTTTTCTTACAATATTTTGATTACAAATGGTGGCTTACTGTCGGTTGTCACAACAGTACTGACATTATAGGACTACACTCACACGTACACATACATGGTACACGTTGCACACAACTGCTTTTACAAAACGCAACAAATTCATTAAGTATTTTTCATGCAAAGAATCGTTACTTTCGATCGAAGGGTAAGAAAAAACTATTAATTGTTACAAAACATTATGCTCCAATATTAAAGAAAAAATATATTCAGAAAAGGTTAAATTGCTTACTTTTCACAAGCTACAGACGCGCCGTTTCGGAGAGAAGATCAGAGTTTTACCCGTCGTCACTGCACTATACGCGTCACGTACGCTAGTACAGTATGCGCTATGCATGAATTCGCAATTCCAAAGCTTTGTGATCGAAGGCCGCGCGACGTGGCTTTCGACGCGAAATTAAGCCATCCGATTGGCCAGCCGCTCTCCGCTTACTGCACAGCCATTGGTTTAGACGCGTTAATTACGTAGTCTCAAGTTTATAAACCAAAATTGTGGCTGAATTGAATAATATCATTGTTTTTCGTTTATCCTTATACAGAAAAAGAGTGTTCAAGTCTGTCAATTAGTAATAACATCTGTTTATTATGTAACTAACCTGTTGTTGGGTAAGAAATTAAAATAATCTTTCATTTTTCAATCATTAGTATCCAATAGGGTCTGGAAACCGCACTAGTTGTATTACGCCGGGGTTCAGAGTTGTACCCCTTGTCTTTGTGATCATTTCGAAGGATTCAAAAATGTACCCCCAAAGGTACAAAGTTGCCTCGGGGTAGATAATGCCTCAAAATACGTAACTTTGTACCCCAAATGTACCCTGATTTTTTAGTGTGTGTCTCAACAATAGACCATTTTCGTAATGTATTCACAACTTTACCCCGTTATTGCATTCACCTGTATCTTGTCATTCAGATAAAATGTCTGGAATACACTTTGAATCTATTAGTTGTTGCTACTCGACAAACCTCGAACAAGCTTTTGGGTTCCCATTGGTAACGTGTTGTTTGAATGGCGTGAATAAACTATTTTATCTACGCCGTTGGCATTTATGGCATTTTGACCTCTCATACGTCACTGGAGGAGTGCGTTTTTTTTTTTTTTTTCAAATTTTCGTTAAAATGAGACTTTATTGAGGCAAACGAATGTGAAATTCGTTTTTAGTGGATAATTTTACATAGATTAGTGGGAACTTATTTTTCTAATTTAGTAACCCTTTAAAAATAACGAACAGCCAAATAGCTAGGCTTTCAATCATGCATTTTATATTTATATCTACTTTCCAGGAGACATTGTAGGCGTGGTGGCGGCCGTTCCAGTAACCCTCATCATCATCGCTGCCGTCATCCTCATCATTATTATAAGAAGACGAAGGTTTGTTGTGTTGTTATCTCTTATAGTCACATATAGTCTCATTACTATCATGCTATTAATCAGCGTTTTCTTTTCTTTCTTTTTTGTTATTCTTCCCCATGTTTTACTTTTTCTGAGTTTATCTTTTCACTTTTGCCTTTATTTGTTATCTCTTCGTTCTACATCTTTCTTCTTCTTCTTCTTCTTCTTCTTCTTCTTCTTCTTATTTTTTTTCTTCTTCTTCTTCTTCTTCTTCTTCTTCTTCTTCTTCTCCTTCTTCTTCTTCTTCTTCTTCTTCTTCTTCTTCTTCTTCTTCTTTTTCTTCTTCGTCCTCTTCTTCCTCTTCTTCTTCTTCTTCTTCTTCTTCTTCTTCTTCTTCTTCTTCTTCTTCTTCTCCTGCTTCTCCTTCATTTTCTTCTTCTTCCTCCTCTTCTTTCTCTTTCTTCTTCTTTCCTCCATTCTCTTTCTTCTTCTTTTCCCACTCGTTGCTTACTTCTTCCTGTCCATAATCCTTTTCTCTCAACTATCACAATTCCCCCTTTTCGTTCACATGTTATTCATTTTACTTTTCGTGTATGTAATCACTTTCATAACCCACCGTCACCCCCATGAAAATACCCGTTGTTAGCATTACAAGGATTGTCATTAGCAATAACCATTTACGTAGCGTTATCATTCTTCTTATTTCTGACGTACTTCTACGCAAATTCATCATACACCGCCATCTGGCAAAGTTTTTACCAATTCTTCGAGTTTGATCATTTGTCAAAAGAAATGTGACGCGATTTTGTCCCGGGGATGGTGTATTGAACCTCGTAGCGAAATAACACCTTTCGCATGCGTCTAGTTACGAGGCTGTGGATTGCATTGGCATTACCGAGTCCGAGTCTATGAACAACTAAGTCTGGTAACACAGACTACTCCCTACTGCCATTTGCAGGCTTCTCCTCAGGCCAGACCAGTAAGTGGGAGCAGGGCGTAGTCTGTGTTACCAGACTTAGTTGTTTACATACTCGATTGTGTTCATGCACTCCACAGCCTAGTAACTAGGTTACTCTAACCCGGGAATTGCGAGGTTGCCAAAAACGGAAATCCGTGTTTTCGTCATGAATCTAGTACCTTTGCAAACGGGACGGATGCACCGAAAGTAAGCGGGAAAAAGTCATGTGATTTACATAGTAGGTTGTGTATGAAGATCAAGTTAAAGATCAACTCGCTTCCTTTGTACAATGCAAATAAACTCGAAGGAAATTTCTCTCATGGTATCCACGATATACCAGGTTTATAACACAAATAAATTGTGGCATGCAGTACCACGTACAGTAGTCATGATAGTCAAGGTTGTGTGGATGGAACGTTAAATGTGTGTATAAACTATACATCATTAAGCACAGTTCCTTATGTGTTTAATGGTATTAGGCAAAGTAAGTTCGGGTTTTTCAAGTGTGATAGAGCATATGGCATGCGATAGAATGGTGATTTATAAAGTAGGGTACCGGTGTAGCATGGTATGACGTAATTTAATGTGTTGTTGGATGGCATATCGCATAGTCTATGTGGTACCTTTTCATATGGCATGCTTTTCGAAGAAAAACACGTCACTCTGCTTTATCGACCAGCTGTATAAAAAGCTATGAGTATTTTTTGTTTGGTTTTGGCGTTTCCCTTGCAAAAACTTCAGACTTCATTGTATGTCTCCAATCAATGCAGAATAGCCTTTTTGCAGATTCAGAATACAAATTTGTAAAGGATGACATTTTTTTTTGTAAAAAATGGAACTCCAGTAAGCAAAATGGTGTGGGTTTAATTGCCCCTCCAATGAAATTTAAGTTTATTTACAGCCTGTCATCCTTGGTCCTTTCAGCAAGTTACGAAGGAGTCGCACTGCTCAGTACCTGAACAAAGTACAGCCAGCCTGCAAATACGCGGGCTCAGTAAACAACGGGTTCAGAACTTCCCTCACAATAATTGCACTGGCAGCTGACCATGCTAACTTTGAGCGGAATTATATTTTGAGTAGGTTTTGGACGGGTCCGATACAGCAACCATCACACACCGCGCTTCTCCGCTCCGAACTGTCCGCATTGAGCTCAGTGATTGTCCGCGGTAATTCGAGCAGTACGCAAAGTGCGTGCAAAGTGATCCCCGCGCCGCTGGCCGCTGCAATGCAGGATAGTAAACGTTGACTACGGTCGCTACGTTTCAAACGCAAACAAGGATAGTTTTTTTCACTTTTGTTCGTGAAATAACTTTAGACAACCGCGTAGGTTGTAGACGACCCGCGGAAAAAAACATATCATTTACGCTATCATTACGATTTATCTCGAATCCATGCAAAGTTTAATGACTTTTGTAAAAGGGCTCCCGGGTCTTCAAGTCGTATTTATACACAGGTTTCAGTTGAATATAGAAGAGGGAAGAGAAGAAGAAGAACAACAAAATCATTATAAAGAATGTGTTTTCCTACTACAGTGTACAGAAGGCCACCCCAAACGACACAATTTTGACAAAATTCTGCAGTCTTAAGGGCATACGAATGCAAATGTAATGCCAGTTTCATATTGTACAAATCCAATGCTCGAGGCCAGTCATAGGGTGGTATGACTGATCGGTTCTTAAATTCTGTCGTATTCTTATCCAGGAAACGTTTCCCCCAGTCGCTGGACAGGTCCGTGCGCTGCGACTTCCAGCTGAAAGGATGTCCCACCCCGGTAGAGCGGGCACCGAGCAGTGCCATGCTCCGTAAGATCTCCACCATGCAGCGGGGCTCGCTCACCCTACCCATCCGCAAGATCTCCACCAACTCCAACGATTACTACGCCTCCATCGACCTCTGCGGCGACGCCGACTACGAGAACATCGCGCGGAAGAAAATCGACGTCCGCACGGGGAAGGAGTTGTTTGTCCCCCTCTACGGATCGCGGATGATTCACAGTTCAAAGAGCGGCATCCTCGCGCGCACGTTCACCGGGCATGTTTCTGCAGGCCACTGGCGGGTTCGCGACCCGCAGCTCCTGGCGGCGGCGGCTGGTAATGGCAGTGTCGCTGTCGGTGCTGATCGCCGCAGCGAGAGAGAGCGCGACGTGTACGAAGACACGACAATCATGGTGGACAATGAGATGTATGCGTCGCGGGACGAGTTCCCGGATGATGAGCGCCAGGTGTCGTCGGGACCCGAGCCAAAATCGACATCGACATCGACGGTAATGATATTGGAGGTGGCCGATGATGCGCGAGCGACTCAGTGTTCGGAAGATGCGGGCTATTCCGAAGCGGATTTCCTTCCCGAAGAAGCTACGCAAGGATGACTGACGAATATCGCACATCAAACAGTTCCAAAAATTCAGATGGCGATTGCGTAGCAGACAATGTGGATGGACATGCTGATAATATTTTGAGGAGGATCTAATAAGCTGGTGATCGAAATTCTGTCATGGCTGTTCTGCGAAATGGACTGGTCCAACACCTTATTAAAAACATTACTTCGTCCGTTTTTTAGCCTGCGTGGGCTTGTCCAAAGACATCATTGATATACCCGATGAAGCGGGTTATAGGGAATGTACCACGCAGTCAGATTATTTAAGGGCATGATGCACGAAACTAGAGTCACTAATACTCACCACAATCATGAGAATATGACAAGTATAAAGAGAGTTTCACGACACAAGAGGTAGTTGTGATAACGTTCACAATGATTGCTCGAAAAGGATTGTTGTATTTTTTTTTTTAATTTCTAAATAGCTCTAAAATGTCTTGAAAGGGCTGCTCGGAAAGCAAAATTAAGATGAGTGATATTGATTAAAAGTCAAAACCAATTTGGTTGCGAAGATGCGATTGAGTGCAGCTGCGTGATGGTATGTTCGTTACTACTAGAATCAACAGTGTTAACAATGAGTAATTGTGGCTTCAATGAGATGGTGCTTAAAGGGCATATACTGTACTGGGAAGGCAAAAAAGCCTTCAAAATGTAATTTTTAGCAATCTTCTTGCCAATGGTCTTAAATTCATGTATTGTCTATTTTAGAAGCTTGGTGAAAGTTATTTGCCCTCAATTGATCTACATTTGGAGTAATGAGTGATTAAATCACAAATCCTCAATATGTTCGGCCCGAACATATTGAGGATTTAATCATTAATCATTAATTACTCCATATGTGGATCATTTGAGGGCAAATAACTTTCAGCAAGCTTCTAAAATAGACAATACATGAATTTAAGACCATTGGTAAGAAGATTGCCAACAATTACCTTTTGAAGGCTCTTTTGCCTTCCCAGTACAGTACATGCCCTTTAATATCGCAAGATATAAATATGGAAGGTATATGTGTAAGTGTATATGCAAGGAAGTTATACACGAAAGAGGAATTGTAAGAGTAATATGTCAGGGGCACATCTATTACGGTCCATTCGAAATGATCTGGTTTTCCGCTACCATTTGTCACTTTCGGTATGACGTCATAGCCTTCCCGACGCGACGCAGCAAGACAACTGTGACAACACGAACACTTGCTGATTTGGGTCGTTTGCATATGTCCAAACGGTTGAGCACTTCGCAGATGGGGAGAAATAAATGCACAGACCGATACAACTATTTGTATCGCATGCGACATTTGCAAAACATTTCCACGCCAATAAATCTTTAAACAGTGATAGTCAGAAGTAAACAAAGAAAGTAGTCAAATGGACGACGCCAATATATTATGATGTGATATAATGTATAATATAGTTTGATATCTTTTGCATTGGATTATATGGACTAAGTTTGTATATAATATATAGTCCTTAATATTTATACATCGATTGTTTCGTCGCCCAATGGTCCGTGGAAAGTGCGGCTGTCAATGTACGGTTCAACCATTTTAAAAATTGCAATAACTATCATACAGGTACTTCGTGTTAAACTGGATAGAGTCAAAACAGAAAGAAAGCTCCGAGTACGATGACTTTGCTATCAAGTTTTGAAATAAAATCATATAATGATGAAATCATAGTACGATACACACATACATTTGTACAGGATATTTATCCTTTGATTACAAATAAATAGGTTGTTTAATATAGCGCTGCTATTATTTACGACCATAGTTTTTATTATTGTTAATATTTGCTTTATATCATTGATGTTAAATTCCCGGCCGTCTTTATTACTAATTATTGAAGTATCTCATTATTATCATTATAATGTTCATCAATAATACTATTGTCATTGTGTTTCGTCAGGTGTTAAATATCATCATATTGTTAGCCTAGTTACAGTAAACCATCTCTAGCAGCCACCTGTCTTTAAAAAAAAAATCTGGGTTTTTACTTGCATAATACTTCTACTTCAAACGTGAGGTAAGGTAACCTTAACATAAGTACCCTCTTCATATAAAGACTACATTTTCCGCCCCCCCCCCTTTACTCGGCCTTGTGTAAATATTTTTTTATGTCGTCTTCTTTTGATTATTATCATTGTTTGATGATCATCGTTCTCATACTTATAGTGTATATTGAGTTTGTAAATCAATTGTACCTACACTGTTGTAATTAACATGCTTTATGCTAGGCCATTCGGCTTCATAATACATTTACTGTAACAAATGCTAGGTATACACTGCCTATTGCTTAAAACTTACCATTAATGGTGAATCAGCCATCAATGGTAACCCTGCCATCAATGTTAACGACCATGGTAACATCGCTCGACGGTCACTTAAAGGTCTCCATATAGAAGTTGCCATTGCAAGCAAAGTTACCATCGATGGTAAGTTTTATGCAACATCGCCCAGGTTGACTCGGTTGTCCCGATCGCGTCAAAATGATAGCGACCAAGCTCGACTTAGCCCCTTTTGTTGGCATGTCACACATTTTCGGGTAGGTAGCAGGAGCGATACCGAGCTAGGGAGATTCCCACTACAGTCCCCGCAGAGCATGCAGGACCAGTCGATGATTGCTTTAAGTTTTAATTTGGTGACGTCACATGCCAGCTGTTCTCCCATATGCCGTGTGCTGTATGATTGCATATTATCTTTGTCATCATATGACGGATTAGTCCGTTTTCACGTTTCTGTTCTTATCCGAACAAATTTTACTCTGGGTGAACTTTCCCTTTAATACTGTAATAACGGTTGATCTGATTGCAAGAGGGAACCCAGAATAACATCTGAACAATGTGAACACCTGAACTAACATTTTTTTATGATATCGTATTAGGAAAGAAACCCACAGCATCCTGTAGCATTCATAGTTCATGTATCAAAGTATCGACATGATCGAAGTGATCTCAAGAGAGGAAACGATATAACACTATCAGGAAGTGATTAATCGCATTCCTAGCGTTGCCCTCAGGAAGTGACGTAAAATTAATGTGACTAAGTACCATTAAATACTTTACACGGAACATATCGTTTACAACTTGATCTGTTTGCTGGGAATTGTGAGGAATTGCCAGGTTTGTGAGGAATATTCATGAAATGGAAATGGCTCGTATGGATTGACTCACTAATATATGATCCTTGGATAGAAATTTTGTTGGTAATGATGATGATGATGATGATGATGATGATGATGATGATGATGATGATGGTGATGGTGATGGTGATGACGATGATGATGATGGGAAAGTGAATGATACAATTGAAATCTTGGTCCTGTTATTGATGAATAAAATATTATTCGCATGAGCGATGTTGACGATACTGATGATGAAAGTGATTTGAATACTGCTGCCCAGGGTGATTGTGACGGTGCCCACGTTAATGCTGCGTATCACCATAGTCACGCGGTGATTGCTGTTGATAAAGATAGTCGTGATGGTGTTAATGATAATAATGCTCATGAGGATGATCTAATAATGATGATGATGATGATGATGATGATGATGATGATGATGATGATGATGATGATAACATTGATGTTGATGATTCTGACATGGACGATGGTTATGCCGTGTTAAGTTTGTTGATAATTAGGATTATCAAGAAATTAATGACGAATACGATGATGATTTTGATGATATTGGTGGAGATGGTGGAGACGATTTTGTTGTTGATTGACTGCACAAGCCAGTCAAAACAATTCCAGTGGTGGTTGTAAGTGTACTTTTGATAGTGATATTGGTATGATAACTTTCCTACAGATGTCGTTAATACTGAGTACGTGCATCGCGACAAAGACGAAAAAAGTAAATATTGATACGGCGATCGACCCATATACAATTGAACAGAAGATTCAAGCAGCATGTGGTTAACCAACTATTTCATGAATATGTAGAAGCACCCCCGACCCCCCCCCCCCCCCACACACACACACACCCCACACACCCTCTCCAACCACAACACATATTTACATCATATTACAGGGTAAACAAATTTATAGACGAAAGTGAAAGATGAAGAAGCTAAATCGAAAGAAAGGGCAGTGCTTGCGTCACCGTGATATTGCACGTGTGTTAATCAAGGGAAGCTTGCCTAAGCTTCCTTAAAAATATATAAAAGGAAAGTGAAAAGGTTACTTAAGCGCTTGGTAGAGGTGTGCATGTCACAATAAACACCCGTCGTCCTTAAACTAATTGAAAATGCCCTGCCAAGAGGACAACGTGGCTCTTTATGCATTACTGATGTGGTTTGGCACTTGTTTTATCAATACATTTGGGGCATATCATGCATACATAGTTGCGGAGTGTGTCGTCATTTCCATTATCACGCAAGTCTCTGGTTATTAACAACACACTCGAGTGAGGGTTTTATAGGTCATACACTATCTAGCGTGCTAGTGTCAGGCACTCCAAATGGAAATAACCACTATGATCACACCTGTCTGCTCTACCCACAGAGTTTAGAATATGTTGTCTTGACAACATGCTCATATGACGTCAAACTTCGGTATTCTATTAAGTCATGCTACGTCTATAAGTGGGATCTAGGAATCGCTGACAAGGATGACTCTCTTATGACCTAGCATTACGTTAACCATCGCTTCGTCTACTTCGCTGATTCCCACGTTATAAATGTTTATTTTATGGCTCTTCAACGTACCTCGCCTTTTATTAGAGCTGGGTTTGTGTATGATAAGTATGAAGGACTTGCAACATTTTATCTATCGATCTATCATTAGTTCCCAGTTCTGCTTAATCCTATACACACAATGGAACATGTAGCGCAAAGCGTTGAAGGACTGCCCACCACATCCTTGGAACTTTGGCATGTTTTAGAAGGATAACAAAGTGTGTTGTCTTTACTACACTGCACCCATTATACAATTTATCCTGCACACACACGTACACATACACCCCCACACACCCGTCATCATCACCACCACCACCACCACCATCACATAATTCCTACCACTTCATCCACTGATGCCGCCACAGTTGCCAATGATAACCACCACCCTTCTCTGCTACCGCTACCTCCGCCACGGCCTCTTCGATAGCCGAGGTATTAGGCTGTGAGGTGCCTGGACACAACCCAGTCTGTCAACAACTATGTCTGATAACACAGACTATGCCCTAACCCTATCCTCACTCCTTCTAGAGGAGCTGTGGCGTCACTAGGGCGTAGTCTGTGCTACCAGACAAAGTTGTTGACAGACTGGTTTGTGTCCATGCACCTCACAGCCTAGTACATAGGCTACCTCTTTGACGACCAAAGGAACGTTCTCATTGGACCGGTTTGCAACTGGTGCTTGCTGACTGTAGTTTGACGCGACGGCATTTCCGCTGCGGCAAAACTTGAAATATCCTTCACACAATAATGTATGAATGCCAAAGCGATTTATCTGTCCGCAAGACAAGGTCTTATGGAAGGAGATATTTATGACCGCCACCATGCGAACGGACCTTTCTACACGTGCCATACGATAACCTTCAATAACCTTCAATATCATTCGCTACCTCGACACACCAACCGCTAGCCTCACCGCCAATACGAAACTTTGGCACTCAATTTAATTCACATAAACATACAAATAAATGAGTTCAAATCTGTAGTATGAGAACTGAACATGATCCGTCTACATACGTACAAGGCAAAGGTAGGTAGGCAAGGTGGTAAAGTTCATGGACCGGAGATTATGGCATAATCGTTGTACCATGGTCTCAGAACTACGGTAAGAAATCAGTTTATGTAATTATTATTGTACACAGTATAAATTTATGGGAGAGCACCTCGCACGTGACGTCACAAAATCAACGCTTTAAAATCATATAAGTTTCTTCTCCTTTGACTGATTTTCGTCAAACCTTCACTAATTTCTTCACTGTTTCCTACATGTATTTGTTTTTATTTAAACCAACCTAACTTTAGGGTAAACCACCCCTTTGATGTATGTCTGACAAACGTTTCAACAATTCGATCAGATGTGGCCGTCCTAGTCTTGCTTATGCAATAAAGTCTAACGAGATCCGGACCCGTGATGACAACATACCGGATTCTGGTCCTGTAATCTGTAAGCAAAATAAGGACTACTATACTATATTTTACATGTCTTTATAACAGGTAAATTGCAAAAGTATTGTTTTCATCGACCTGTCACAACAGTAAGTAACATACTGTACAATACTTTGATCCTGCCTACCACATTAATGCAAATGGCAATTCAGTGACCAAGCTTTCCTATCATAATATACTTGCCCACAAAACGACACGTTCTGTCGTACCATACACAATGTTCGCCTCATGTGATTGCGCATTGTAACATTAACACGTTGAGTGTCAGACAGAGCTGCTCTATGTAATGTACGTAGCCTACATTACTAGTGAGATAAAATACACACATGACACGCAGGCACACATACACACACACACACACACACACACACACACACACACACACATTTTAGTGTCAAGCACGATGTCGAGTAGCTTGCTTTTCAGGTTGTTAGACATTTCTGATCCTTAGGGGAAATCAGATTCACGTACTCTAAGATCAGACGCTATACTATCCCCTTTTCTCACGAAGCCTGAGATGAAAATGGGCATAAGTACTTCACTGCAGTCAGACCCTCTTGTAAACAGTTTGGCTTAGAAATGTCCAGCAGCCTTGAAGCTAGCCTAATCATCTAATTGCACTTCATGAGCACGAACACCGGAAACGGATCCACGCGCGCGCGGATGTTGGCTTTGACCTTCTCTACTTCCATACGCACTGCGACGACTTCATCAAACGCGCAACGTGTGGCGTACGTCCGTACCGCTATTTTGCAGTATCGGAAAGCGCGCAGTTCGTCGAAACTAAGGACGTAATGTGGTAGGTCCTATAACAATGAATTAGACCCAAACGGAAATCAGACACAGTTTCGCTGTGCGTTAAACCAAATAGGGGACTTTTGTATGCTTCCTCCCCAAATCCACGAGTCTTTAACATGATCAACTGGTCCTAAATAATCTCGATCGAATTTCTACGTGTGCCTGCATGCGTGATTAGACGAACAATCTTCCTTTCATTCCAAATGTAATGCATCGGGTCTATGCTGCGACATATTGTGACATTTCTATGGAAATACGGCTGCCATTAATGTGTACCTAAATTGGACTGTACTGTAACGTAAGGATAGCAATGGATATGGATACTAGGAATTTAATGTGCTATGCACGTATCTACCTTTTGTTCACATGGACTATTCTAAGTATCGGCACACTTTCTTTCGCATTGACTACAGTTCCACCGTCAGGTATGTATCGCAAAACTGACATCGTCATGTGATCTATGCTATACCCTATATCATTATGTATGTGCACTAACCCATTCCCTAAGAGCTAACTCTATGATAAAGGAGACACATTAGAATATTATCCTGGTTTCGCAACATTGGTAATGTGTAAAACGTTGAGAACGTTTGAAATTTGTTGACGCATTTTCCACACAAAAAAAAATAGTTAACGTGGTGGACAGGCAGCAACATCCATATATAGGTCTACAATATAGATAGTAAGACTGCCGTTTTATTATTACTATTATGTGAAGTAATTAAAGTAGTAGCAGTAGCAATCGCAGCAGCAGTAGTAATATCAGTATAATTGTTGTCAGTATTAGAAGAAGTAGTAAAAGTTGTAGTAGAAGGAGAATAATTTGAGAATAAATTCGTAGTATTAACTGTAAAAAAAAATAACATAAATAAATTAAATGTTCCTAATAGTGGTAATCGTACAGGTAGTAATCAAATTATTCAAAAAATATTAGTAACGAGAGTGTCGTGGTAGCAGACATGATAGTAGTAACCACAGCGGTAGTAAAAATAGAAGAAGTAGCACCACTACTAAGATTACTAGTAGTAGTAGTAGCAGTAGTAGTGGTATAAATAGTAGTGATAGTAGTAGTAGTAGTAGTAGTAGTAGTAGTAGTAGTAGTAGTAGTAGCAATAGTAGTAGTAGTAGTAGTAGTAGTAGTAGTAGCAATAGTAGTAGTAGTAGTAGTAGTAGTAGTAGTAGTAGTAGTAGTAGTAGAAGTAGTGGTAGTAGTTATAGGTAGTAGTAGTAGTTGTAGTAGTAGTAGTAGTAGTAGTAGTAGTAGTAGTAGTAGTAGTAGTAGTAATAGTAAAAGCAGTAGTAGAAATATTAATAATAGTAGTAGAAGTAGTAGTAGTAGTAGTAGTAGTAGTAGTAGTAATAGTAAAAGAAGTAGTAGAAATATTAATAATAGTAGTAGAAGTAGTAGTAGTAGTAGTAGTAGTAGTAGCAGTAGTAGTAGTTAACGGAAACCCAATGGATGTAGAAGTAGTAGTGGTTGCTTTTAGTAGTAGAAGAGGAAGAAGTGGTAGTAAAAGAAGTAGTTGTAGTAGTAGTAGTAGTAATAGTAGTAGCAGTAGTAGCAGTAGCAGCAGTAGGTATTAGTAGTATAATTAGGAGTAGTAGTACAAGTTGTAATACAGTAGTATCGTCAAGGGTTATATTCTCATCAAATAAATTGATAAAGGTACCTGATGGCATTGTTCTTAATGAAATCGCTAATAAGTATTAATGATGATTTAGTCAAAACATTAACACATATATGCATGCTTTTTTTTTTCATTTGAGTGACCCTGCTAAATTGCATATCATTACAAATGCGACTTAGTATCATTATTGCGTTTTGGTGACGTTGTACTAAAGTTCGTTTACGATATTAGGGACGATACCTGTATGAGGTTTTAAACCCTTTATGCGCTATTGAGATATTTTGACACAGACAATACACACCATTCACGTGAGGCAGTATGTATTCTGGCCGAGAATGAATTGAAATATTGCAATCACTCCCGTGCTATTTCCTATTTCCTCACTGATTCACAGACGAGAACTCCACATGCATGGATCCGGGTAACTTCACGGTCGAACTAACCATCGTCGACGGAAATATAACGGTTGGGAGTTACGTAATACTTGCCTGTCCTGATGGGTTCACCTTGAACGGTTCCTCTACCCTCTGGTGTCAGTACCTGAACGAAACGACATTAGAGATCGGCTGGAACACCTCCATTCCAACCTGCATTGGTATGCTTTTAACCCCTTTTTGCACCAGACTAGCACATTCCCATTGAGATCTGCATGTGTTTGTGTTGAAGATAAACTTATTTCACATAGAGAGTTAAATCCATGTGTGCCAAAGAAACATATTATTTATGCGGTTTAGTGCATTGCTGGTAAAAATATACACGCATTACACATAAAGTGTTAACTATGTCGCTTTTCACCAGAACTTTTGATCAAGTTTTCAGACGATTGAGGTTTAGCTTGATTTGAAACGTATGTAATGTAGATATATATGCGATAATATAATTATTGAAACAAAGAAAGACTTCGGTTTTGTTTTAAGGAAAGGAATGTACAGATACGCGTATTTAATTAAATTAGATAACCATAGCTAAAATAAAATACAAATGGAATGAATGAAACTAGACGTCAGCAAAAAAACATGGGCTCACACTATTCGTTTCGTGATATTTATCTTCTTTGTAAGGATGTTCAAAGCGAGTAAGAAGTGAAATTCTTAGCAAATTGTACATACATTCGAAATACGGTGTTCCGTTTTAGAATACAATTTAGAGGTCAACAATTTGATATTGACAATTTGAAGGCAAAAACAATGGAATATTTCTATGCTCGAAGAAGGCCCTGGTTATAAGTAAGTGAGCCCTCTCAATACCACTGAGAGATTATCTATTTCCAAATCGAAGACGGTTGTCAATATAATCACAAATAATAGAAGGGGACCTTTGAGTGTGAAAAAAATATTGTCATAGTTTTGCGAGAATGGAGTCACACTTTAAAATTCAAGTTATATTCAATTAACTCTAATATTTCACAATGTAGACATATTTATTGTTTTTACAGTTCGTGTACATTGCTAACATGGTTAGATAGACCTGAGGGCAGTCTTATACTGAATTGCAATTTATCGCAACTTGACGTGCGATTGGTATCAACCGTAAATCTGTACATAAAAATATATGTGATTGGACTTGCGATCGATGCAGATCAATCGTAACTTTTAATCATACAGGGCACTGATTGCTCTGCAACACGTGACTTCATTACTAATTCGTTTAAAATACGTTTCATTTCACTCCTAGATGTCAATGATCAGCCGACCGCTGGCCCCACTTCTCCCCAAGTACCAACCACCACTAATCCTTCAACCGGAACCACACCACTTCCAAGTAAATATTGAAACGCACCCCCTGTATGTGGCAATGTCATTGCAAAGTAATACTTCCCGTGACAAACAAAAGCTGCTTCATAGCACGCATAGGATTTGTTTACATAATGGAGAAAATGCACACATTGCACATACTAGGTTAAACTAATATCATAACTCAATGCATTCATGTTTTCTCTGATGTCTTTATCCTAAGGATCATACATTATGAACCAATAACAATAATGATATGGTAATCAGTGTTCATTGAATACCGAAGTGGTGTTGTCATATGAATATGTTGTCAAGGCAATTGGCTCTAAATAAACTCACTCCAGTGAGAGGTTTAGCTGTCCGATATTGTTTATCGGGCTAGCATCCGGCATTCCCAATTACATTCCCCGCTGTGATGACATGTAAAACGCACATATGAAGCCACGATAGACTACTCCCAATATTGTGACCGCGCCAACGCACAACTCGTACTATAGAGTACATGAACTGAAGTGTGACGTCATTTGAGCTTTATTGACATGACAACTGGCTCTAAAAAATACGGGTAGAGCAAGCAGCGGTGATCACAACGGGGACGGTAATTGGGAATGCCGGACACTAGCCCTATAGACAATATCGGAGAGCTAAACCTCTCACTGGAGTGAGTTCGTTTAGAGCCAATTGTCTTGACAACATGTTCGTATGACGACACCACTTCGGTACTTTATACAGCGCCTTTTATGGTGAGGAATATAAATATTTTCTCTGGATTGCACCCTTCAGGGCGCCAGATGAATTGCTGCCCTATGGGCATTGCGTGTATTACTAGTGAATAAAGTCACAGGAGGCACACAAATTGTTGACCCTGTGTGCGCTGGAAAACGTATGCTTCAGGAGCGTTGTGTTTATAATGGTGAAATGCAAACAAGTTGGCTCAAATTAAGCCATTTTAAAGGTCCTTTGACATGAAAATGTATGTTGACTTCATTTGATGCAACTTGATATGTATATCACAAAATCACTAACTGTTCACTGGAATGTTTATAATATACGTGTTTATACAATGCAGATTTATTTTTTTTTTCCTTGGCATAGCTAGCACAAATTTGACAGAAGGAAACGATCATTCCAACATGAAAGGTTGTTAGATGGTATTGTGTGAAGACATGTGATGCTCTTGTGGGCAGGTGGAGGTAGTCATTGCAATGTTAAGTTTGTGCATAACTTCTGTATATTATCCTGCTAATTTCTACCTTTGATGATGTTACAGTAAGAATCTTGATTTGGATGTTATTCTGGAGGCTGGGCTTATCATTGCTGAGAAAAAATACAGAAAAAATATTTTAAAATATATGACACATAATTCCATTGAACAGTTGGTGATTTTGTTATATTCATATTAAGTTGTATGAAATTAAGTCAACTTCCTTTTTCATGTCATAGGACCTTTAAGGCTTAACCAAGAAATGTCTTGGGTGATAGACCCTTGTCGATCCTATTTGATCAGGAACATCGGAATAGATTGATGGTAAATACAAAGAAACTGGGTCGTTTTGGTACATGAACATTGGAACTAAAAGGGATAGTTAACCCTGATATAAAGCTGGTTCCAATAAAGGAGACACATGAATAAAACATATCAGGGAAGGTATAATAAAAATCCTTCAAAGGATAAGAAAGTTATGATCTATTAACATTGATCAAAGTCTCGATTCTTTGACGTCATGTACGAAGTGCTCTCCTATGTGTTGTGTACATTTTTGTTGTTGAAAATGTGCATCTTCTCAAACAGATATGCATCCTCTAACATGTGCACGTGATACATGATTAGAAATACGTTTTTACACACATACCTTTATGAATGATTATCATTCCGTTGTCAAAAACAGAATAAGATCAATTTATGGAGAGCAACCTCACACGTGACGTCACAAATCGAAATTTAAATTTTCAAATATTCTTATCCTTTGATGTATTTTAATCGAACCTTCACTAATATGTTTCTTTCACGTGTCTCCTTTTAATGAAACAACTTTATTTCAAAGTGAACTATCCCTTTGATCAGGGGTATACGCACTAGAACATACTGGAAGCTAAAATCCTACGTTTTAGATTTTCACCCGTCGAGGGCGTTATGTAACAGTAGGCCTACTATTCTGCCATACTCTGACCATGCTGACTAAAGGAAGCAAGTGACAAATCACTGCGATTCTGCAGAGTCTACTAGATGTTGTGGACTAACTTCTTGGTGTGACAAACCTAATGGTCGCGGAAGGGAAAGACATAATATGTCCAGTATATGAAAACAATGTATGGATTATCTACAATGTTTAATTATAGTTTATCAGCTATACATTTGGAATACACTTTTATTTTAACAAACTGTTCTCAATGTTCTTTTCCCTCCAAGTGTATGTCCTGCTAGTTATCATCATTTCTATCCCTGTCCTCCTCATCGTCATCATCGCTGTCATCGTCGGTCTTGTGTAAGTATCGTAGTGGTAATGGTACGTACATCTCTCAGATCAAAATGTATGCTAGTGGCTTGATGAACTTTACACCTAATCGAACCTAACATTGTATCAAGCCCCTGAAAACTTTTTTTTTCGAATTTAATTTGATATGATATCCAAATAATGATATTTCTTAGAATTTTAGGCTCTCTCTTTCTCCCCCCCCCCCACCCCTTTTATCCCACTGTCGCTCCCTCCCTCTCTCTCTCTCTCTCTCTCTTGCTCTCTCTCTTTCCATCTTTCATTTTCCACCACTTCCTTCTTCTCCCTCTCCCTGACTTATTTCAATATCCTCCATCCCCCTCTTTCCAAACTACCACCCTCCTGCATTCACCTTCCTCATATCCCTTCCTCTCCAAACCACCACCCTTCTCCCCCTCTCTCCTTTTCAAACCACCACCCTTTTATGGATTCGCCTTGCCTTCTCAACCAGTCTTTTCCCTAGCCCCCACCCAATACCCTTCGATTTTATTCTAATTCCAAATTACCATTTTTATACATATATGCCAGTGTCCGGAGAAACCGACGAGTCAAACGCTACCTGGCCTCCAAACCAGCTGAAATCAATCCGTATGAATCTGTGAAAGGGGCGCACAAGATCGAACTTAAGCCTCGGGCTCCAATCATCGGGACAATCGATTACGACGATGACTACCTAGTGCCAGTTGTCCCAGCTCCGGTCACCACGGGGAGGAAAAGGTCGGGCCAAGCCGAGACCCATGGGAACCTCCTCACTGTTGATGATCGGCCTCGCCTGCCGGCCCCGACCTCGATCGCCAGGAGCGCGTCGAACGAACTGCTCATGCCGGAGGAGTCCGTGTACCAGAACAGCGCCAACATCGTGATCAGTCGGTCAAGAGAAAACTTGCACAAGGAGCCGCCGGTGGTTGCTCCAGTAACCGCTAAGGCCCCTGCTATTCCAACCCCTGATTACCCAAGCGAGGAGGAGCCGACGTACGAGAATCAAACGGTCAGCCGCCGAGAACGTGAGCGGGGATCAGGCCCTCGCGGTTCCACCCAGCACCCCCCTGTTGCCCCGACCCTGTCCTTGACGGGTAGTGTTGGTTCGTATACGGCAAATTTACCAGACGAGGAAGATTCTGGGCTTATCTACGAAAACTCTTCCGTATCCGTGGTCAAAGCGAGGGGGCACGCGAAACCACCCGTAAAGCCACGCCTGCCAGATGCGACGCGGAAACTTAGTCTCGAGCCACCGACCACAAAACAGAACATCAGCCCGCGGTCCAGCGCCCGCATGTCCGTGGACTACATCACGCCAAACGACGTAGAGCACTTCACCGAAGAACAGGAGTTGTACGAAAACGCGCAAATTGGTTCCAGGCCCGGCCGCAGCCCCAAACCCGTTCTTCGTGGTCCTCAGCCTAGGAAACCGCCGGGGCATCGAGCCCCACCGCGCGGTAATCGTGCTAGCGCCGGATCGGACGATAATGATGGGGTGTATATTGATCTGATCGAAGATTGATCAACACCTGGATATAAACTGTAGTCAAACCTTCGAGAACCATGACTTTGAATGATTGTACTATCATTGTACTATGATTGACAGAGAAAGAGACAGAGAGAGTATAAGAGAGAGAGAGAGAGAGAGAGAGAGAGAGAGGGGGGGGTGGGGAGACCAAGAAAGAGGGAGAGAAAATGTGTGTGTGTGTGTATGTGTGAGGGAGAGAGAGAGAGAGAGAGAGAGAGAGAGAGCGAAAGGGAGAGAAAGAGATCATAACGTGAGCATGCACATTAATGTAATACTGTATTTTTTTTATTTTTTATTAATGTATCGTTTATATATAATAATAATAATGTATCGTTTTATATAATGTATAATTTGGCAAAATGTATGTGTATGTCTGTCGGTTAATTTGACGGGTTTCATCATACTTGTTTCTTTAGTTTTTGTCGCATTATTGAAATTGTTCTGATCTGCAATTCGTAACCTCTTGTAAGGGTACCGATCGTATGTTCGTTTGGCATGTACTGCATGGGTCCACCGCGGACGACAGATCATTATCACTAAGAAAAAATAGATTTTACCCTGCATAATATTTGTCGCAATATTGAGTATAGTTTAACAAGATTATTTTAGCGATATAGGTATATCTGGTAGTTAACAATGATTTGCGCTAGTTTACGTCTATATATTGGGACTATACTTGTCATAATGTAACGGTAGAAAAGGGTGAACTGCAATGTTGTTTGTGAGATTGAATTGAAATAATTATGTCTTACCATTCCACCTAGTAAGCAACATAAACGTTATGCGAAACCCATTCATGATTACATGACAGGCCACTCCATACGATTAACTCATGTTTATCACCTGACATTGTAAGAACACAGAAGTACATGTAACAGAGCCACAGTTAAAATGTGTGAAGTATAGTACCAGTATTTGTTAATAATGTGTAAGTGAATGTCACTATTGACCATTTCCGATCATGACAAATGCATGGATAGACGCCATCACGATTCACGGGCACAGTTAAAACTGTAGCACAAATCAATGTAGTTTCTTTAGACGCTTTCTTCTGGCGACACAACTCGTGTTTGACAAGAATTAGATATGCAGGACACATGTGCATGATGTGTAAGGTAATCAAATTATTTGCTAAATCAACCATTTTCGTAATATACGAATGCCTTTCTGCGTAGTAAGGCGTTATAATATCACCCTGTATCTACCATGTCTACTGATTCAGTTTTAATTTGTGGAATGCACTCAGAATCTATACAAAAAAAAAAAACTCGGACAAATTTTGGGGTTTTAGTTAGTAACATATTGTTTAAAAGAGGTGCATGCATAACGAAAATGGTTTATTGGTAAATCTTCCAAATTTTCTAACTAAAGCCTTTTGTGTGTGTAGATTGTTCGTACATACTCAACGTACTTTCGAGGCTAATTGGGAAAGAGCGCCACCTCAGTTTGCAGGCGTACTTAACAAATGTCAATTGGTTTGCCAGTCGCAACATACATATTGCGTAATGGCATGAGTGTGCAGTTTATCCTGCTGGAAAAGTACGCCACCTTAGTTTGAAGGCGCATTTAATCGCGATTGGTATGCCAGTATAGCTGCAGTTTATCATGGCATCAATGTGGTATCCAAGCTGCAGGCTGCGTCTATTTTCTAAACTTCAGTCCCAACTGGGCCCCGTTACATAAAGGTTTACGATAAATTGCAAATTCGAAAGACGAATTCTGATTGCTTACTGGTCAGTCTTTTGAACAAGCAACGCATGATGTTGATTGGTCATTGCCATTTTTCGATTAATTGCAAAACTTTATGTTACGGGGCCCTGGTGAAGCATACTTGCAATTTATCATTCTCCCGTAAAAGAAGGCTTGATATATGCTTTCAGACGTAGTAGTAATTGTATAAAGTACTTTAACTAGAAACAGTACAGATAAACACACCATCTTATAACCAACATGACCAAAGACTAGTGATGTCATTAAGATGAATGAAAGGAAAATCGGATTTATTTAGGATACACTGCAGTTATCATCTGCACATAGGTAAGAGCCGATATAATGTGATGCGAGCTTTGACTCAGTAACTATGGCAACAAGTAGGGTGACGTGATTGTAAGAACAGTACTCACTTGTGGTCGTTGTGTAAATAAATGATAGATAATATTCATATTAAAGAAACATTAATTCTGTCTCATCATTTCAAACCACCATCTTCCCTACTTTCTCTCTCTCTCTCTCCCTCCCATCTCTCTCTCTCTCTCTCTCTCTCTCTCTCTCTCTTTCTTTCTCTGCCTTTCTCTCTTATTTACTTGTTCCCCTCTCTGTATCTCTATTCCCACACACACGCACACACACACACACACACACACACACACACACACACACACACACACAAATGTACTCAGACGCACACATACAAAACACGTACATCCACGCTACCTAAAACTTCTCTCCTCCAAAATTATATCGGCATTGGATATTCATAAAAACATGATCATATGTTTTATTTTGCTAACCAACAAACGTATGCATTCATATCCATTACTCAAATTTCGATCGATAAAAACATATTTCTTGAATTGTTATTGCTGTGTATGTATCATTCGTTGATATGCCATCTAACGATGTATGAACTCTCTGTGTATATTTCTGCAAATAAATATTTATCCTTTCACTCTCAGTACCAGAGGTGCATGGTACGCGAAGTGTCTTTTCGTTTATCTTACCAATATATCTCTATATTTATACAAATCAAACTAGTATGGCACGCCATAACGGAATCAATTCAAAATATATTTCACTTGAACAAATATATGTTTCTCTTTCACTAAACCATTTCACTCCAGCAAATTTATATTTCACTTTCCAAAAATATATTCTACTTTTCAAAAAAATTCATTCCACTTTATCACAAAGATATGTTTCACTTTATTCCAAAATGCATTTCACTTTTTCACAAAATTATATTTCACTTCTCACAAAATATCATTTCACTCAATGTCAAAATACTTTTCACTTTCTAAAAAAAAATTCATTTCACTCTTCACAAAATTACTTTTCACTCTTCACCGAAATTCATTTCACTTTTTCACAGAAATACATTTTACTTTTCATAAAAATAAATTTCACTTGATCACAATAAATCGTTTCACTTTCCACGAAAATATATTTCACTTTTCACAAAAATATATTTCACTTTTGAGCAAAAAAAGAATAATTTTACTTTCAGCAAAAAAAAAATCATTTTACTTTTGTTGGATAATACAATCCAATGAATTGATCTTGAGCCTCTACCTAAGGCCATAACAGTACGTTGATAAAATTCATTCCTCTTTGTTGTCACGTAAAAATCCATTCCTCTCTTTCGCAAGAAATCATTTCACTCTTTCCAAAAATACGTTCCTCTTTTTTCTCGGCCAAAAGGTGGCGCTGTACTTTGAGCAAGCGCAAGCTAGATCATCAGCTCGGACGGCAGTACAGTAGTACAGACGGCGCGGTACGACCTGTCTCGCCTGTCGGTACTGCGGTGAAGGTGCCTAGGCCTCCGATCATCCGGCCGCGCCCGGCCGCCTAACAGTTACACATGTATACGCGTACCTACCGAGCCACACTAGCTAGAGTAGACACCGTGAAGATCTACTATATAGACACGGATGTCTAACGTTATTATATTGCTGGAATCAAAATCAAAGGTATGTCACTGTAGTTTGTACGTTTGTGGTTATCCTAGAGGCAAGACCAAAAGGTCTAAATTATTTTGTTAACTAACTACAGTTACAACGTTAACGCTAGTACGTGTTAGATCTAGATTCTAACGCCGGTTATGTAGTGTGGTAGCTCTAATGCCATGAATGTTAGATCCTGTACTACTGGAGATCTAGATCTATTTAGTATGTAACTGTTAATGAGGTCAGCCATTAGAGGAATACAAAATGAAAGTTTGTCAATTTTCAGTGAAATATCACTAGGTGCGCAGACAAGCCAAGCCGCCCTAGGGTCCCCCCATCATACAAGCTTATGTGAGATTCTATATTAAAATACAAGATTCCACTCCATCATGTCCACGTTTGTCATCGCGGTAGAAAAGCCTGAGTCAATAGCTTAAATGTCAATGATTAACAGTTGAAAATCGTTTTGTATTGAAACTTCTTACGTGAAAAGATGAAATGTTGATTTGTGATGACATCGGGGATTTTGATCGAATCACCAGTTCTTTTGTCTTAAAAATCAGTTTGAAAATGACTTAAATATCCTATTTGACCGGAAGTAGCCCCTTTGCTTTGTAGAATTGGTGAAACCGCGCCAAAACTTGTGAACGAAATAACTAGTGTCCAGTCCCGTACGTGTATTTCCGTGTTATGTTTTTGGTATAGTGATGGGGGGTATATGTGGTCGACTTGTCTTTTAAAAACATTTAGACTGCTTCGATTACCTTCGACTCTTCCTCTTAAAATTTTTTAAAGAAGATTTATACACGAAGTCGAGATACTATATTAATAATTTACACAAATTGTGCTAAGGTTTTTTTAATTGCTATGTGATACTCGCCACTTCCCCCTTTTTGTGCAGTGATAGGTTTTTTCATTTTGATGGTGTTCATTTAACTCTTGAAGGGAAGTCAGCACTTGCTTCTGAATTCACAAATTTAATATCTCAATTTGTTTACTACCAAAACTTCAAACCCAAGCAAACAACTTGAATACCTAAAGAATTAAAAATTTTGATTAAAATTTCCTGCAGTTCCCGCTCAAAATCAACTGTTCAACAACCAATCCTATCAGAAAAGGAAAAAGCCCTTATAAAATACAGAAAAAGGGAACGATATGGAAAGCCTTATCTTAAAACGAAGGTGGATCAACCAAAGAGAAAAAAAAAAAAAGTTGTTAAAAAACGAGATCCAGTGTTGCTCCCTCCTCCCCCTAAATATCATGAGCTATCATCTAAGAACCTGAGCCTTATTCCATACATAACATTCCCAGCACAATCATCATGCTACCTTGTTCCCCACTCCCCAAGTCACCTGCTCCATATGTTACCTCACGCAAGAAGGCCAGAGAAAGGAAGAGGAGGCGGCAGAGGATCAAGAAGCACCGGAAAAGGAAGAAGGTGTTTAGGTCTACTAACTTTGGTGGCTGCCCAGCCACCAAAGTTAGTAGACCTAAACACCTTCTTCCTTTTTTATATTTTGTGGGGGTGGGGCAGGGTGTTTTAAATGATAGGGTAGTAAAATACATTACCATAATTTTTTTTTTACACTTTCCTAACTTCTTTCCATGGATGCAGTTTGGACTGGCCTTAATGTCCCTCTGTTTGACTGAGAAATTGGTAAAGTCCTTTTTCGTCATTTTAGTTGTGATTAAAGTGATCTTGCTCTGCGAAAAAAAACACACATTTAATTTGACTTAAGTAAGAAATGTTTCTGTATGTGATATTGACTTGTAAGGAACATTTTTTTCTTTCAGTTTTACTAATGTTTTGCCTAAATGTGTTTTTTTTTTCACTTTAACCACAGATCAAATATGAGGATGTCCACTTGTGTGATTCTCCACAAGTAAGATCCTCTCCTCTTCATGTCACTCATCCAGTCACACCTGTAGCTCCTGATCCTCATCCACCACCAGTTCCACTTTCTCATCTTCATGTCACTCGTCCAGTCGCACCTGTAGCTCCTGATCCCCATCCGCCACCAGTTCCACCTTCAATCGCACCTCTAGCTCCTGATCCTCATCCGCCACCAGTTCCACCTTCAATCGCACCTCTAGCTCCTGATCCCCATCCGCCACCAGTTCCACCTTCAATCGCACCTCTAGCTCCTGATCCTCATCCACCACCAGTTCCACCTTCAATCGCACCTCTAGCTCCTGATCCTCATCCACCACCAGTTCCACCTTCAATCGCACCTCTAGCTCCTGATCCTCATCCACCACCAGTTCCACCTTCAATCGCACCTGTAGCTTCTGATCCCCATCCGCCACCAGTTCCACCTTCAATCGCACCTCTAGCTCCTGATCCCCATCCGCCACCAGTTCCACCTTCAATCGCACCTATAGCTCCTGATCCTCATCCGCCACCAGTTCCACCTTCAATCGCACCTCTAGCTCCTGATCCTCATCCACCACCAGTTCCACCTTCAATCGCACCTCTAGCTCCTGATCCCCATCCGCCACCAGTTCCACCTTCAATCGCACCTCTAGCTCCTGATCCTCATCCACCACCAGTTCCACCTTCAATCGCACCTCTAGCTTCTGATCCCCATCCGCCACCAGTTCCACCTTCAATCGCCCCTCGTGCAATATTGTTCAACAAAAACACAAATGTTTCGTTGGGGTGAAAGAAAAGCTTACCAAACATAAGCAGCCCTGTGGGAATTTTTCATGTGGACCATGTCGCCTTTGTCAAAAAACATCTCACAAATACACCCATTTCAATTTAATTAAGTCTGAAATGCTAAAAGATTTAATCAAATCAAAGTTTACAGACATTTCAGATTTTTCTTGTATATGTAACAGTTGCAGGCAAAAATATTCAAAAAAGTTGAAGAATGAGTCCTATACACCAGAAAAAGATTAAAAAAAAAAAAAAAAGATATTCATCAAGTTATGAAATAGTGTCCCCGTCTTTCAAGTTTGTGTCTTATACGTGCGTGATTGTAGAAGGCGTGAATATGATATATAGTTCTCCCCTGAAAAGTCTAAAAACATTTGACGAATATGCACAATTTCTGATAGCTAGATGGGTGTTTTCTTTTTTTCAAGAAAAATGTAAAAGAAGTCCGGATCCTCTTTGATCAAGTCGGAACACAGGGTATTTCTCCAAAAGATGTAGAACGTAGCAGAAGGGATAAAACTGAAGGAGAATGTTATTATTATGAGTCACTTGATGACAAAGTCCCTCTTCCAAACCAATGGAATAATTTTCTTAAAGTTCGCTAGAACAAATACACCTTATGTCGTTACTTGTCCAATAAATTTATTGAGCTTGTAAAAAAATGATATTGAAATAAACAGTGGTAAAGTTTTTGTTACTTCTGGAGGATTTCATGTCGGAAGTGAGAGTTCTAGTCAATGGACAGGTGTTTCAATAAGTGAGCAAGGCATTTATCATCATAATATTGTCCATAATCATGAGGAAAGTGATACACAGATCTGGTTACATGTAAATGATACTCCATGCAATAATATTTTAATATATTCTATTGATCGAGATATCGGTGTGATAGGACTTCCCTTGAACTTTGGTAATAAACATGTCACAGTGCAATACAGTGCCTGAGCGGGGGATGAAAAATATCTAAATCTCAATTCATTACAGTCTGCATGTGACCATGATTCTGATTTGGCAAGTTTGATAAATAAGCAGTTAAATGTTTGGAAGATTCTTCAGGTTTTATATATCACGTCAGGTTGTGATTTTGTTTCATACTTTGCGCATATAGGGAAGCCTACCTTTTTTAAATTATTTTTCCAACATGCACATTTTATTACTGGATGCTACAGTAATACACAAGGTTACTTAGCTCAAACTGAATTGAATGTTAATTCAGATGATGGTTTAATGTCTTTTTATCGCCTTATTATGTGCATATTTTACCATGTTAACCGTTCTTGTCTTCATAATTACAATTCGATTATTGATCTGTACAATAGTATAGAAGATTCTGACATTATGTCACGGCATCATAAGGCTCTGGATATAGTACGTTTAGCTTCATGGAAGGGTGAATATGAAGATGATCTGCTCCCTTCTAATTCTGCTTTGAACCTTCACTGGTTAAGGAGTTGTTGGGTATCAACAGTATGGGATGAAGTTAATTCTCCAATTTTTATATATCCAAACATTTCTTTTTATGGATATAATATAACAAATCAAGATGATAAGAACAAGGTCAGCATCATTTGGGATACAGAAAAAAATATTAATCGCATTAGAGAAAATGTTATATACCTTACACGAGGCTGTGCTTGTTCTAAGAGCAAATGTACAAATAGGCTTTGTAAATGTGTTAAAGATAAAAGAAAATGTGGCCCTGGTTGTAGATGCAAACACTGTGAAAATGTTCCTAATGTAACTATGCCAATGCAATCTACATCGACATGTGACACCACAACAGAATATTCAGCTGATCTTGATAATGATGGTGATGATGCTAGTGATACTAGTGATGATGATGATGATGATGACGATGATGATGATGTTGAGGATGATGATGATTCTACTGTAAGCAGTACTTTAAGTATCCTTTATGATGAAGACATTGAAAGTGGCTTGGAAGTTAATATACTGCCAAAAGAATATGACAGAGAAAGCATAGACTCTGAATATGAAGATATGGAAATATGATGCTTGATGTTTTATATTTAACCATTGTTTGGTTTTGTGGCTTAAGTTTAATTCTATATTTTATAGAATGTGCATCACGGTCATTTTATTTTCAATCTTTTGTGTTATTGTTCAAGCCTCACATGATGTTCAAATTGTGTTTTATGTGTGAATTACAAAGAGATGCATGCATGTATAACTCATTCACTGTACAACAACATATTTATTATTTTTTTGTATCTGAAAGTTTGCCAAAATACATTCTAAGATTACTTCTTTTATCAGGAAATATTCTCGCAAATATTCTCAGACATGTGTGTGAATCAAAAAGGGAATATGTGAGTAACATCTCTTCTTTCAAGTTAAGTATTTTTGTTATATAATTTATTTCAGAAAAGAAAAATATGATATCTTCTTTTATGTAGTTTTCACTTCACATTCAAGTTGTTCTTAATTTAGTTTGTACATGTACTTAAAAGAAATTGCCAAAGAAAGTGCAAGAATTCTAGCTTTTAAGAATGTAAATGCAATTACAAGAGGTATCTTGCCATGTAGAGTATCAACACAGTTTGTACTTAGAAGGTAGACATTGTGACATGAAGAAATAATACTTTGGATACATTATATTTTCAGTCACAGTTATGAAGTGTACAGGTGTAGCTCCTGGGACACTGTAAAATATAAATGTAGGCAACTTTGTGATTTGTACTACAGTGTGTGATGTAGTTACCATGGGCCATGTGGTAGGGCCCATACGATAACATTGCCAGCATTTCAATACCTCATGTAAATTGTGACAAGTCAGGTATTCAAACAAGAGATGTACAGTAGTTTTAAATGTTTTTGCATGCTCATCCACTGTCAGCTGTTAATAAAAGTTGTCTTGCCATTTGCAGCACTATTTAATTCCATCTAGTACACCGCTCTTTTTTGTGCCCGATTTACCAATTACTTTTCAATGGATAGGCCTATGTGCTGTTGAGAATTGAGTAATACATGTAGTATGTGTGTGTGAGGGAAGAAAAATTACAGAAATATTAGAGGTGAGAGTGAGAAAGAGATACTATAAAAAGAAGAGAAGAGTTGGGAAACAAGGAGAAAAGGAGTGAAAGAAACATGTTCAGATCGAGAGAGGGGGAAGGGGGGTAAATGACTTTCTTAATGATACTTTAGAAATATGATTTACAATGCAATGGTGCATTTTCAGAATAAAAAGAGTGCATTGTGTGCATGTTGGGGGGGGGGGGGGGGCTGGGGGGGGGTGTAAGTTTTCAATTTTGTTTTTATTTTTTACTGTCGAGCCCCCCCCCCCCCCCCCCCACAATAAAAAAAATCCTTTGGGGTTTTGGAGGGGGAACTTGTGCCCTTTCGTCGGGATCTATCACTTTATACCCTCATCTAGCGTGGATTAAAGTTTTAATTTACCAAAGAGATTTAATAATTTCATGCCAATACATGAAGTATGTCTATATCATCGGTTACAGTTCGATATTCCGAAGGCTCGGAAAAAAAAATAAAGTTCGTTTTTCCCGAAGGTTCGTTCATTCGAAAACGAAATAAAGTTAGTTTTTCCGAAAACGAAATAAAGTTCGTCTTTTCGAAGGTTTGTTAATCTGAAAACAAAAGTTTGTTTTTTAGAAGGTTCGTTAAAAGGGTTCAAACATTATTTCACTTTTGGATTAACGAACCTTCGGAAAAACAAACTTTATTTCGTTTTCAGAATAACAAACCTTATTTTGTTTTCGGACTAATGAACCTTCGGAATAATGAACCTTCGGAATAACAAAGCTTTCGA
Organism: Arbacia lixula; assembly: GCA_963669155.1. NCBI lineage: Eukaryota > Metazoa > Echinodermata > Echinoidea > Arbacioida > Arbaciidae > Arbacia > Arbacia lixula. Next base: position 12,843,192 of record OZ022586.1, on the reverse strand, counting down.
GTACATGTATTCGAACCTTTGTACTAAATGAACCTTCGGAATAACAAGTGCTTCCCATCATGGGTAAAATAAAATTGCTTAAACTACATACGTCAGTTTGTGGTGTTAAACTTTGATTTTCATTTCTTTATCACTTCATGGAGTATAAAAATAACAGTATCAAACATCGATCAGTACATATTATACCAAGAACAGGAAGATGGCAATGCAAACAGACAGATACCATAACTACTAAAACGCCCTGCTAAACGACCCCGAGACGACGAACCACTTCCAAAAGTGATACACACACAATAGTCAACGAGTGGTGCAATAATGCAAGTCGGAGGGCTTTTGGTAACGGGGGTGCACTCACTATTAAATATACCGTACGATTAATCACGATGGACAACCGACACGCGCGCACTGTTTTCCTCGCTAGCAGTTATATACGGAACTCGTGTGAAGCATTGTGGGGGACCCCCGGGCGAGATTCCGATCAAAGCATCCCGCTCGTACGGCGAGCAACTTTTCCTTCAGCCTTTTGAAACACTGGTTATATTTTGCTAGCTCCTAACTGGTATATATTGTAGAATATTACATTTTGGCTACTTTTTACTAGAAAGAAGGTTTCTTGAGACTCTGATGCAATTATTTCGGTGAATCATGTATAAAGAACTTCATTTTTAAGATGTTTTGTAACAATACACATTTTCCTCCTATAAATCTCTTAGATTTTCAAATATTTCTATGATTCACCTAAGATTTTCCTTGAGGCAAAAGGAATTTCATAGTTTTATCTCCATAACCCCGAAGATTTCATGGAAATGTGTCGTTTCTTTCCTGAGTTATTCTATTGTGAATTCAGGTCTGTCATTGCTCATTACATATGCAGCGACAAAAGTTTCGTGCATACGACTTGTATAAATACGTGCGATTGTGCAGGCGCTGCGGCTAGACTGCAGGCACCTTCACCGCAGTACCGACAGGCGAGACACGTCGTACCGCGCCGTCTGTATGTACTGTACTGCCGTCCGAGCTGATCTAGCTTGCGCTTGCTCAAAATACAGCGCCCCCTTTTGGCCGAGAAAAAAGAGGAACGTATTTTTGGAAAGAGTGAAATGATTTCTTGCGAAAGAGAGGAATGGATTTTTACGTGACAACAAAGAGGAATGAATTTTATCAACGTACTGTTATGGCCTTAGATAGAGGCTCAAGATCAATTAATTGGATTGTATTATCCAACAAAAGTAAAATGATTTTTTTTGCTGAAAGTAAAATTATTCTTTTTTTGCTCAAAAGTGAAATATATTTTTGTGAAAAGTGAAATATATTTTTGTGAAAAGTGAAATATATTTTCGTGGAAAGTGAAACGATTTATTGTGATCAAGTGAAATTTATTTTTATGAAAAGTAAAATGTATTTCTGTGAAAAAGTGAAATGAATTTCGGTGAAGAGTGAAAAGTAATTTTGTAAAGAGTGAAATGAATTTTTTTTTTAGAAAGTGAAAAGTATTTTGACATTAAGTGAAATGATATTTTGTGAGAAGTGAAATATAATTTTGTGAAAAAGTGAAATGCATTTTGGAAAAAAGTGAAACATATCTTTGTGATAAAGTGGAATGAATTTTTTGAAAAGTAGAATATATTTTTGGAAAGTGAAATATAAATTTGCTGGAGTGAAATGGTTTAGTGAAAGAGAAACATATATTTGTTCAAGTGAAATATATTTTGAATTGATTCCGTTATGGCGTGCCATAAACTAGCTACTAATTACTTTATTCACATGAGTTTGCAGATGTTAAGTTAGTAATCTAGCTACACGATCTATGTGCCTCCCATTTTAATCTCGTTATTCGATCATATATTTGCCCTCGCTCCTTGGTCACTGCACATCGTAGATCATATCATACCCTATCGCTTTAAGATCACGCACGTTAAACCGATGATAGACTCCCGTTTCAGGGTCTTATTGTAATGTGTTGTAATGTGGGTGTCGTTGCCTAAACAGCTAAACGGAATTAGGCGGTTTAAGATGTTTTCCACTCGAAGCGCGGATGTGCTGAAACGGTTTAGACTCAGTGAGAAAGCTAATTCGGACTGATCTGAACACGAACTCTCATGCGTATCGCTATATATTGATATATTAACCCTTTCTGTGTCTCACACAACTCCTTCTTTATGTAACTTTGTGTATTTCTTGTGCAAAAACGCCTCAATGGTAAAGAGTTAAAACAATTTTCTAAAAACATGAAAATGGGAGGGGAAGGTAACCATTAAGTGGTAGCATTTGATACGGACTGGATATACATGTAGCTAAGCATGCCTGGAGCGTAATACTAGTAAGAGACTAGTAAGAGACTTTTCTTATAAATGAACAAAATGTGTCTGTCACTTGCATTAGCATCAGTGCAACACCACATCATGTTAGATTGAAGATCTCGCAGCAAGATTAATATTTCTTGTACATGTTTTGGTTGCATGTAGGGAATGCTGGGTACAATCTAAGAATACCAATAACCCAGATGTGAGTGATTTATCACTTGCTTTCTTTTTCAGAGTAGGGCAGCATGTATCTAGACATGTGTGGAGCATGATACTAGCAAGTTACTGTTAACACTTAGCATACTTAGTGTGTTTAATGAACTGCTGCTCTTTAATATACTTTCAGATCAAACATGTAAAAGGCGGCACACGTGGCCCATAGAGCGCTAACGTATTCTTCATTTTCTTGTAGGCCTGGGATTTCTTTGCATTTTAGAAGCTAGCATGCTGCAAAGCCTCTAAATTCTCAAGTCAGCATTGTACATTAAAGGGCTTATTCCATTAATCATGTTTCTAATAACATGAATACTGCAATGAAACATAGCTTCGAAAAAGGTATATAATAGTTTCCATACACGTATGTGGGCGTATTTTCATATTTGTTTCAGATGGTTAAAAAAACAAGTTTCTTTCTTTATTTTTGGTTTAACAATCAAATAATATCCCATTAATGCACATAATTATGCTTCACTCGTAAATCCCCATAAAGATATCACTCGGCAAACCCACTTCCCTTTCTCGTTTAGATGAGACACTACGGGGTCATCTTCATATTGTCCAAGTGACAACCATTAATTGCTTGATCTATCTTGAAACGTTCGAAATGAAATTTCTACTTTTCCAAGGGTTTATCTTGAAAGAAAAGCAAGACTGTTGCTTACTGCAATGTATTTGCCTGTATAACAAATACATGAATCAGCCGAATACATTTCTATAAAGTATCTTGCATTAACATTAAATACAAATTTCCCAGCAGACACTCCGTAATAATTCATCTATAACAAGTTTCCTTCGCCTTGCTATTAAGTGACGTTTCTAAAGTGGACAATACATGAATTTAAGACCATTGGCAAGAAGATTGCTCACAGTCACTTTTTGAAGGGTCTTATGTCTTCCCAGTACAGTATATTCCGTTTAGCGTATTGGTAGACATTCTACGTTTTCGTCCGTGCGGTTCCGGACGCCGCACTTCCCCAGGACACATGCAGTCTTTTCGGGAAAATTTCCTGTCACTGTGAACCAGGAGGGAACGACTGCGACCAGTTGCCTGGTGGGCTATCATTGTCGTCACGATCAGGAGACGTCTCGGAGAGCAGGCCAAGAACGAGTGCGCAGTGACGGCATCGAAGGGGCCAGAAAATCTCCTGGTGTTCTTGGAAGTACATGTTCTCCTCCCGATTACTCGGTTCACGGAGACGTTGCAAATGAAGATTATGACAGTCATGCAGGATCGGGTCACACCGTAGGTCAATGATCCCTGATCTGTGTCGTCATCGTCATCACCGTCATCTCCGGGTATAATCGGGAGAATGGCGCAGCACAGACCGATGCTGACAACGAAGCAAAGCAACAAAGAGCTCCTGTCGCGCATCAGCTCCACTCGCTCTTCCGCCTCTGTAGATTTCATGTTCACTTCTCCTCCTATGAAAATATTCCTCTGACTTCAAAGTAGGCTTCAAATGGTTATTACTATTTCAAATGCGATATGGTGTTGAAATGATCAGACTTCCCTCTTTACAAAACAGAATTAGCTGATGTTATGTTGATGTTCCTCCCCGCACACGAGACAAAATATGAATAAAATCATTATCGTCGAGAAGACACGATTTACATTAACATGGATTAAAGTGCGGATGCTCAGAATAAATAATGCATCAATCATACTTTCCACCGAAATGAAAGTATGCATATACGCAATGACATGTATGCTGGCGTTGCCATCAGGCTGACGGCGGTTGCAGCCCCCCCCCCCCCCCCCCTCAATCCCCCATCACCCTCACTCCCCCCTCTCATGTACACCTACAAATGTCAGCTCTTTAGTTACAATGTTCCTACAAACTTATCTTAATGTTTGTTTGTAAAATGGGAGGAAATGTTCTATTACATGTCGTCATTCTTCCATCTAAGTTCCGCCTTGAAGTAACCCTTCGGTTTACACGACGACTCAGTCATGTCAGTGCAAGGTCTTTCGAGTGACTTTTAGGAACACCACTGAAAAACACTTTCGATTAATCTCAGATGACACATACTGACAGAAAACGACGAGTCACGGTCACTTTCATTTGGACATTGTGCTTGTAACAGATTAGATGAAGCCCTTGAAGGCTTGGAAAGATATCAGTGGCGGATCCACCTTCTAGCCAAGAAGGGGGAGGGGGTAGGAAATGCCAACGTCAGAGATCAGCTAGGCGCGAGAGTTTGCATGCGCTTCTTCGGTCGTGGTCGTAGAAAAACTTATCAAAACTGCCCGGAGTCTCTAAACGGTGATGAGGGGTGGTTAGTGGTGAGATTTACCCCCATTACCTCTCAGGGCTGTTTAAGCCCCCTAAATTCCCCAACGACCCCATTTTAAAATGCAGATGCTCCTGATCTTCCACTTTGTTCCCCGACCGACATCACCCTAATTTTAAGACAGCACTCTCTACTTCCTGATGCCTTCACCTCTCCCCTTCCCCATCCCAACAAAGAATGGTGTCATGTGTGTCATTCCCCTGGTTCTCCCCTATAAGTGTATTCATTCATTTCACAATATTGATATTATAATACTTTTTTTCTGTAGATATAGTTTGGTTAGATTATTGTAAATTATTGTAAATAGCACTGATCAACATCATTGTAATAGAGATATGGTTATCCCCCAACAAATAACAAGGTGATATGGGTTCAATAAATGGTCATTGTCGTTGCCATTGTCATTAAGGAGCTTTAGATTTCTCATCCATGAGGCAGAATCTTCTGAGTTGGGGAAATAATATATAAACCTGACCACACATGCGCAAGCCGGCGTCCTTTATCATTTCACAACCCTTCTCATGTAGTTGTATATCTTCACGAAATTCGAAGCGCGGCAATTGATGGCGCTATATCATATTACTTTAATAAGAGAGAGGACGAGGGCGTCCACGTAGTCAGTTGATAGATGATACATGTATTAAGGAGTGGATGAGGCTGAGTAATAGGGCTCATGAGCGGGGAATGTGGCGGTCCATGGTGGTTTTACTGTTGAGAGAAGATGGCACTTGAACAGAGAAGCGAGTTCATAGTTGCAATGTGCGCATGAGCAGATTATTACTGGTACGAATGATCCCGGGCCAATTGTACCACTCACAGATTAAATTGGAAATTCCATATATAGTGGACCATGTTCATACCCATTATAATGCAAATATGTCAACAGCGATTCAGCTCTGATAAGAAAGTGAAAGAACATTCCACCACGTACACCTGCTTCTATTGTTGGTATGGGCACGCTGTGAAATAACACACCTACACAGCTTCATGATCAAATCCCTAGTCGTTCTTGATTCAGTGGAGTGTGTCCGACCATGATGTAACTATGAACTGGCGTCGCAACATTAAAAAGAAAATCTAACGTAAGATTGTTCACGACGCGGAAGGAGGAGGAGAAGGCAGCGTATGAGGAGAGAAGATTGCGTGTCATGGGCGAGGTTTGAAGTCTCAAGCTCCCTATTGTAATTGTCTCCCACCTTGGCTTTGTAAAATCGTTGCGTTCTTGTTCACCGTGGCAAACAATGGGCGGAGCGGCAAATCGCTTTCAAGTGGACGTCTTGAGTGGGAACCAAAAGCGAATCTCTCATAAAGGGCGTAAGAGGGTAGTGTGTAGTAATAAGAAGATTGATTGTCGTATGATAATTCTACAAGTGTTTCGTGACCACTCAACATAATTTACGGCTGCTCGCCTATACCGTGCACAATGAATTATTCTGAAGCTTTGTGGTGGTAGGATGATTACTTGCCGCCTCGAGGCTTATTTTAAACTAAATTACGACATATAAGCACTGATATCTCCATTCCGGAAGAAATCAGTGCATATAAGTCAGAAGGGATGGGCTGCTGGCCGAAGTACGCGATCTTCTTGAATTTCCTTTATTTTTTCATTATTGAACTGAACTCGCCCGCCCTAGCAAACAACGACGAGTCCGGATGTGAACGCTGCACCGACTGTAAGTAGGTCTTGTGTTAAAAATTAGGCATGTTTTTGTTAATATGTTTGTGCATATACTTTTATGACGTATTCATATTCATAACAGCATTGTTGTTCCTCTGTCTCATTTGCGATTCTCCCCTTTTCTCTTCTTCTTCTTCTTCTTCTTCTTCTTCTTCTTCTTCTTCTTCTTCTTCTTCTTTTTCTTCTCCTTCTTCTTTTTCTTCTCCTCCTCCTCCTCCTCCTCCTCCTCCTTCTTCTTCTTCTTCTTCTTCTTCTTCTTCTTCTTCTTCTTCTTCTCCTTCTCCTTCTTCTTCTCCTTCTTCTCCTTCTTCTTCTCCTTCTTCTCCTTCTTCTTCTCCTTCTTCATTTTCTTCTTCTTCTTCTTCTTCTTCTTCTTCTTCTTCTTCTTCTTCTTCTTATTCTCTTCTTCTTGGTCTCTTCCTCTTCTTCTCTTCCCCTTCTCCTCTTTCTTCTTCTCCTTTATCGCTTTCTTCCTCTCCATCTTCTTCTTTCTTTCTTCTTTATTCAAGATTAAAAGTTTCAAGATTCGATGATGCATTGGCGTATACAAATCTTTAAAATTTGATTTCAGGCATTGGCATTGGCAGCGCATATGGTATGGATAATAAATCAATCAAAAATATTTGAGGTTTTGATAGTAGCTCACCTTGTTCACTTCAGTCGTCTTCGTCACCCCTCTCTACGTTCTCCTCACATTTATCCTCGTAGTCATGTTAAAGGTCCCCTGTCATCAAAATGTATGTCGACTTACGTTGATGCAACATAATATGTACATAGCAAAATCACTAACTGTTCGATGGAAAGATGTGTCCTATATTTTAAAATGATTTTTCTTTATTTCTTCTCAGCACTTATAAGCCCCGCCTCCAAAATATCCTCCAACTCAAGATTCCCCCTGTGACATCATCAAAGGTAGAAATTAGTAAGATAATAAGCAGAAGTTGTGCACAAACTAAACCATGCCCACACGATCATCACATGTCTTCACACAATACCATCTAACAACCTTTCATGTGGGAATAATCGTTTCCTTATGTCAGAAATGTGCTAGCTATGTGATGTTATTATAAGCACTTGCAGGTAGTCATTGCAGTGTTTAGTTTGTGCATAAATTATGTCTATTATCCTGCTAATTTGTACCTTTGATGATGTCATAGGGGGAATCTTGAGTTGGAGGATATTTTGGAGGCGGGGCTTATCAGTGCTGAGAAAAAAATATAGAAATATTATTTTAAAATATAGGACACATATTTCCATTAAACAGTTAGTGATTTTGTTATATACATATTAAGTTGCATCAACAGAAGTCAACATAAATATTTTGATGACAGGGGCCCTTTAATATGCAAAGGCAATGCGTGTGACTGCGAGTTAGTTGTATAATTCATGTATTTTTGCTATCATTGTATCTTAGACGGGAATTATCTCGGCTGCTTCGCCACGGGGTGCTTCCAAGTCTCTTTCAGCCACGGTTTCAACGAGGACTATGTCATCGACAACTGCACCTCGCTATGTCAAATCCAAGGCTACCTCTATGCCAACGTGCAGAACGAAACGCAATGCCAGTGTGCATGTGCGCTCAACTCTTGTGCAGAACCTAATGATGACAGCGAGTGCGGCCTGCCTTGCCCTGGGGCGCTTGATAAGTTTTGCGGAAGCAAGACGGCGGGTCAAATTTACAAAAGTGAGATTTCGTTGTTGGCTTCATTTTGTTTATTAGTCGTCTTTAATATTTGTATAGCCTTTACCAGTCAGATTTCACAATGCTTTGTGATTATGATTTCATGCTCTTTGGTGGACAAACTTCCGACTCGAGAAACATAAATGTCGTTTATGCTGCTTTATTGATGTAATTTGTTTCAGTAATCCCACCTCCTATCCCAAGTCGATCCACGATCAAAACCAGCACCACTCATCTCCACTAGCTTGCCAAAAATCTTCTCGAATAATTTATATTAATTTTTTTGGACAAAACCAGCCACATTGTAACATTCTTCCAGCCCAAGTCCAACAAAAGCAACAACATGAACACATGTTGCCATCTTTTATTGAAGTAGCTTTGGTGATAAATAGCATTAGTTATGAAACGTTCTTGCTTTAATGTGCGTTGCTGTTTCTTTTTATTTTTTGTCCAGTAAACCTGAAAGGAGGTACATCAGGAAATTGCACACAGAGTAAGTTGATTGGAAAGCACGCGTCGTTCTAGTGTAATAGCTATACAAAGAAAAGGGAAATATGCAATGTGAAAACGTTTGATGTCTTTGATACTAGTTTACTTATCTGATTTCGTACACAAATTTCTTCATTGATGGTCACTTAAGTGGAGAAAAAGATGTAAAATACCTTTACATGTAAGCACGTAGATCCCACTACCATTAACAGACAAAACGATATTAGACATATTCAGCCGTATTCGGAACAGGGGTTTAACGCAAACGGTGTACTAAACCTGGACTAACTTCATGGGACGCCAAATAAAACAATAATATAAAGCTGTATTTTTTTATGCAAAGTAATTGACTCTCTCCTGGGAATCACTGTGGTATATTGACAACGAATACTTAAAATCACCCCCTGCAGCCAAACGGCAGGCACCGGAAAATACGCTCATTTTATTTTCAGCGAGGTAGTCGTGACCTTCACTTGACCTCTCGAACCGCGGAAAACGTCTCCTTTTCAAACTGCGATATCTTCATGAATATATCATATTTTCGTGCGCTTTCTTTTGTAACTGTATGTTGGAGGTCGACATTTACCAAGGGTGAAAAAACATTTCATTGAAACAGGCAGACAAATATTGCAAATTCGAGATAAATATGTGGTTCTAATACAAATTAAAAAAATTAAAATAAACTCTATATTCCAATGTCAATCGCTTTTGAGCCCTAAACATTTAGAGATCATCTGAAGCGGAATTTATTGTACTTTATGGAGATACCATTATTTTTCAACCTCCCCCCATAGAAGGGTCAGCATCCAGCAAAACATCAACCATGTTCAAATCCAAAATGAGCGAGATATGACGAAGTTGTGAACGATCCTAACCAGCCAATCATAGTCCACGATAATAACGAAATTCTACCGGCGATCCAAGGCGATCCAATCATAGTCCGCGGACTATGATTGACTGGTTAGGATCGCTCACAACTTCGTCATATCTCGCTCATTCTGGATTTGAACATGGTTGATATTTTGCTGGATCCTGACCCTTCTATGGGGGGAGGTTGAAAAATAATGGTATCTCCATAAAGTACAATAAATTCCGCTTCAGATGATCTCTAAATATTAGGGGCTCGAAAGCGATTGACATTGAAATATAGAGTTTATTTTCATTTTTTTAATTTGTATTAGAACCACATTATTTATCTCCAATTTTCAATATTTTTCTGCCTGTTTCAATGAAATTTTTTTTCACCCTTAGTAAATGTCGACCTCCAACATACAGTTACAAAAGAAAGTGTACAAAAATATGATATATTCATGGAGATATCGCAGTTTGAAAAAGAGACCTTTTTCGCGGTTCGAGAGGTAAAGCGAAGGTCACGACTACCGAGCTGAAAATAAAATCGTGTGTTTTCTGCTGCCTGCGGACGAATATCGGTTGCGAAGTCCGTATGATTTCTGAAAATTCGCGTCACTTTGAAGACGAATAGCTCAAATGTTTTATTTTTGAGCCCAAACAAAACTGGAATCAAATTCTCCGCTGGAGTACCGGCTTTCCAAAGCTGTAACTGGTATTGCCGTTCAATTTGTAGAAGGGTCAGGATCCAGCAAAGTCTGGGAGCTTACGTATATATCGGTTGCGAAGTCCGTACGATTTCTAAAATCTCGCGTCACTTTGAAGACGAATAGCTCAAATGTTTTATTTTTGAGCCCAAACAATATTGGAATCAGAATCTCCGCTGAAGTATTGGCTTTTTAGAGCCGTAACTGTCGTTGCCGTACAACCCATAGAAGGGTCAGCATCCAGCAAGGTCTGAGAGCTTACATATTTCAAAAAAAAATTGAGGCCTGTTTTTGAAGGCAAATAACATAAAAACTCCTTTGCGGATTTCGATAAAAACTGAAAATATTTATTAAGAAACATATAATCTCAATCCCTGTCTAAAAAAATCCTGATCAGTATGCTTACAGAAGACCTCAGCAAAAGATCTCGCGAGCATGTCAAATTCCTTCATAATCTACGTGCAGCAAAATCTGCGCGTGAGATTTCGCGAGACGAAAAATAAAACGCTCACGATTTCTATAGAACGAGCGAGCGCTGCCGATTGACTGCCTGTAGTGATTCGGTGAAGAAAATCGATGATTTTGTGAAAGCATTATTGTTTTTCGCCCCATAAAGTTTACGTTTTAAGTGCGAGCACGTAGTCTAAATGAGACCGCCGTTGTAAATACGGCCCATTACGTCTTCGACTAACAGCTTGTTATTGTATTATGTGGTCCGAATGTATCGGGGTTACTTTAGACATGTTAGATATGCTTTTCTATGAAATAATATTGGTGCGATTAGTTTGACAAGTATTATTCACCCCATGTTCAAGTGATCCTTTATACTCCCTTGATTATTTCACATCAAAAGCTATTTAAAACATGTGAAATGTTATATTTCCCTTTAACTTGTATCATTTCAGAGAATGTACAAACATTATGCATTAATTACCTTTAAAAAGAACTTGATAATAATATGGTCACCAGTAACGGTAATGGATATGTTATAGAGTGTACCTATAGCATGGGATTAAAATAAGGAAGAGATTAAAATATATTTCAGAAAAGAAAAGAGAAGGTGAAATCTATACTCCAGGGGCATAGCTAAATAATTGTTCACTTTTTTTGTAAAAGCTCCACATTTGGCACACATGTACAATTAAATTATAGCAAATTTGTACTTTAAGCCCTTTTGAATTTTACACAGGGCACAATGGCGGCCATTTCGAATAAATGGCCGACATTCAAAATTTTAATGGAATGTCTTTTTTCGTCATATAAGGAATCATATTCAAGCTAATCAAATCATTTACAAGATGATATAACAAAATCATTGGGCGGTTGAGCTTTAGGGATTTTTTTTTCAAATTTTGGGGTAAGAGTGTTATCTTAAAACAAAATTCCCAGATTTTAAATTTTCTTCAATTACGTTTTGGTTCATATTCAACAAAATCTTTCACATTTTATACAATTGAAACTTTTGTAAAAACTGCCTATGGATATGTTTCATATTATGTATAAAAATCAATAACATTACATTTAATTTTATATAGTTAAATGGTTACTGAAGGTTTTGTTAATAAGGAAAGTATTGTACATCCCCTGTGTACTAGTGAATGAAACCAATGAACCACAGCTATACAAAAGACGCATGGAATGAGTAAAACTAGACGTCAGCAAAACGTGGGTTCACATGTTTACTATTTTTGTAAGAATTTTCAAGCAAATGCAAACTATTTCCCAAACTATACATACATTCGAAAATGCTGTAAATGTTTTTAATTATTTTTATTGGTAAGTTAATGCATGTTCTGTTTTGCAATACGATTGTGATTTCTGAAATATGATATTGACAATTTGAAGGCAAACACAATGAAATATTAAGTTGCTCGGAGAAGGTCCTGGCTACATCTCCGCCTCTCAAAACCATTGAGATGTTATCTTATCATCAAAACGAATTTCCTAAAAAAAAATTGCTGTCAATATATTCACAAATAATAGAGGGGTACATTCGAGGGTTAAAACAATCATTGTCATAGTTCTGCGAGAATGAAATCCCACGTCAATTTTCAAGTTACATTTAATGAGCTTAATTTTTTTAGAATGTAAACATATTTGCTGTTGTTACAATTAGTGTGGATTGTTGGAATAATGATATTAACCTGGGCACAGTCTTATACTGAATTGCACTTGACCGCAATTTGACGCGCGATTGATATAAATCATGTAAATAGTAACTCTGTACATAAAATTGTATGTGATTGGACTTGCGAACGATGCAGATCAATCTATAGGCAGCCTGTGACTTCATGGCTAAAAGACACATCACCTTCTTCTCTATTTAATATTAATGGTTTTCATTTGATAACAAACAACCGAGTTGGTAAGAAAGGTGGCGGAGTTGGTTTTTATATCACAGAGAACTTGAATTATCAGCTTGTAAAAGAATGTTGTTTTATGTCTGATGTTATTGAAAGTATTTTCATCGAGGTAAACACTCCAAACAAAGGTAAAATTATTGTTGGGGAAATATACAGACCTCCCACTTCCAATCCTATTGAATTTATTGAAGTTCTACACGGGATCCTTTCCAGAAACTGTCTAAATAACAAAACATGCTTCATCATGGGCGATTTTAATTTAGATTTGTTAAATTGTAATAATAATCATAATTGTCAAGAGTTCCTTAATTTAATGCTGTCCAAATCTTTCATCCCGCTTATAAAGAAACCCACTCGAATATCTGATACGTCATCCACTTTAATTGATAATATATTTGTAAACAACCTGTTCTCTGATGTTAAACCCGGTATAATAGTTTCAGATATAACCGATCATTTTCCGATCTATGTACTTATTTCAAATATCCAACCAATGACCTCTAACGGTCCCCGCAACCCCGGTTTTCGTATAATGTCTGAGTCGAACCTTAATTGACTTAAGGAGAACTTGAGAACTGTCGACTGGTCCATTGTTTATAATCAAAATGACGTTGATTCTGCTTACGAAAAATTTCTTGATATTTTAATAACCCATCTCAACACGATCATGCCATTACAAAGACCATCTCGTTCAAATTATAAAAAAATACCTCGAAAACCGTGGATTTCGAAATCACTCCTCAGGTCTATTAATAAAAAAAAAAACAGACTCTTTCATAAATACAGAAAATATCCCAATGCTACTAATAAATCTCGATATTCTCGTTACCGCAATGTTTTATCAGCCTCACTCCGTTTAGCTAAACAAATGTATTTTGCAAAGCAATTTGATAACTGCAAATATGATGTTAAGAGTACGTGGAAGGTGATTAACCAAGCGCTGAAATCCAACACCGTAAACAATCCACCTAACGTTATAGAAAAAGACGGTATCCATACAGACAACCCTTCTGAAATAGCTGGCGCTTTCAATGATTTTTTTGTCAATATTGGGCCTAATCTTGCCGAAAAAATCCCTGTTACTGATAAAGAGTTTCATTCATTTTTAGGAGAACGTAACATGAAATCTTTCTTTTTTGTACCAATTGTTGAGGATGAGGTAAAAACAATTGTCTCTAATTTGAAAAACAAAAAAAGTCCTGGTTACGATGGAATCACAAATCTTCTCTTAAAAAGCATAATTCAAGAAATTAATTCTCCTTTAACATATATTTTTAACCAATCTTTATCAAGTGGGATAGTTCCAGACAAGATGAAAATTGCAAGAGTTGTCCCCATTTTTAAAAAAGGTCAAAAAGATTTCGTAAATAATTATCGTCCTATCTCCCTTTTAACATCATTTTCTAAAATTCTTGAAAGACTTGTTTACAAACGCACTCTTAGGTTTCTTTTGAATTGCCAGGTTTTCACTAACTCCCAGTTTGGTTTCAGAGAAAAACATAGTACTACCCATGCATTACTCAGTTTTATTGACAAGGTAGCCCATGCTATAGATGATGCTTCTCATACCATTGGTGTTTTCCTTGATTTTTCGATGGCATTCGACACGATAGACCATGAAATTTTACTTTACAAATTAAGTCACTATGGAATCCGTGGGGGGGGGGGGGGGGGGGGCTCTTGAATGGTTTAGGGATTATCTAAAGAATAGGAAACAGTACGTTAGCATCAATAGTCATGACTCTCAACTAAAATTGATTTCGTGTGGTGTCCCCCAAGGTTCCCTGTTGGGCCCACTTTTATTTATTTTATATATTAATGACATTCAAAAATCTTCTCAGGTACTGTCTTTTATTTGTTTTGCCGACGACACAAATTTATTTTTTTTCACATAACAATCCCATCTTACTTGCTGATACAATGAATAATGAATTACGACTAGTCCAGACTTGGATCCACGCAAACAAATTATCTCTTAATATTGAAAAAACCAACTACATGATCTTTAGTAATTCTTTGAATGCCCTCCCCACTCCTCTTAAAATTAGCGACACCAATCTTCAACAGGTCGATAGTACTTAATTTTTAGGCTTACATATTGATAATGACTTATCTTGGAAAACCCACATTAATTATCTTAGTAAAATTTTGTCCAGAAACACCGGAATTCTCAATAAGCTCAAACACTTTTTTCCTAGCCGCATTTTACAAAACATATTCTCAACTTTAATTTCGCCATATCTTAACTATGGGATTCTTGCATGGGGGAATGCTTCAAAATTTTTACTGGACTCTCTTTTTCTTATTCAAAAACGTGTTATTAGAATTGTAAATAACGCTGGCTATTTGTCCCACACAAATGACCTTTTTGCAAGCAATAAAATCTTGAAAATAATAGACTTATTTTACTACAATGTCGGTATATTTATGTTCAAATTCTCGAATGGGGAACTTCCAGATGTTTTCTCGCACATGTTTACAAGAAACGATGCTATTCATAATTATCCAACTCGACAGCGCGACGCTTTTCACCTTCCACGTACTCGAACAATTTTTGCAAAGAAAACAATCATGTTTACAGGGCCAATGTTTTGGAATAACCTTCCCCACGAACTTACTCGTTGCATAAAAATATCTTCATTCAAATGCAATTTAAAGAAACATTTGTTATGTTCATATACCACGCAATAATTTCTTTTAGCCTTTACTCTTTTTTTTTTTGTTCACCACTCACGCTCCGACAGGGACGCTGCCCGGCACCTTGGTCCGAGCAACCTGCCGAGCTCTTGGAAAAAAAACAAACTGATACTCTTTAGAATTACTAGCCAATTTCCTTGAGCTCGGCGGGTGCTCGGCCACGTGGCATGGTTAGGCGTCCTTGCCGGAATGTACATGTAATGTGATTTGCATATATTATAATGAATCCATCTTATGAATGATGTCTTCGTGTACATATTTATACTTATCCATACATATTCAATACTGAGTCAACAGTCGAATTGCCTCCGTAGAAGCTTGAGCATTATCGTATTTCATCCTGACTTCTCCTGATTTGTTTTGTTTTGTTTGTCCATTCCTCGCTCGCACACTTTTCTGTTGTATTGCTGAATTAATCGTACGCCTTTTGATTTTTGATTTTTGATTTTTGTTCTCGATTTGTTTTCATGCTGTTTCTTGAGTTGTTTATGATTTCTTTTGTTCATTTCTTTGGTCAATTTGTTTATCCGTACTCCGAAGTGTTCTTTTAATCCACATTATTCTGGGGTCTATACGATTTACAAGCTTGCTTTACATAGGCCCCATTCATATTTCTTTACCTATATCCACTGTATGTTTGATATTGACCATTATGTAATATTTCGCATCATTATACTAGTTTTGTTTATGTCAAAGACTGACTATGCTGATGTATTATTGCTTTTATTTTACATGTATTGAACAGAAATATGAATAAAATTGAAATTGAAATTGAAATTATTAATTCGTTTTGAATGTGTTTCTCTTAGATCAACCGACCGCTGGCCCCACTGCTTCAACCGGAACTACACCACTTCCAAGTAAATATTAAAACACGCCCCCTGTATGTGCCAATGTGATTGCAAATTAATATTTCCTGGGCTAGACAAAAGCTGTTTCTTAGCATGCGTATGATTTGTTTACACAGTGGCGAAAATACACACATGGCCAAGGGTGATGCCATGATATCCTTACGACTTTATATAAGTCAAAATAATTTTATATAAGTCAGTGCTATACATACAGAAGGCCCGGAATAGGAATGATTGTATTCCAATGTTATTGCTCTATTATCATGGAAGTTACTTACCTTGCATCTCTCGATATTTTCTTGTAGGGCTACATCAAAGACATGACACATTTTGTTTCCTGACTTTGCCAATTCACGCGATAGCAAATGATTTCCAAATGCGTTGTTGGTAGAAAACGGGTCTTAGACATGTTCGAGGCATATTGAGATTCGTCGATTTCAGTTATTTTGTGTCCTTGTCTATTTTGATTGTGTTGATTTTGTTTTGTTTTAACATTAGATAAGCCAACGTGCAGCCAACACAATCAGATACTGCAGAGTCTACTTGATGTTATGGATTAACTTCTTTCTGTAAACAACTTAATGGTTGGGAAAGTGAAAAACATAATCTATTCGGCAGATAAAATCAAATATATTTATGCAATGTATGGATGTTTATTAACTATATATTTTTAATAATAATAATATTAACAGACTGTTATCTATATTATTTCCTCTTCAAGCATTTGTCCTTGTAGCTATCAACGTTTCTATCCTCCTCCTCCTCATCGTCACCATCGCTATTATCATCATTCTTATGTAAGTATCATAGTGGTAATGATACGTCCATTTCTAAAATCAAAATGTATGCGAGTGGCTTGATTAACTTTCCATCTAATCGAACCTAACAATGCATCAAGCCCCTGAACTTGAATTTGATTTATATGGTAACCAATTATTGATATTTAGTTGAATGTTACGCTCTCGCTTTCTCTCTCTCTCTCTCTCTCTCTCTCTCTCTCTCTCGCTCCCTCTCTCCCGCGCTCTCTCTCTCTCTCTTTCTTCACTTCTCTTTCATTCTTCTCTATCTCTTTCTCGCGCCCTCTCTCTCTCTCTCTCTCTCTCTCTCTCTCTCTCTTTCTCTCTCTCTTGCTCTCTCTCTCTCTCTCTCTCTCCCTCTCTCTCTCTTTCTTCACCTCTCTCTTTCATTCTTCTCCCTCCCTCTCTCTATCTTTATCTCTCTCTCTTTCTTCCTCTCTCTCTCTCTCTCTCTCTCTCTTTCTTCCCTCTCTATTTCATTCTCCACCTCTTCTTCCTCCCCCCTCTCTCTTTTTCTCTTTCCTCACCTCTCTCTCTTTCATTCTTCACCAGCTCTTGCTTCCGCTCTCTTCCCCTTTCTCGCTCTCTTCCTTCACCTCTCTCTTTCATTCTCCTACCCCCCTCTCTCTTTCTTCTCTCTCTCTCTATCATTCTCCACCACTTCTTCCTTCTCCTTCTCTTTTTTCCCTTCCGTCACCTCTCTCTCTTATTCTTCACCAGTTCCTTCTTCACCCTCTCCCTGACTTATTTCAATATCCTTCATCCTTTTCTCCAAACCATCATCATTTTCTCTTTCTCCTTTTCAAACCATTATCTCATTATGCATTTACCTTTACTTCTCATTTAATCCTTCAACTAACCCCCTTCCCATACCCTTCTTTCTTACTCTCACTTCAAATGACGCATTTTCTTTTCTTTTTTTATAAACCAGTGTCCGGAGACACAGACGAGTCAGACGCTACCTTGCCGCCAAACCAGATCCAATCGAGGCGTGTGAATCGAGTAGAGAGACGCACAAGATCGAACTAAAGCCTCGGGCTCCAATCATCGGGACAATCGATTACGACGATGGCTACGCAGTGCCAACGGTTGTCCCCGCTGCCGTCACCACGGGGAGGAAAAGGTCGGGTCAAGCCGAAAACCATGGAAATCACCTCACGGTTGATGATGGGCCTCGCCTGCCGGCCCCGACCTCGATCGCCAGGATCGCGTCGGGGAAGTCCGTGTCCATGTCCGAGAACAGTGCCAGTATCGTGATCAGCAGGCCGAAGGAAAACTTGCACAAGGAGCCGTCGGTGGTTGCCCCAGTAGCCGTTACAGCCCCTTCTATTCCATCCTCAGCTCGCCCGAGCAAGGAGGAGCCGATGTACGAGAATCAGAGAGTTTATCAGAGGGTTTACCGCCGAGATCGATCGAGAGCGGGTATCAGGCGCTCGCGGTTCCTCTCAGCACTTCCCTGTTTCCCCGACCCTTTCCTTGACGGGTAGCGATGGGTTGTATATTGATCTGATCGAAGATTGATCAACTTAAAGGCTTTCACGCGTCAATTTTGTGGGAAGACGTCACTATTTAGCTGCTACGCCTACTTGCAAACTTAACGCACGTATGCGGCACGCAGCGACATGGCTAGCCACGATTCACATCAAGTACAATTTATCTTCGCAGAGTATGTTTTAAAAAAAAATAAAAAATATGTAAAATTAACAACAAAAATACAAATATTTACATGTTAATATTTATTTTCTCATCAAATTATTTTGTTTACACAAATATTCTTTCTCCAATATATACATAAATTAAAATATTTAAAATAAATGTTAAACACTACGGTGAACCAGTCGACCACTTCGTGACTCCGATCAGGGCCGAAGGCTTATCTTCGGTAAGGATCGTGCATTCTAACCAGGCGGGTAAATGCGTAAGTGCCCGAGAAACAATACACATAGGTTAGTGTGCGTTTTGCACGGAACGCACGGCGTACGTAATATGGCAGCGCGCTAGGCAAGATCATGATGATAGGGATACATCCTGCGTACGACGCGTGAGGGCCTTTAATTTAACATCTGGATATAGAATATAGTCATACCTTCGAGAACCACAGCTTTGAATTATTGTAATACGATTGATAGAGAAAGAGGCAAAGGGAGTACAAGAGAGAGAGAGAGAGAGAGAGAGAGAGAGAGAGAGAGAGAGTAAGGTCACAGTGAGAGCAAGAGAAAAGAGGACGTGTAGTAGTACATACACTTGTTTTTATTTTGTATTTGTAACGCTGTGTCTTTAAAAAAATGTATCATTAATGTACCGTTTAATGAAATTTTTTGGGCTCCGTTAGCATGGTTAGTAACATGATAGTGTTTAAAAAACATGCGTACATAACGAAAATAGTCTTTTGGTAAATCTTCTTCGGTTTTATAACTAAAACCTTTTTTTGTATATATAACGATGATATGAATGTTTGCACATACTCAATGTACGAACTGTACGAGGCTACTTGGGAAAGAGCGCCATCTCAGTTTGCAGCGTACTAAATGTCAATTAGTTTGCCAATCGCAACGTAAGTAATGGCATTTATGTGTAGTTTATATAGCTGGAAAAGAACGCCACCTCGTTTTGAAGGTGCATTTAATCGCGATTGGTATAGCTGCAATCTATCATGGCATATATGCGTGGTCTAATAGATTCCAAGCTGCAGGATGCGTTTGTTTTCTAAACTTCCGTCACAAGTGGGCACCGTTACATAAATGTTTGCGATTAATTGCAAATTTGAAAGACGAATTCTAATTGGTTATTGGCCAGTCCTTTGAACAAACAACGCATGCAACAATGATATTGATTGGCCATTGGCATTTTGCGATTGATTGCACACCTTTATGTTACGGGGCCCTGGTCACGCATACTAGCCATTTATCATTCTCCGTTAAAAGAAGGCTTAGTCTATGCTTTCAGACGTAGTAGTAATTGTATAAAGTACTTATACTAGACACAGTACAGATAGACACACCAACATGACCAAAGACTTGCTGTGACTCAGTACACTGTAGAGTGAGAGGAAAATCTGACTTATTTAGGATTCACTGCAGCTATCATCTGTACGTAGGTAAGAGCCGATATAATGTGATGCGAGCTCTGACTTGGTAACTATAGTAACAAGTAGGGTGACATGATTGTAAGAACACTACTCAATCATGATCGTCATATAATATATAACGTTGATACTAAAGACACGTTATTTATGTCTCATTATTTCAAACCGCCATCTTCCCTACTTTATCTCTTTCCCTTACTTACTTGTTCCCCTTCCTCTATACACACACACACACACACACACACACACACACATATATATATATATATATATACATATTAACAATGTACGACAGCACACGGGCAAGGGTACTATCACCTGATGGTGAGACAGATGAATTTGACATTCTCGCTGGAGTTCTAAAGGGTGATACATTGACCCCCTTTCTTTTCATCATAGTCCCTGACTACATTATGCGCCAGGCAATTCGCGGCGACAATGATGAACTTGGCTTCACCGTTAGGCCACGCCGTAGTCAAAGATATCCTGCGGAAATTTTAACTGACTTGGACTTTGCAGATGACATTGCCTTGATATCAGACACACTTGAACAAGCTCAGGAACTCCTACGCAGAGTTGAGAATATGGCTAGCTCTGTTGGGCTACATGTGAACTTAAGCAAAACCAAGTACATGCAGTTTAATTTGACAAATGAAGACTGCAGCCTGAAGTCCAGAGATGAATAAGACCCGGGGAGAGTGGAGGATTTCCAAGAGTTAGGTTCCTGGATAGCAACATCTGCCAGGGACTTAAATGTCAGGAAAGCTAAGGCATAGGATGACTGTAGTAAAATGAATCTCATATGGAAGTCTAACCTACCACGCCAAATGAAGATCAATCTTTTAAAGGCAACAGTAGAAATCATTCTTCTGTATGGTGCTGAGTGTAGGACTTTATCCCAATATCTGGAGCAACGGCTTGACGGATGCTATACACGCATGCTTAGGACAGTATTAAATATCAGTTGGAAAGAACACCCGACACTTCAAAAAATCTATGGAGACACACCAAGAATCTCTCAAATACTTCAGAAGAGACGACTCAAATTTGTCGGGCACTGCTGCAGAAGTGCTCATGAACCAGTCTCAAAATTTGTACTGTGGGCACCAACACAAGGAAAACGAGGCCGTGGAAGACCGGCTACTAACTACATAAACCGGATCACCAGATATACAGGGCTTAACCTTGATGAACTGGGACAAATAATGGTCGACAGGGATCAGTGGAAGACCATCGCCAACAATGTTTTTGACCGTGGTCGACCATGATGATGATGATGATGATGATATCCTTCCCACATACAAGAGCACGCAACAGTCATGTACATACACGCACACACATACAATCATACGTCCACGTTACCTAAATTTCCTCTCCTCCAAAATCATATCAGCATTGTATAATACTGTACATAGATACATATCTATGTTTTATTTTGTTTACCAACATATTTACCCATTTAAATAATTTAAAACACACATTTCGATATAAACATGTTTGTGATTTTTTTTTATTTTGTGTATGTATCATTCGTTGATCTAGCCATCCAGCAATTTATATACTACTGTATATGTTTACATTTCTGCAAAATGATATTTCGTTTTATATGTCTTTTTTTTTATCTTACCGATGTATCTATATATTTATACAAATCAAATTAGCTATTCATCACTTTATTTCACATAAGTTTGCTGATGTTAAATTAGTAATCTATCTACACGATCTATGTACCTCCCATTTTAATCTCGTTATTTGATCATATTTTTGCCCTCGCTACTTGGACACTCTACATCGCAGACTATATCACACCCTGTCGCTTTAAGATCACGCACGTTAACGCGATGATAGACTCCCGTTTCAGGGTCTTATTCTAATGTGTTCTAATGTGGGTGTCGTTGCCTAAACAGCTAAACGGAATTAGGCGGTTTAAAATGTTTTCCGCTCGAAGCGCGGATGTGCTGAAACGGTTTAGACTCAGTGAGAAAGCTAATTCGGACTGATCTGAACACGAAATCACATGCGTATCGCTACATATTGATATATTAACCCTTTGTGTGCCTCACAAAACTACTTCTCTATGTGATTCTTGTGCAAAAACGGCTCAATAGCGTATAAAGATTTAAGACAATTAAAACAAAAATGAAACTAGGAGGGGAAGGTAGCCATTAAGTGGTAACATTTGATAAGGACGGGATCAACATTAATCTAGGCATGTGTGGAGCGTAATACTAGCACGTTACTCTTAACACTTAGCATAGCATGCTTAGTGTTTCATATGAACCGCTGCTCGTTCAGATACTTGTGTAAAACATGTAAAAGGCGGCACACGTGGCCCATAGAGCGTTAACGTATTCTTCATTTTCTTGTTGGCCTGGGATTTCTTTGCATTTCAGAAGCTAGCATGCTGCACAGCCTCTAAATTTTCAAGTCAGCATTGTATATTAAAGGGCGTATTCCATTGATTATGTTTCTAATACTGCAATCAAACATGCCGATTAAATGCTTCGCTACACGAATATGATGAATTTCCATACACGTATACATGGTATATGGGCGTAGTTTAACATTTGTTTCCTCACTTTGGGAATAAAGATATTCAAAGTGGGCATGTTCATGATATTTCGAACAGGAAAATTGCACATAGAATGTAAATTAAAAATATTCATACACGTATATATTATACAATTTTCTATAACACAAAAGAAAAACAATGACAAAAATATATCGATAAAGCATCGAACGTATACAGACATGTCATTGATAAAAGCACAAAATCAAACATGTAAGATATTTACTAAAGTATAGTATTTACATGGCAAGGTGTGTATAGTTTTATGGTACGAAATCATATGCGTGGAGGGGACTGTTGATATGTTATCTGTCAGAATATGCCTTAAAAAACATTTTTTAGAGTTCATCTCTCAGGAAAGAATACATTAATACTATGTCGAAACATCATTCTCTCGGCAGGTTTTTTGAGAGGTAACCGGAAATTATATTACGTAACGGTCCTTTCCCGGACTACATTATCATGATTAAAGTGCACGTGAAACCTATTTCATAACAACAAAAAGCAGTCTATCACATGACTTAGCATTCAACATTCTGAATTATGGCACGCAACGTTAGATTCTGACAAGCTACATCAATTGATTAGTAGCATTCAACCTTTAATGAGTCCATTATTATACATAATGTTATCTTTAATAATATGGGAATTATACTGGAAAGCCTAGAATTGTTTGATATTGACATGATTGATTGCCATCTTAGTAGAACATAATTCTTTATCTAGGTCTTTAAAATAGGTGAACGCTATACGTCTGGCGTGTGTGTATGTGTGTGTGTGTGTGTGCGCGCGCGTGTGTGCGCGTGTGTGCGTGTGTAAATGTGTGTATTTCAATGTGTGTGTGCGCGCGCGTGTGTGTGTGCATGTGAGAGAGCACGTTTGTGTGTGTGTGTGTGCGCGTGCCTGTCTGTCTGTCTGTTTGTCAGTGAAGGGATGTGGGTGGGAGAGGGGATTCCATCAATGTCACGTTTTGAGAATTACTCATGCTGATCCCTGGTCGATGACACATCATTCTGTCAAAATCCCACCCGCTTCCCTCAAGATCACTCATAGCCCTCCTAGCCCCTTCACAGATATCATCGATCCGCTTGATCAGCGGGCGACAGTTAATTTTATTGACCGATTTCCAACAGGTATTGCTTGCATTCCCACCGAGTCAACGCGCGCTTCCGCACAAGCACGTCCGCCGCTAACGGGTTTCACACGGTGACAATCGGGGCTTGACTGATATTGACTGACGAGCGAGTAGAGTCCGTTTGAAAGTGTTTTTCTTTTACAGACACGGACACATTTTGAACCCTTTCATGAGCCACAAGACAATATAATCCAGTTGATGACATCTGAAGCTTTACTTTGACGTCGTATTTAAAAATTGCACATAAAACGTCGCAGTATTAATAGTCAGGGGAATATACTGTACTGGGAAGACAACAAAACTTTCAAAATGTTATCGTGAGCAATTATCTTGACAATGGTCTTAGCTTCATGTATTTTCCATTTTAGAAACTTTCTCTCAAATGATCCACATTTGGAGTAATTAGTGATTAAATCACAATTTCCTCAAATGTTTGCTGTGAAGTTTTTCATCTTCCAATTATATACATAATGATATCATATCTGCCGTACGTCTATATTGCTTCATATGCTGTTTCGAGAAATCACTTCGATCGTTGTCATTGTTATCGATATTGGAGGGTCGTGAAATGGACTGCACGTGTATTAATCATACACGTAACATACCAATACTAACAAATGTTGATGATGGACTTGGCTTTGAATATCAGTGACGATGATGACATTGGTGACAATTGATGACGATCAATGGAGTATTAATCATACACGTAACATACCAATACTAACAAATATTGATGATGGACTTGGCTTTGAATATCAGTGACGATGATGACATTGGTGACCATTGATGACGATCATGACGATAACAATTCCAATGACAAGACTAATGATTAAAACCCTACATTTACAGCATTACCATCAAGTTGATTTGCGCTGCAAACAGAACCATGATATATTCATGATTACATTCTTAACAAATCGATACAACGTAACCGAGCACAGCGCTCCGCCATTACCGTTGCATGCTCTATGTTCTGACGTCAACATTATAATTGGCGGCGCGGCTTTCCCCCTCCTAACCAAATTCTTCCTACACGATGAGTGATGACTTTGCATTATTTCTCTGTAGATTCGCTAAGCGCTGTCAGACGCGAATTAAACCGGGCGCCTTTAAATCAAATTAACCGTCATTTCTTGCTGCCGACATCAAACAAACTGTCCACAACTTTTCCTTCCTGAGGAGCCTCTAGCGTTTTGTTTCTCTTCGCGTCACTGTGGAGAAGTGTACAAAAACCGCATGTTATTATTACATAACATATTGTGTGCGGTTTATACAGCGATGATACGCATTATTTACATCCAGCTTTGTTCCTCTTCTCACTCTCAATTCTATAGGTGCACGGTACGTGAAGTAAGAGAGCAGTCCTTTCCTGGTTTGGTATTGAAAGCGTTAAATCAGTGATGGCTTACTGATTGGTCGAGCAAGATCACAAGTTCTTTGATAATTCGGTGATGTAATTAAATTTATGCTTGGGTAGCGCTTATTTTCCGTTTTTTTTTTCTTTATTGAATAAGAAATAATGTTTAAGCATAATCGAATTACTAATCGAATCAGCGATTTCTGCTTAAGTCGACATTTGCATCCTATATTTACTTCATAATCCCAAAGCAAATATGTCACTTCCTCTGTTCTGCTTTGATTCTTATCGTGATCATGTCAATACTATCCTTCCATTTAAGACCGCGTATTTTTATATACACAACTGCTTCTACTCGGGGTTCATTCGCTACTTTATTTGACTATTTCTTACATCCTTCTGATCCAAATAAATATATTTCCTTAAATCTTCGATAGCTTCCCAACCTCCTTTTCCCGACCATTTCTCATTGAAAAGACATGACTCATTACTCATGCAAGCACAGGATGGAAAATCCACATGATAAAACGGTATTAACGAGGCTTTCTTGAGCGCATAATTCATATTTCCTTCCACCTAAATTATCATACGTCAAGAATGCGAGAGTGCGGAGAAAGTTCCATTGCAGCCGAGACGGCTTTAGCGCGTCTAGGAAAATAACCTTGTGGGGATTTGAGTAACATTCACGGCAAAGCCTCGTTGAATGTTGCAACATCGGGCATCGTCTTATGCGGCTTATAAAAAGATATTCTGTCATCTGAGTGCCCTTGATGCACAGTGTTACGTAAATTGAGTTAACCCTTTTTGTGCTACGTGTGCTCCACAAGTAATATACACACAGCATATATAACATTTTGACAGGCACACAAAGGGTTAAATTTGAACAGTTCAAAAGAGTCCTCTACTGGGAAAATATTAATAACCTGGATTCTCCGTACACATATAAATTACACGTACACAAAATGACACGTGTAACACAAATTGTGATAGGAGGAACATAACTCTACCTGGATTTGCCTCTCTTCTTCCGAGGTGGCAAGCATTCATATAGACACACTTATAATGGTTGGTAATAAAATAATGAAAGATAATAATAACGTGTCCTACTTTTGAATAATCCACCCCAAAATAAATGAATGGATACGACCGAAGTCTCTCTCCTCCTCTCACTTCCTCCTCCCCCCCCCCCCCCCCCTCCCTCTGTCACAATGGCTTATATGCAAAGACACAGTCTGCATATCGTCCACATCACAGTGTAGAGACAGCACTGGTCAGGGTACAGCATGACATCCTCCTAGCACTTGATGAAAGGAAAGAAGCGGTTCTGGTACTATTAGATTTCTCGGCAGCTTTTGACACCATAGATCATAACATTCTGATTGAGCGACTTGGTGAGAGATTTGGATTCGCTGGAACAGCTCTTGCCTGGACGCGCTCCTATCTCCATGAACGCAGCCATACCGTCAAGATTGGAAACTCTTCTTCACAGCCTGTCCTTGATGTCTGCGGCGTACCACAAGGGTCCGTGATTGGACCACTTTTGTTCACACTGTACGTGACGCCGATAGAAGACATTATCCGGGCGCATGGTCTCAATGCCATGCTGTATGCAGACGACTCCCAGATCTACTCCATCTTTGACTCTAAGGACCGTGACAGAGCCATCACCGACCTGAATGCCTGCTTGAAGGATATCAGGACATGGTCTACAAGAAACAAGCTGGCATTAAACGATTCTAAGACGGAAGTACTTCACTTCTCTTCCAAGTTTATGCCAACATGCAGATTAGACACCAAAGTACGGATGGGGAATGACGAAATAGACAGCTCAGCCGTCGTGCGTAACCTTGGTGCGAAACTTGACCAACATCTGACCATGTCGGCCCAGGTGGCTAAGACTTGTCAAGCTGCCATGGGAGCGATCCGCAAGATTGGCAAGATACGTGACCACCTGAACCAGTCTACAGCAGAAATGCTCATCCACGCTTACGTCACATCCCGGCTTGACACATGTAATGCACTTTTGGGGGGTCTTCAACACACTCAAGTTAATAAACTCCAACGAATACAGAACATATCCGCCAGAATCGTCACCCGATCTCGCAAACAAGAGCACATCACACCCATCCTCTATCGTCTTCACTGGCTCCCTATTCACCACCGCATCCAGTTCAAAATCCTGCTCCTAGTGTACAAATCCCTCAACGACGCATCTCCTCTCTACATCTCCGATCTCATCAAGGAATACATCCCAACCCGTAACCTTCGCTCCAATAACCAGAACCTTCTCCAGATATCCAGGACCAACACTAACTTCTATGGGGAACGTGCCTTTGGTACCATAGCGGCTAGACTATGGAACTCTATCCCCCTCCACATACGCAATGCCCCTTCTGTCGATAGCTTCAAACGCGCTCTGAAAACATTCATGCTCTCCCATTAAGTACCCTATATGTTTTTAAGAACTCTTTGGTCTATTTGTGTAGTTTACGTTTATGTTGTTTACAATTATATGACGTTAAATGTGTTCATTATGTAACTTGGTTCTTTAAAATGATTGTAAAGCGCATAGAGATTGTTAATATTATGCGCTATATAAATGTTTGATTATTATTATTATTATTATTATAGTTCGTCCCACATTTCCCTCTTTATGTCTCTATCTTTTTACTCTCTGTCCATATCTCTCGTGTCACAGTGATATCTCTCCTCTCCACTTATATACTTTCGTTGTTTCTCCTCTCTTACCTATCTCTCTCTCTCTCATTCTCTCAATCTCTCCCTGTCTTTGTCTATCTCTTTCTATTTATATTAATCTCTGTGCTATTACGGATTAAAGTCTACTCAATATATAATTACATAATAATTACTCTCTCCCCCTCTCTCTCTCTCTCTCTCTCTCTCTCTCTCTCTCTCTCTCTTTTCCCCTCCCTATCATCACAATCATGTCTATAGTAAGATAGGATAGATCGTCTTAATTAGGGACTACCCCCACCTGTCTGGTTTTACGATAGGTCAAGTTGTCATTCCACGGACGAATTCCACATTGACACATCATAAGCCTAGTGTTCCTGTAGGACCGATTATATACTGACAGTACCGAAGACAACTGGCTCTAAATTATGTGAGTTTAGCAAACAGCACTGATCATAGCAGGGTCTCTCAAGTGCCCGAGTGTCGTACCAGTGAAACTTTAGAACCAAACATCTATATAACAATGGATATGCCGACACCACTTCAGTACTCTCTTGATATAATATAACACTTTGATAACATCGATCATTTGCGCTAATGTTGTCCCGTTTATGATAAAGAACGCTATTGCAAAAATGACGTCATTTTGTTTGGGAATTCCCACTGTCTGATAAAAGACCTTAAAGATGGATACCGTACCATGTCTTAACATGATAAAATAAAAACCTGTATATTAATTAATATGCTCTTCATATGAGGTGGTGGTCTTTACATACAGGTTATTTAGTTTATTTTTCAATTTCCAAAGGGAAACCGATTTTATCTCTATGGACAGCACGTCTTTACATACAAATGATGCTTGAAATGCAGTTCACTATAATTGTTCTTAAAGTCCATTACATAGGCATAAGATTTGACTTAGAGGTATTCCTCCGCGGTGAGGGAGAATTTTGATATAATGTACAGGAACTCAATAGTGCCATTCTCATTAGACTTAAAAAATCGTGAAGTAGGACCATTCGGCTTTTGGTACGGTTGCTAGGCAACTTTCACTCTAATTTTTTAAGCCCAATAAAAATGGCGCTTATATTGACCGAAACAATAACATCTTCGTGGGAGCGTTGTATTTATAATCACAACAATTGTGTCATTCATGGCAACCGACACCGGACCTGCAATCGCGATAAGAACATCCCCACTGACGTAATTCTTTTGTTTTGGAGCACTTTCCATTTTCACCTGCCTGTCCGTTTACACGGAATTGAGGTGTTGCACAATTATATGACTGTACGATAACTGCAAACGTGCATCGACCTCATAAGTTAGAACGTTCCCACGGACGTAATTGTATCGTTTTGGAGCACTTAGCATCTTCAGTTGCCTGTCCGTATATATGGAATTGACCTGTCGTCTGCCGCAATTATACGACTTCATGTGATAAGTGAGAACGTACATCGACCTGGTAATTAGTAGCATGTTTTATCTATCTAGAGCGCGTTGATACGAGCCGGGGGATGGATCACATGCGCTGACCTCTCCTTCCGGTGTGGGTTCAGAAATGTGTCATGCGCAGATGCGTCAGCCCCTCGCGACAGACGCACGCAGCTCGCCGGAGACTGCCGCATTTCGTCGATGCGAAGTAACTAGGCACCTCGCAGACGACAGGCTAACACTTTTCGGAAAGCGCGGGAAAAGTTTTCCCGTCTGCAGAATATCGGCAATTTGAGATGCATCGACTTGTTGAATGATTATTATTCAACATTGATAAAAGTGATATGAGTTTTCTCTAGTGAACGTCATTACGTGTTAAAACAAACTATATCGGACAGAAGTGCGGACCATGTACAGTCATTAGAACAAAACAATTAACGGAGAAACTGATTGGTTCGCAGGTGTGGATATTTATCTTGACAGGAAGACGTGGTCCGAACGACCCTCAGTTGTTTGTTAAACAACTTTTTTTTCTGAAGACATCTTTTGGATCGCGTTCAAGTCCACGGGGGCGATTTGTCCTTCCAGAGTCGTTGAAAAGATATACACACTACTGGTCAAGTTTTTCATGGTCGTTGGTCAGCGCGCGCCAGGTGGACATTTAACACTGACCAGCCGGCCAGCGACCTACAACGTGTTTACAAAGAAAGTACATCATTTCTTGCCGTCGCTTGCTATGTTCTTGGCTCACGCCCACACTTGGAGCAAGATTTTTCTCCGAAATCACGTCATGAACTTTTCACTCTCTCATTTAATAAATTGTTGACGTCTGGCGGATCTACCAAATTCAATTCGTCATCTGTATACGTCCTAATATAAGAGAGTCGGTTTTGTTAAGGAGCCAGATTAAGCGTCAACGCATAACA
Organism: Arbacia lixula; assembly: GCA_963669155.1. Taxonomy (NCBI): domain Eukaryota; kingdom Metazoa; phylum Echinodermata; class Echinoidea; order Arbacioida; family Arbaciidae; genus Arbacia; species Arbacia lixula. Next base: position 12,813,069 of record OZ022586.1, on the reverse strand, counting down.
ACGACAGATTGATACCTGACATACATTGTTATACGACTTTTCGTACCAGTGACCAGGATTCGACATTACCAGTGAACGAGGAAGAGTGGAAAGGAAAAGAGTATTTGTGTTATTGGTGTCTATCGCTTCCTCCGTTGCCCTTTTTGACAGCTGAGCTTTCAATTCAACATTCTACTGCGGCTCAATACCCTTTTATATACACCGGTGTCATCTCCGACTGTGCTGGATCTTACCTTGTTCTGCGCATGTATTGTTTTGAAGAACATGTGACTGATTGAAAGTCCAATGTACATATAATTGTCCATTGTCAAAGCAAACGCTTTGTTTTGTTCTGTTTTGTTTTTCAAGCTAAGAGCGATTTAGATATTAATGCGACTTCTATTTTCTCTTCTGAGCGAGATTGGTCATTGCTTGCATTTGGGACACCACGGCGATTGTTCATCTACGTTTTGGATTATACAGATTGCCAAATATTCATCAGACAAGATGTCTTCTAACGCAACAGGTAACGTTTCAAGCAAACAAACAGATGGATTATAGCTTAGCTTAGCTTAGCTCTGGTCTGTACGGTTTATTGTGATATGTTTATACTAAAAAAAAAAAAAATCATGTTTGTTGAAGAGAGGGCCGTGAAGATTTTATGTGCTCATATTTGCCTTAACACTTCCGATTGTCGTAAGTCATGTAAGTGTATAAAAAGGGTCCAGTTAAATACTGTTTGGTAAAAAGTTACAATGTCGTTAAAAATCAGCTTCCAAGAAAATGTTGTAGAGCTTTCTCCTCGTAAATTTAGTTTAAGTTTCATTCTTCCCTTCTTCTTTCTTTTGGTGTATATTTCTCTCTCCCTCTTCCTGTTGAAATGATCATCATGTTTGTTTTTGTTTTTTTGAGTGCACAGTATCGGTTAAAGCAAACAAATTCATCAATACATGTCATGCGTGATTTGGTCACAAGTAATGTGCTTAACAATGTATCAAGAATATTCTAAATAAAAATATTTGATGCCTTTACGGGAATCATATCGTACATATTGATTGAATGTATGTATGTAGTAACGCATATGATGACACTTTTATGAATATACACATACTGGGGAATAATCTTGTAAGTCGCAGATTGTGTGGTACCTAAAACGGGAGAAACGGAAACAGGCCTGGCTTCCATAAGTGTCTGAGTTTCCATAAATTTAGGAAGGTAATTCATATCACAAAGCCATCTTTGTGTAAAACAATGTGCTCAAAACAACAGTGGACGAATGGCACAAACATCAACTGTGTAGATAGGTCGTTATCTATTATTCATTATCATTTTAACTTATCCACCAAGGGCGACAGTATAATCATTGTATATCCGATTATTGCGTTTATGTTTCACTTTCATTTCCTTTGGAATACAATGTTGTCTAACATAAGGGAAATTTCATACCTCCCTGTTTCAACGAACTTTTTACCTGTATCGTCTATAATTGACACTAAATGGCATACTGCAAATAATTCCACTGATATGATCACGACAGCACCTTTTTAGATACTACTCTTACTATCTTCTCCATCGTTGGTATATTATTGGTTATTATCGTATGTGAGGACTACGAGTCACCAAACCGTTTGGTCTATAGTGCAAGTAGTAATCAGCAATAATTTGGCCTAATCTAATTTGCACCTATGCCTTCCGTCAATGGGGTTTCGAAATGAGTCATGTATCGTGGAGAAGTGTGAGGAATTTCTCTGAAAGTCATCACCATTATCACGAGCACATCTTTTGTACTTTCTCATTCAGTCACTGCCCCTTCTTGTCACCCAGTCGTTTGTTTTTGGCCTGCCCAGTATCTTTCCAGTATCGGCCTAGTATCTATATATCGCACGGAATCAAGATGTTACCCGGTATATATTTTGATGTATTAACCAGAGCCTGCTTGCGGATATTGTTAATAGACATCTATATCGCTTAGGAAGTCGCTGTCCTTTTTTGTGACATGGGCGCAGTCCAATCTAATCCATAGTTTCGACACGAGCATTGATAGCAAGGAGAACTAGCTTATACATTGTCGGTGTACTACTCTTAGGACTTTTAGTCACTCCGTGTATACCCATATCACTGTAGTATTTGATAAGAAAGTTTTTTTTTGCTGACGAGGTTTGTTTTTACTGGCATTAAAACAAAAAAAAAACATCATTACAATGGTAACTTTGGAATTAAGGGAAATAAACTGTACTATACAGACTATACGTTATGTTCACTTGCGGGTTAGTATTTGTCCCACAGTGTATACGACATTCTGCGTTCTTATTGGTATCAAATTAAGAATATAGAAATCAAGTATCAGTTAAATGTTATTCCATAAATGGGATCCGTACTTTATCTTGGACTAGAAAAATATAATGTAAAGTTAATTGATCTATAAACTTATCTTAACTAATCTTAAACGTTGACAAAACATTGTATTTCATCGTCATGATTACGACAAAGCAACGCATTGATATCCAAAAAGGACCTAATATCAATTTAATCCGAAGTACGTGCAGGTTAGGTGTCAAGTGTGAAAAGCGCACAATGAGCAACATATTTTTGTTATTAAATTGCAAATATAATTGACATAATTGATGACATACGCCAATAGCTGTGTGCACCAGACAGGTTTATTCTATAAATACATTGTCTACCAACTGCTCTATTCCACCGTCAGACAAACTGTACAGATGTTTTCGATTTAGTGCACGGTTGTCAATAAAAGACCCCAATGGGACACTTCGGCAATGACTTTTTATACTGCACGCTCATTTCAGCAAAGTCACCACGCCCAAACATGTTCAAAACCAAAGTTTAAATCAGTAAAGCTCTTCCCATTTACAGCATAATTTAAGAAGTACGCTATGTCATGTATCGTTTGTTATAACATTTATATTTGTTCTACTCCCGCATTTGATTGAATTACATGAATACATTTTCATATTGTACTATTGTAACTTGTAAATACTGAATCAGTATTTTAGCTGTCGTTTATGCTTGTGTTTGAAGCACTTACTTCCATATTATGCATGTAACTTGTTTACACACAAAATGCCTTGATTCAGCATTTTTTCTGGCACATACGGAAGTGTGTCACTCGTGCATTTTTACTCAAACTAGAAAAACAGCAGCTCGCCGGTACGTCTAATTTTGTGTTGCTCTCCCTCTTTGCAGCTTTCCCCGTCACCACCGCCACACCCCTTCCCACCAACCCGTCCCACAAGGCCCTGGAGAACCTCTGTATCGCCCTGGCTGTGATCTCTCTGGTCATCATCAACATACTGCTCTTCATGTTCTGGAGGTAAGATCGTGGAAATAGAATAATAACATGATGATAAATATAATATCGCTATAATAAAACCTGCCCCTACGCCCACCTGTGGATACACAACACATGTCAATACAACATACATATACCAATATCGCTATAATGAAACCTGCTCCTATGCCAACCTGTAAAAAGACAGCACATGTCAATATATACCGCATATCCTGTTTCTCGTGGACAACATTTCTCAATGAAATCGGTTTTAAGGTAACCTGTACATGAGTACCACATGTTTATGAATAACATGCGTCGTGTTTCCCGTGAGCGGCAGTTAAAGGATTATTTAACGTAACGTTTTCATCTCACCTAGCTGATATAATCCGGGCATAGGAATAATTTCACTTAATCCAATCTTTAATTCCATCATTTTGAGCAAAATGCATGTATGACACAATTCACAAAAATAAGACATGATAAACATTTAGGGGGAAAAATTGTTTGGTAAATCTTGAGGTTAATGCGTAGCTTCATATGGGGGCGGGTGACTAACTGGGTGTACAGACAAGTGGATGAAGAGAGATGAATAGGTCGGATATAGGTGTGTCGGAGTAAAATACAATGTTCATGCTGTTATACGATGACATTACAAGGCCAGCTCGCTTTTCGTAATGTGTAAATTCAAATCCGCGAGGGGCCTCTATTGATAATATGAAATCGGGCTCGATTGTCTTTTTAATAGAAACCACGAAGGCACATCGACGTTACACGCACTTAATTAAACGGTCCTTATGAATAAGCGAGTAAGCCATGACACTGTGTACGGAAGAGACAAAACAGGTGGAAAGAACAACAACAACAACAAAAACAAAAATAAAAAGTAGACACATATGACATGATTGCCATCATTCTTTTGACGGCGATGGGTAATTGTGTAGGTTACCCCTATTGTCATGATTGTGTGAATGATAACGATGCTTTCAAGCTCGTTTATAACTATCAAGTCGGCTTCATCTCATTTTCGTCATGAATATGATTATTTATTGATATCTTTGTTTATAATCAGGAATGTAAGCGTGATTGTCAAGCACAGAGACAATGGAGTCAAAGAGCACACGACGTCCTTTTCTTCTGGTTAACGTTAACGTTTCTTCTGGTTTCCGTTAACGCACAAAAGCTGTCTAAATGGCCTGAATGATGACAAAACGTGATAAGCCGAGAATTGAATCCAATGCATGAATCAGTTCTGTATTATGTCTTTATGGACCCTTATTCCTTGCCTTTTATAATCAAACTTATAACAATAAATATAGACGTAAAGGACCATATTGCTATTCAGTGAGGCTTAACGTACACTACGCTCGATTACCCCTCGCAAAGTCCTGCTATGTTTTGATTTTATCTGTCCAGTTTATGACCGGGCATTTTGTCGTTTTAAATTGCTTTACATACAATTTACAACCAGAATTATCGTATCTAGTACATCCGATCGCCCAGGCTCTACACAATATGCGGAGATAGATAAGGTAAATAATGATGGACATTACGCAGACTGGCACTTAGAATAAAATCCCCATGAAAGTATTGTTTTATTTCTCCATCATTGTTTGAATTTTATGTTATTGTTTTTCCCAAACAATTTCCATCAGATAATGAATAGTTAAGGATCTTGAGATATATTAGACTACTATATTACTCTTTAGAACACGCGTGTGCATATCTTGTTTCCATGCCATCTTGATTCACCTGATAGGGTGACACCCACTAAACGCTCCCCATCCTGTTCTTTAAAGGTGGAATTTCACGATATCATTAATATTTTCGTACAATTCATACCGTATTCCCGAAAGTGTAAAAGTTAACATGTTACATGTTAGTTCTAAAAATTAGTTGCATGTATCGTGGTAGTATGTTTTGAGCGAAAAGAACATATAATGCAAATAGGCCCTAGATGTGCCATTGAAAATTTAAAACAATTCATAAAATACATAGAGAGCTTCTTTTCATCTTGTCTAACCAGTTTTGAGAGGATCCCAAACGCTTACGAAAGAATATGTGCAGTCATCACAAAGAGTTGACTCAAGAGTTCAAATTTAGATCAAGTCTGACCAGTCATGTCTCAGGGGACAGACCCAATTCTTGCGACAAATTTTATTTTTCTCGTCATCCGTGTATTGCAAATTGAGAGATGATTAGACATCGACTCGCGACCCTGTCTATTTCCATCTGCAAAAATGAAAACTAAGACAAACGGGCAGAGGTTCTATTTGGAGTCACGAGAAGCGGTGACTAATACCTTGCTTCGGGCTATGTCTGAATCAAATTTACCTCCATCCTCTTGCCGTGGTTTGGAGCAGACGGTGAGCGTCAGTTATTTGACGTGTTTCATCGAGTGGGTGTCTGTCCATAATTTTCATCTCCTTGTTATGTAATTACCGATGACGTTACGGTGGAGATCGCGAACAAAGAGAGCTGACCAATAACAGAAGCTGAGTTTTTTTTATGTGACAAAGACCGTGTAACAGGTTGAGTGGTGTCAACGATTCTTTCAAGTATATTTAAGTGCCATTATCAATGACCGTGGCATTTGATTAATGTAGGGTTTGTCCAAGGAAAATGACCTTAACGAATCTGCAGAATACATTGACGGAAATACTAACTAATTACTTTGTCACTTCCGAATTGCAACGGATACTAGCTGTAAAGATAACGGGAGCCATAGTCACGGGAAAGCAGTCTGTGCTTTTTCATGAGTCTAAATTTCTTTTGAATTCATAACTGGTATGTTTGAACCATTATTTCTTTCTCTGATCTTGAACAAACAAAAATGGGATGTGTCTTTTTGACATGAGTTCGCTATCGTAACTACTTATTTGTCTTTCCTTAACGTGATTGACCTTATCTTTTGAATTAGTAAATACAATTTTGAAAGATTAATGATTTACTCGAACAATTCAACAAGATCTTTGATACATATTGTGCTATGCTTAGTTAAAAGGCTCATTTTGGGAGACGGTTTACTGGTATAAAAAGGACCAATAACGCACTGTCATATTTTATCAGTAACATACTCATTAGACTGAAAACCTTTTTGCAATACGATCACGAAGCATAATACAAAACATTTGGCTTTAAGATTAAAATATTAACTGAAAAGATAATTTGTATGTAACAGTGCACATGAAAATGCGAAACGTTTGTTTCAAATAAAAACCTACACATTTTTCAAAAGCAGAATACAAGTATATCATGGCATTTACTTCATAATTAGTTTTTTATATAAAGAAATAACAAACATCATGTAAATGTAAAACTTCATTTATTAACCTTAATGAAAAGAATGTATCACGACTCTCTACATCCCTTTCGCGATTCAACATTGAGAGAGGTTCGTAGGCGAAAGAAGAACAGAAAAATAGTTTATTCTAGTTGAATTATATTTATTGTCAAAACTGATGGTGGTTGTTATGTTGGTTGATGGTGATTGAAGTTGGTATGATGGTGGTTGTTATGATGGTGGTTTATAAAGTTATGTTCAATGATTATGTGTGCGAGAGAAAAAAAATACTGGCAGATTGGAGTAGAGTATGTTTGATATAAATGGGTCAACACTGTCACGTAAGGAGGTGCGACTAGAATGGTTGTGTGCTAGTAAGGGCTGGTCTAATATAACCATCAATCTTAGATTACGTTGTGAAGAAAACAAACTAGAGTCAAGGAAATTGTTAATGGCATATTCAGTCCCGAGGCTAAGACAAAGCAAAATTAATCGCCACCAAATGACAATGTTATTTTAAGGTGCGACCGAGTAATTACACTTGACATAGCTTCTCCGCCAACGATTCCACTCTCTGAAGACGGGAGGAAGTTAAGGTTGCTAATCCTCCTTTCAAAAGTTCGGCCGCACCCCTTTTAATACCGAAAACGTCAAAGATGTGGATCATGTTTGGATTAGTACGCGTCATGCGCAAACGAATCCACCTTGAGATTTCCGCGCTGTCAAATATCAAAATATCAAACGGACTTAAGCCAAATGGATGGTCCTAACTCAAGAACATGATGAAGGGCGTATACGCATCTGTTTTACATTACATTTCTCTGGGATTTCCTGTTTGATAATATTGCATTGCAGCCAATGGGTTTATTATTTAATGGGTGAGGAATTGATAACTCTCTTGGTCGTAATGCTTCTATAAATGCACCGTCGTACGTTGTAGAATATCCAAATATCAAGCGGGCTAAGTCAAATGGATGGCCCTAACTTACGAACATGATGAAGGGCAGATAATTTTTTTCTTCTCTCATATAATATGTATTTCTGTAGGATTTCCTGTTTGATAATATGGTGTCGTCGTCAATTGTAACTCCATCTCTCTATAGCATTAAGCTCTTTATCTGTGAGTATTAATCAGTATTATCCATGCAATAGAAACTACCCTACATGTATTCAAATAACTTTTGCCCCAATGACCAGATGACAGTTCTACTCGTCCATTGGGACGTATATAAAAACGCTTTAGATGAGCCACGTGGCGTGGCAAAACTATATCTTGTAGGCGCAAGTGATTACACAAAGACGACATTTTGAAGCACAGCCAAAGAACATTATCATTTATGATTTGCATTGTATTTTTTCTTAAACTACAGGTATAAAGCGTTGGGCAAGTCTCTCATCCCCTTTCGACGGTACTCCACGGACTCCGAGACATACGCCACCCTCCACCAGTCTGTCATGGTGAAGGGTTCCTGTCAGACCCACCCTCCTCGAAGGGTCCAGGAAGTCTTTAGGAAGTGCGCCCATACCGTGGCCAGGGTAGGGCACACGGGGAGCTTCGGCAAGTCTGTGAGCTCGCTCTATGCGTCCAGCAGCGGCAGCAACTCCAGGGCGTCTCTCGTTCAGTCGGACACGGCCGACAGCCCGGAGATAGAGTCGAAGAGACACAGGTCTTCGAGGGGGAAGCAGCTCGACAGGTGCAGCATCCTCGCCCACGAAGAGGCACCGGGCAGGCGACCTGAGGCTGGGATGTTCGATGAAGCGTCTGTGAGATTTAAACTGGGGCACCCGGATGAGGATAGCACTACGACTGGGGGCGAAAGTGATAATCAGGTTTACTGCGAGGTCATCGATGTGTCGCCGTCGAAGCGACACGGAATGCATTTTCGTCCGATATCGTTCGATTACTGTAAGGATAAGGATGTCACTAGCGATGCATCGTTCCGGAACAACAATGTGAGCATCACGGTCAGTTGTGATAACCTAGCGGAAGGTGACAACGATGATGACAATATCTACGAGAACTTCCGAAGGAAGAAAGCCACATCGCCTTTTCCTTCAATTTCAAGAGGTAAACCGATGTCGCACCAAGACTCTATGACGGCTTCTCTTTCCACGTGTAGGACCATAAGTGGGGAATATGCGACGTGCGATGCGATAGGCGGCTGGAGGTCTGCGTCATTCACGCATTGTCGCGACGCTTCCGAATCAGTTCCTGAAAAGTGTCCTTCGCCGTCGCCAACGGTCTCCTCGATATACGAAAAATGTCCTACGGAATGTCCGACGTACGAACGCTTCGTGGAGCCGGAAGATCCCGTGTATGCTCATACGGTGATACGCAGAACCCAGCGGTCTCTTAGGCAGTACCCTTCAAGTCTTCCGCGGAATTCTGTACTCAATTCCCAACCACTGTACGAGCAACCACTCTTTGAGCAGGACCAACATGAACAACCGCTCTATGAAAACCTTGATAAGGACGCAGAGTCAGGTTCCGAGGACAATGAGCATAGGTACAGCTCATTACATTTGGACGTTAGCATGACCGCACATTTGGCCGCGTCAGACTCTAGGATCAACGTCATATCGGGAGCTAGTCCGGGTGCGAGTCAGGCTGCGATGATCCGCAAGAAGTCTAGCAAACATCGCGTACACGTTGGTGCCAGACCACGGCAGGACTTAGGGGAAGGTCCCGTCTCTCCGCACGCTACTAGCCCAAAGATTGCCATTCCAGGAAGCCCAACTAGCCCAAAGAGCGGTATGACGTCACCAAAGAGTTCTTTCTCAGCCATCGCCAAAGAGATTGCTGGTCTCAACGAGGATCACCCGGACGATGACGACCCTGAGGAAAGTTTCCCCGTCATGCAGATGTTGTCTGATCGATACAGCACGGGCAACTTCCTCAACAAATTCTATTAACTCTTGGAGAACTAGCCAAATAAGACTCTTCTGTGAGTTATGTGCTCGATACTGGTGACAAAGACACAATACTGGCACATGATAACTTGAAAAGCGAAGATATATTTACTTTAAATACAGTGTAATTTTTATACTCATATATTGTGTTTATATAGTCACTATGACTTGCTCATCAGATGGGTAATTGTGTATTTATATTTGTTTAGGAACGAAATGCGACTTACATGGGAAGTTTATCACGAAATAGGTTGTTTAAGGTTTGGTCTTATTCTGTATCGTCCTATAAACAATAAGTTAGTGCGAACATTATGTTCTTAGTTTCCATATAGATAGATATACAGTTAGGTTTATACTCCGTGGTGCTGGAAAACAGAAGGCATGTGGATAGAGCAGTGACATTTCCACAGAAATATATTGACTGGATAAGAAGCGGCAGAATGTCTCAGACGTGTCTCCTTTGCTTCATGTAAATATCAATGCTAGTGAAGGGAATCCCCTATTAAAACGCCCTCTCTCAGCATGGTGACACTACGTGCCTTATGCCTCCCCCAACCCACCCACTATCCTTCCGCCCCCACCTTATTCCAATACTTTCCACTACTTCACACTGAAAGCCGTCCTGGTTTAGATGTCCTAGTTATTTCAAAATGTATGCAGTGTATGTAGTACATTTTTCTTTATACCTAGCACCATAATGTGTTTAACCAGTACATCCGCAATCACTGCCATTGCCTTCTAATTTGTAGATTAGACATGTTCGATGATTCCGCCTTCGACAATCCTGTAGTAACTCTTAGTAATACTCTTTCTTGATACAAATTAGAATGCGTTATTTGATATGTTTTTATAAAGTATAATAAAAGTGACATATGTGTTAAATCATGACAGTTGTGAAACGTGTTATTGTTGTGTTCACGTTACGTACTGTCACTGTTGCCAAAGGCAGCACTAGAGTTAAAACTGATCCGTATGCAGGATAGAGGAAACCAGCGCATCCTGTTTCTTTGCATAGGCTGCCAGGACTATTTGTATATACAGTTAAGCCACCCTGTGCCAGATAGAACACAACCCAATTGGGATTACGTGTATTTTTAGTGCATATATCTTAGATCGGCAGGTAAAGCGCTTGCGCTCCGAACCTTGTCACAAGACATGCGAAATGTATTGATATATTCAATATGATTGCAGATGTTTGTGTCATCAGGCCACCATTGTCAGATCATGAACATGATATGCGTTGGTCGTGTGAATGACCCTCAGATGACATGAATGACAGACATCCCATTGTCATGACTAAACATTGTGCATGTTGAATAGTCATAGTGACGTCTCCCATGGCATAGGCCGAAGAATGCTGACTCTTCAAGATATAGCGTGAATCATGAAAACAGAACCCCTCTTGAGTTGCAGTGACTGTTTGTTTACGACTCCATCGACAGTGGTTGCATTTCACCAAGCAGCACGCAATGGTGTTTTGGGGAAGGAGACATTCATATAGACCTTTCATAGTAATTTTCAAAAGAGGTGGTAATGAAGCCAATATAATTAGTTTTTGCATCGCTCTTCACCCGACAATAAAACAGATTGTCACTGATAATGTTCACGATATTTATTTTGGAAATCATAATTTCATAGCCATGATAGTAAAACATTTTGTTATAGAAAATGATATTGTTTTTGAAGATTTTCGTTCAAGAATGTAATTTATGTTATGCTCAGTTGCTAGGTTTCGTTTTATTTCTGGCATACATTATCGAATGATTCATATGCACAGTTCATGAGGTTAAAGCTTAGTTATGCAAATACACCAAACACTCATTAGCATCAAAGCCTTCAGAAGCCAAACAAAACAGAGTGAAGACGCATGCATCAGGTTTAGACTTCAGCTTGACCATGTTGACGTTTATCATTTCAGAAATGAAAAATCACTTCCTTTCTCTACCATACACAATGCTACTGTAAGGGATGCGTGCACATAAGTGGTAAAAAACACATAGGAGTTTAAAGGGCATATACTGCATTCGGATAATAAAAACAAACACCATAAAAGGGGCAGAACACACGCAGCAAAGGAGTAGTTAAACTTAATAAACCATCGAATAATCACTTTACAATTTTTATAGTGATTTTCAATTCAAAGTAAAGAAAACACGGTTTGTCTCGAAGATGTCGACTACTGCTACCGTATTGATATATATATTGGAGTACCCTTAAACAACTTAACATAAACGTTAAACATTTCAATGGTATTCACGGTAATGTAAACACAATGTGACGCATACGTTTTGGCGAAACAAACACTTGATGTGTGTTTGTGTGTATGTGTGTGTGTGGGGGCGTGTATTCAAATATCAAATAAAATCAGCCTACTCTTAATTTTTGATGTCAACATATATTCTAAGTAAAAAAAAATCACCAACGATTCTCTTTCAATCACCAACAAATATGATTGAAGATGATTGCTCCCCCGCATCTCACTCTACTAGCCAATCACTCAATCAATCAACTTATTGCCGATTATAAAAACATATTGCGTACATTGGTAAGAAACATGGGTATTCAAAAACGTTGTATCACGCTTAATGATGATATATTTTGAACTGCTTCAGTAAGCCATTGGGGACGTGAGCAGGTATTAACATTTAATATGAAATGATTAAGTAACTATTTCTCAACACGCGTCATGTAATATATAGATCTAATAATCTAGTCCCCGGAAAACTTTTAAATATACAAAGTAGCGCGAAGAGTGTTAATATACTGATGATGAGCATAATGAAAGAGCGTGTCTAAATGAGGATTATTGATGTGCAGTCCCCGTTACGAGCAAAGCACGTGTGTATTATGCAAAGAGGCACACATTGACTCAGGCCTAGCACGCTGAGCAACGCTTCCACGCGCTTGAACTGTTTTAATCCAAACTTCTCAAGCACAGGTACGTATGGTTTATTACTCACAGGTCTCGTCACTGTTAGCTAGTTCACTTTACCTGGTTAACATAATATCTTTTAAATCGGAGAGGATGATTAGAGGGAAAATTCGCCCTAAAGTTAAGTCGATTTCATTTAAAGAAGAATAATGAAAGAAAATATCAGTGAGGTTTAAAAGAAAAACCGCCATATGATAAGGACGTTATGATATCTTGAGATTTTGATTTTTTGACATCACGTGACATCATACTCTCCAATATGTTGTGTCTGTATTTTCTTTTAAATGTTAATTTTCTCAAAAGGGATACGCATCATTTTATATGTGTGTTTAAAACATTCATAGACACACGCTCTTACAAATATATCTGTATGGAGATAATTCGTTCATCACAATCAATAAAAGAGCAATTTATGAAATTATACTGCACACAAACATATAGGAAAACACTTCACACATGACGTCACAAAATCAACATTTTAAAGATCGTAACTTTATCCTTCGGCAGATTTTCGTCAAACTTTCACTAGGATGTTTCTTTCATATTTTCTGCTTCCATTGAAACCAATTTAACTTCAAGGTGGACTATCCCTTTAACTCTTGTGCTCCATTGACGTATGTTTGCACTAGCAACATACTAGTAACATACGTGTCTGGCACCCAAGGGGCTTACGCAGTGCGCATACTTCAGCTAGACCCATTTCCGTACTGAACTGGGGACTGTATATTTCTTTTTTTTTTAAAAAAAATACATTTCCAACGTCCTGGCTGGACGTCATGCTAGCTCTTATCAGACTTGTGTGTTTCACGCAGCAGGGTAGAGCTACTCTCAGTGGGTCTGCTGATTCTCATGATTACGTAAAACGACACTCCTTTTAAAACTTGCATTAAGATCAAACGATAACGACCTCGCATGGTCCTAACTTTCAATAGGATGGTTGGCTAAAGGAGTTGAAATCGAAAGTACAGGTACAATACATAAGCGGTCATGTTTACAATTAATCAAAACTTTCAGGTACCTCACTTTCAGACGGTTAGATATTTTTAATCCAAATGCTTCAACCACGGGTATGGTCCGTGGTTCGCAGACGGTTCTGGCAAAGGGTACTGGTATTTACTGATTATTTAGATTAGATATTTTCAGATTAATCTCAATGTTATCATGGATGGGGCAAGAAGACATTAACGATTTGTGTTGATAACGTCATGCACAAAACGGTTCATGAAATAATTCTGTCCAACAGCCTGAAAGCCGAATTATCTACGTCCAATGGTAAGTTTTGTTGTGTTTATCAGGAAGACAGGTAAGAAATTAATTGATTCCGGTGTCACCGCCTTGACCAGATAAGGGATTTCCTTTGTCGTACAAGTTAGTTTTGGGTCACTGTATTCTACCTGTGTGGTATACTCATCAATTATAAGCTATTCAATTTAAAGGGATAGTTCACCCTAAAATGATTATGGTTTCAATGAAAGGAGATATATGAAAAAAAAATATTGATGAAGGTTTGACAAGAATCGTTAAAAGGATGATAAACTTATTTGATTGTAACATTTTTTTTATTTTGTGACGTCACAAAACTTTAAAATCAAATGATAATCTTATCCTTTGACCAATTTTCGTTAAACCTTCACTAATATCTTTCTTTCGCGTGTCTCATTTAATTGAAACCAAAACAATCGTAGGGTAAACTATTCCTTTAAGGTTCATGCGATGTGTATACGACACATGCAGACACAAGCAGAATTAGCAATGTATGATTTTTGTTACTTCATATGCACCAGAATCTTGAATACAAATAAAGAAAATGTATTGTATTGCAGATCGAACAACACTGCACATGGTATGAAGTATAGTGAACTGGAGAGAAAAACAAAGATATTAAAGATGCAACAAATGGGGGGAGGGAACGGAGAGAGAGAGAGAGAGAGACAGACAGACAGACAGACATAGAGAGAGAGAGACAGAGAGAGACAGAGAGAGACAGAGAAAGACAGAGAGAGAGAGAGAGAGAGAGAGAGAGGGGGATATACTTGGATACTTGAACACCCAAAGTATTATGTTAGATGGATAACCATTCTGTCACAGTGGACATCCTTAAAAGTGCAGGGCATCGAACGAAGGACAAATCGAAGTATATCAATTTTTCCCTTCCTCCCTCTTGTGTCTAATCGCTCTTGTCCCGTGTAATTTCCACACGTCAAAAACGGATTTCCTCACGTATTTCAAAAGTCGCGAAGATGATGCGCCTTACATGGACTTACGCGAACGGGACTGTGTCCAACAAAATAAATGAAAAGAACCTCGGGTGGGTTTCAATTAATCCCTTATCTGGCACGTAAATGCTTCTATCTTTGGAAAGACTAATACTTTCCACGGGCCGAGGGAATTCTACTTTTACTGGTAAATTAAGATACAGACCTCTTGCGGATCTTGAACTAGTCTGCACTTTGGGCTACAAATTTTGACCCGTAGAAGGTCTTTATGCTATTGCTGTTTCCTTTATTAAACCTGTAAATGCCACTTGCGTATTGTTTCGCCATTAATACACACGAATGATATAGAGTATCAGTTTGCCTGGCATACCAAAGGTTAAGTACTACAGCACTGCATTCGCTTATACACATGTAATAGCCTAAAACGAGCATGAATAACACCCGAAATTTTCGTGTTGAGATATTGTACAAACACAACATGGTCAGGACAATCCTTGGCAATTTCAAGGAAGATCAATTCGATAATGACACGGACACATTGTGTAGTTTTTGAAAATGTGAGCAGTTTGAATAAGCATTAAAATTTACATTCACATTGATAGCAAGCATTTATTGTACATAGATCCATGCTGTTATTCTCTCATTACTTCTCGTTTATTTTGTGCGTAGCTTGTGAGACAAGCGTTTGTGTAGGATGTAGCAAGAACATACCTATGGGTGTATAATGAATGTGAACATGTTGAATGATACGGCATGAGACTGTGCGATTTATATTGCGTAAAGTATGAACCAACATTTTAAAGGGGAAGTTCATCCTGAAATTATTTTGGTTTCAAAGAGACAAATGAAAGAAACATATGAGTGAAGGTTTGACGAAAATTGGTCAAAGGAAAAGAAAGTTATTTGATTCTAAAGTGTTTATTTTGGGACGTCACATGCGAGGTGCTGTCCCATATGTTGTGTACAATTTTTTTTTCTCGAAAATGTGCATTTTCTCACAAAGATATGCATCCTTTTACTTGTGCGTTTGATACATTATCAGAAAAACGTTTTTACACACATACCTGTACGAAAAAAAAAAATCGTTCCGTTGTCAAAAACAGAAAAAAAAAGCAATTTATCGACTTATTTTGCACACAACACATGGGAGAGCACCTCGCACGTGACGTCACAAAATCAAAACTTTAAAATCAAACCGATTTTCGTCAAACCTTCACTCATATGTTTCTTTAATTTGCCTCTTTTTATTGAAACCAAAATAATTTCAGGGTGAACTTCCCCTTTAACATGGGTTTGAACTTTGCAGATCAGTCAAACCCAATTATACAAAAGTACCGTTGAGATAATTGCACCACCATGTTACATGATAAGATATTGAATCGTTACAACATTGGATAGTCCAAACATTATCAGATGACGGGATAAAAAATCGGACATCTCGATAACATTAGCCGGATGAGATAACTCGGTATCTAGTTTCGACCAGGTGGATAAGATTACTAATGAACTGATTAAATATATGTGAGACCCGAATCGTATTAAACTTTTAATGGAAATGTATAAAGCTCATAGACGTGTTACATTATGCGCCGTAAATGAAATATTGTCTCAAAATGTTTGTTGGGGTTTGATTCGCTGAATCCCTTGACCGGATCATTTAAATATCATTATTTATATGACTTAGTATAAAATATGATATTTCTAGCGATTCTGGGGAATTTTGGAAATCTATAATACTATCACGGACTACTCTGTCAACAGCGTGTAAAGGGTGATTTAACTCAATTTCCTCAGATTTGAGATGTAACACCTCACTTCTTGAGCTCTTTCGGTCTGCCGGATTTAGGTCAGCCGTAACGGGATAATAAACGGGATTGGACGTGGAAGGAAAGGGGGAAGTATTTACATCGAGGGCTACGTCAGGGAGGATGCAGTGGAGGGAATGTAGAGATTGATTTCATATTTTGGAATTTAGCAAGAGGAGGAGGAAAAAAAGGAATAAGAAAATGCGATTAACCCTCTCAGACCCTGACAAAATGGCGACCTATGTGATATGTGCACAATACGTGTAAATACATTAACATGTGGCACATACCAAGTTAAATATGCAGAAAACAACGAAGAAGAAGAAGACAACAAATAAGCCATTTCGTAATTGCAATTGCGCATGACCAGATTATTGCTTTTAGTAAATGACCTCAGGTCATTTTCCAAACTCACAGATCATTAGATAGGCGACCACATTTCAAGCTATTATCATGCAAATATGGCAACAACTATTCAGCTCTGAGAAGGTAGTGAAAGAACAATCCAGCATGTGCATCTGCTTCTGTTGTTGTTCCGGGCACACTGTTAAATGTCTTTACATCAATCATCCAATACAACTTCATGAAAAACAATCCCAGTGAGCAGTCTAGTAGTATTTATTCAGTGCATTGTCCGACCATAGTGTAATTACGAAATGGTCTATAAAGGAAGGACATAAAAAATAATGTGATATTGATTTAAGCCGTTCGAAATGATCACATTGAAATAACTGGACGAAATCATATTGTCGATGAATGACATACGATTTAACAAGTTAATAATATGTTAGTTCATCCGTTTTATTTAAATTAAGATTAGTTCACAGGCACATAACATTTAATAAACTGTTCAAAAGTTATTAAATAATCTTTTTGACTGACCCAAACAATCTAATAATACCAAAATACTCTAGAGTGTTTTTCCAAATCACAACATTAATGGCTATGAGTTGATAATTAAATAGATCACTATGATTTATTTCATTTAGGGTAAAATATTGAACATTTAGTATTCAGTTTTCCATTTCACAATTTCCCCTCGTGTGTGTGCATGTACGTAGGCGGCGAGATTATTGCACCAAGTGATTCACGTACGGGAGAAAATGTATAGAAGCACACGAGGTTTGAGAATCATTGAAAATACACCGCTAATCCGTGTGGGTTACTTTCAGCGGCACGTGCCTCCCATGCCCCGGGAAGGTCCCGAGAGACTGGGGCTTGACAGATCTGATACACCCGACGATTTTCATGATTTTACTCACTCAGTCTCAAGGTGTTTCGGTGGGTTGCGGAAGAAAGCGTAAATGAAAACCACAATGTAAAAATACCATTGAGTGCTGATATCCATCTAAAATAACAGTATCAATGATATTAGCGATACACAACAAGGTGATGCTGTGATAGATTACTAACTTACTAAGTCCAATACCCTCACTTCCCCCCCCCTCCCCCCCCCCTCTCTCTCTCTCTCTCTCTCTCTCTCTCCCCCAAGCTATAGACGTCTGAATTAAGACATTTTTACTTTTCCCGAAATTGCTATAATGTACGGAAAATTACAGTTATGAGGTATTTCACATGGTGTGTGCAATTAACACAAAATAAACTATGCGAAATGATATTTGTTTCCAAGAACAGCTGTTTCTTACACTGCCCTACTCGGACAAAAGGAAGCAAGTGACAAATCACTCAAATGTGGGTTATTGGTATTCTTAGAATGTACCCGGCATTCCCTCCATACAGTCAAAATCTGGGTAAGAAATATTCGTCTTGCTGCGAGATATTCAATCTAACATGATGTGGTATTTCACTGAAGCCAATGCAAGTTACAGGCACATTTTGCTCATTTACTAGAAAAGCCCTCTTTTGTTAGTTACTTCCTTTTGTCAGAGTGGGCAGTACAGGTCAACATATATTTTTGATGAAATATCGCGTCCTAACGGCCAACTGCCTCCGACACTAGGCCATCTTTTGGTACAATTTCAAATATTCATCTTTTAAACTTCCTCACATTATGAGTCGTGTCAAAAACGGAGCTCTGCATGCATTCCGATGACTGTTCTGACTGATCTTGTTGAAACCCTCATCAATTCTGGTTCATGATCCAACTCCCCAAAAAAGTTATGTCCAATGAGCTACGTTTAGCGGTAATCATGGCGGCCATTTTGGATTGATACAAAAATGACGACATAATTCAAAATCTCATTATTACATAAAAACAGGTAGTGATGGATTTTTTTTTTTGTTGGGGGGGGGGGCGTTTTTTTTCCAGAATTCTTTACCCCCCCCCCCCCCTAGTCTCTGATAGTGTTGGGGGGGGGGGGGGGAGGGGGAAGGGTGGACCGAAAATAGTGAGGGGAACATTAGATATTGTGTGTGTACAGGACCGAAAATGGTGGGGGGGGGCATTTTGATATTTTAGGGGTACAGGACAGGGCAGGACCCCCCCCCCCCCCCCCCCCCTTCCCCAGGGATTTCCGCCCATGTATAGTTTGTGTATACGTTTCTTTACACCGTTTCGGTACAGCTATATGATGATTTTGGTTTGCGGGTGGACACGGGGTTAGAGTCTTCTGGTCCGCAGACTACTTCAACTGTGTTCGACTTAAACGACTTCTACTTTTAATTCTGAAAGTCGCTTCGCAGAAAAAAAAAAAAAAACAGTTAGAACTCCTGTTGCCCCGACTTAGTCCGGGTATGGACAATGTCTACCATGTCTCACATTTCTGACATTTGCGAGTAAATAACAATACAACGGCACACTATGTACACTAAGGATGCAAGAAGGGTTATTTACAAAGATTATCTTAATGGATCATTCGTGGAGGGATAAATCCTAAGAGGGTTAAATGGGAATTACAAAACATCAAATTCTTTCTATTGTCTGTGACCTAATAAAAGAACGCAGAACTCGCTAGCTGGTTGTTCTTGTTATAATTTATATTGGGGCATCTTTTCCTCAAAGAAGGTATTCGCCGATAATCATAATACACTGTATATTGTTGAAATAAACAACATAAGTCTACATGTCAGTCAAAGGATAAGCTTAAAAATGATAGTCATATATCCGTTCTCGCGTAATGAAATTCAAATAACGGTTGTTTCTTCTAACAAGAATGACATACCAAATATACTTTGATAGTGTTACGGTCCCCGAGTTCCCTTTATTCCCATGTTTATAGTAAGCCCATATTCTCCCAAACACCCCCTCTTTCTTAGATAACCTCGAGCCCAACTCAACATTTACATTGAGCAAGTTCTTGGACATTTAATGGTGACGTCATTATTGACCTATATTTTCTGCATAAGTCCTTACTCTCTATTCAGAAAGGCATGAAACTGAGTATGACCTCTTCTACGTCACAACTCCGGTCAAGCTTGTCCTTGGGTGCGGAGTACATTTTATGACCCAGCAATAAACCATTTTCTCTCTTCTTCCAACATTCGTCTGACCGCTCAACACTATTGGGGTTGACATTTACGATTTGTTATGGGGGAAAGACCAAGGATTTCTTCCAGAGATGTAATTCTCGTTTCTTTGGAAACGAGATGCTTTTGGTAAAGTTCTTGTTTGAAGTTCACTCAAGAGAAAGTTAAGACTTCAAGGAGAAGAATGACGTCAATACAATTAACTCCTTTCTGCTTAAACTATGATGTCCCTACAAAACTACATTACTTTGTACTTAGAAATCCTTCATTTCATGTATTTCCTTTATGTGAATATAGTTGATAAAATACACCAGCATGTATAAATAGAGGCAGTCTAGCTTTGGATAAGACAGTTTTTACAGAGTTGTTAGAGAGTTTAGAGAAGGAGGAAGGAGTAGGAGACTAGCCAGTCTAGCTGTACCCTTTGGAGTTCAACTCTAAGCCATGTTGTTACGCTATGTTACGCCATCAAAATGAGTATCGAAATGAGTATTGAATAAACGTCTGAAACTACAACTCCTGTCGACATCGTGTATTATGTACGTCTATAAGTCTCCAACTATAGAGAAACCAGTACGACACAACTAGCACCTGTAACAATGGTGGCAAGCAGATGAGATCCCGTAACAATGGTGGCAGCGGAAAACTGGAGAATCGACCGTTCTGGCTACGCTACACAAGATGGACCATTTGTTGACAACCGTCGTTGGGATGGAATGAACTCTATCCCGTGATGGGGAATTGCTGGACACCCAAACCTTAGTCTGAACTGATGGAATGTGTGAATTGCATTGATTTATCATAGACATTGCTTCATCATGCTCCGTGATGACATAACAACAACTCTAGCAGGAGGGCGCGGCGTGCCAGGATAGCTGGACTAAATTGGGAATTCGCGGTCGACAGGAATGGGATTGAATTTGGTTCTCCCACAGCCGTGGAGGCTGGAGGTCGATGCAATGTCGCCAAAGAGTGCCAGAAAGGTTGCGCGCCGACTCCGGCGAGATGTCGCTTCTTTAAGGAATGATCTGCCCTGCTCCCAACACAGGAGCCTTGTCGACGACAACGTCGAGCAGCAGCTGAGTTCCGCGGGAGGAGACTTCTGGCTGGCTGGAGTCAACGGGTTATGGATCATGATTGTGTTGGTGCTCATGTCTATTGGTGAGGATGAGTTTGCTCCATGCAACCATCGGAACGACCCAAGGATGTGGTTGTCTCAATTCGGGGTACGGCCTACCACATCACCAAGTCTGCTTGGATGGATGTGGACCTCCGAGAGAATAACTTAACACACTTATAGTGGTGCAACAATAATGACGACGGAATTTGACATGGACACGAAATCACAACGATGCAACAGACCCTGCTACAATCTCAACAGGAACGAAAATCTTGACCATGAGTTGACGGAGTCGTCCGACTGATGTTTTGTCGAGAGGTGCTCAGCTGCAAGCGGGAAGATCTACATGGCGCCTGGTCTGCCCACCCGAGGACCGACGATGGCACCGATGATGACGAGCGTGGGGTTCGCTCGAACAGGCATGGTGTGGAGTGTGTGCGGGGTAGTAGGCGTTGATGAACGCGACACCTGACGCAACCTGGGATCCGCCGGTAGGGGAGAGGCCGATTGCGAGAGCGACGTGGATGCTGACTTGGACTTGCAGTAGGACACTTAATGGCAATACTTCATCGAGTTATAAATCTCCATGGAACTCTCATTGACTGTAAGTTCTGTTTTCTCAAGAGAATGCAATTGATAAATCTTTATGTTTTTAATGAGGTGCCCTGCGTATCGGACAAATACGCCTTCGCTGGTATAAATACCGGGCCGCAGCTCATGAATTCGTTTGGTTTTGTTATTGTATGAAGACTTGAAAATACAATTCTTACAAGTTATTGAATGCTGGTCATATATCGAATCTAGTGTCGAGGATGTATAAATTAAGTTATACAGCAGTACTCTATATGGGAACTTACGCTTCGAGGAAAATATTGATTTTAGGGAGAACCTGAAATGCTAAATTACTGTGAGATTAACACAGAACGAATGTGAGCTATGAATGGTTAAGCACATTCCTGTTCAATTGAATCGAAATTTGCCTGTATAACTTTTTCATGTAGCAGGGATTCTGTTCCCCCTCTTTCTGTTTTCTTTCTGACATTTTCATATTCTTCCCTCTTTCATTGCATAATTTCAAGAATGTTTGTACAATGTTAAATATGCTTAATTATTTCATGTTCCACTATTGTGACAATTGGTATAGCAAATGGAATATTGTTATTGGATTTTGAACAGCGAACATGATCAACTGTTCAGGTTTGCTGTTGTTTTTATTTCAAACCCGTTGATTTTTTCTAGTTTGTCAGTGTAGTATTGAATGTATCTCTGAATATGAAAGTACATATTCGTATACAGTTTGGATTTTATAATATATGTATGCTGTGAATGAACTGTTCATACATGTTAGTGGACATTGGAAATATGTCTGGTCAGTTGATGATAAGTTCATGTATATGGTTTTAACCATCTCGCTATCACTTTCTTCCAGTGTCTTTATACTTCATCTTCTTCCTTATCATTATCTCTTTATTGATTTCGCTTTTCTTCTCTTCTTTGGTGCTACACTTTAGTATTACTAATGTTGGTTGATTGATGATTATAATTATTATGAGTTCTATATATTGTAAGACTTAAGAATATGTGATTTATGCAACTTACTGAAGTGCCATGTTATTGATTTCTGATCATTTTGTTCGCTGTAAAGGTAATTGCAATGAGTGCACATAAGTTTGGTTAAAGTTTCATTTCCTAATGTCGTCTTGAGGATTACTGACATGACAATTGATAATTCCCTAGTGTTTCAATTTTGCATTGAGGGCAATGCAGCCTCTTTTTCAAGGTGGGGAAGAGTGTTACGGTCCCCGAGTTCCCTTTATTCCCATGTTTATAGTAAGCCCATATTCTCCCAAACACCCCCTCTTTCTTAGATAACCTCGAGCCCAACTCAACATTTACATTGAGCAAGTTCTTGGACATTTAATGGTGACGTCATTATTGACCTATATTTTCTGCATAAGTCCTTACTCTCTATTCAGAAAGGCATGAAACTGAGTATGACCTCTTCTACGTCACAACTCCGGTCAAGCTTGTCCTTGGGTGCGGAGTACATTTTATGACCCAGCAATAAACCATTTTCTCTCTTCTTCCAACATTCGTCTGACCGCTCAACACTATTGGGGTTGACATTTACGATTTGTTATGGGGGAAAGACCAAGGATTTCTTCCAGAGATGTAATTCTCGTTTCTTTGGAAACGAGATGCTTTTGGTAAAGTTCTTGTTTGAAGTTCACTCAAGAGAAAGTTAAGACTTCAAGGAGAAGAATGACGTCAATACAATTAACTCCTTTCTGCTTAAACTATGATGTCCCTACAAAACTACATTACTTTGTACTTAGAAATCCTTCATTTCATGTATTTCCTTTATGTGAATATAGTTGATAAAATACACCAGCATGTATAAATAGAGGCAGTCTAGCTTTGGATAAGACAGTTTTTACAGAGTTGTTAGAGAGTTTAGAGAAGGAGGAAGGAGTAGGAGACTAGCCAGTCTAGCTGTACCCTTTGGAGTTCAACTCTAAGCCATGTTGTTACGCTATGTTACGCCATCAAAATGAGTATCGAAATGAGTATTGAATAAACGTCTGAAACTACAACTCCTGTCGACATCGTGTATTATGTACGTCTATAAGTCTCCAACTATAGAGAAACCAGTACGACACAACTAGCACCTGTAACAATGGTGGCAAGCAGATGAGATCCCGTAACAATACTTCTTTGGGCCCTTTTCCAAAAGAACATTCCCTATTTGCATATGCATAGCGTTTGTTTAAACCAATGTGTATCTATTTTAGGTGCAAGTATTTCGTATCAGTGGAAATATAGGAATAAGTAGATATAATAAGAAGTTATGCTTATTTTATATAATTGTGAATTACACTTTGTTATTGTTTTTTTAAAGAACAAAAGAAGGCATCTTTCTGCAATCCTTAATCAATTTCAAAGTATTTCATATTTCTTTTCGCTCACCGCACCCCCCCCCCACCTGACAACCCCCCCCCCCACAACCCACCCCCTCCCTCTCTCTCTCTCTCTCTCTCTCTCTCTCTCTCTCTCTCTTTATATATATATATATATATATATATATATAAATATATATTCATATTTCTCTTTCCCTCCACACCTGTCTTTTTTTTTTTTTTATCTCTTTCTCTGTTTTGCTCATTGGATAGGTCTCACCTAGAGTTACCTCGCAGATGCAGTTACCCTCCTTTATCTTATCATTGCTAGTGTCTTTGTCACTTTAATACGTTCGCCGCTGAGTGCCATCTTCCCCTTCCGTTGTATATCCCATCCATACAAGATAATTCTATTCCAATACCATTTATCCTGTGTTTACGCGATTTGTCTAATTAGCACGATTTGCCGACCATTCCCATAACCCGGACACTGACATACAATGGTGTATTATGTATGAGATACAATTTCTTCTGACAAGATAAATGGCACAGAATTCCAAACAAAGATAAACAAATTCGTGCATTTGCCCTTCCTGTAGTCGACGCATGCTGATGTCGGTGATGTGTGTAACTTTCCGCCCCCCCCCCCCCTTTCATCTCCCTGCACACAAACACTTTTTTAATCAATTTTTATTCCCAATTCTCCAGGTTTACAATTACATAAATATGTTCACTTTGATAAAGCAAATTGACAATAAACGAGCATGAAAATCACATTTATTATGCATGAATATGTACACTTTAAAGCATTCTTGCACACAATTAGCATAGCAATAACACGCGCCATGTTGCTTCCTATTAAAACCAAGTTGGCCAAACTCTGTGTACAGATGGCACTGGCATATGTTATGTTGTGGTATTGAATTAAACACATCGTGAATTAAAGACTCTATTCCATAACCGTGACTCATCGGCTTAACATTGTCAAAACTAGCATTAACTCGTTGTAAGCCGTTGAGAGATTTTGCATCAATGACACACGCCAATCAATCGTATAGAGAATTATTGCTCCGGCATATATATAAAGAATTAACGCGTCATTGTTATTGGGGACATGCTGTGAAATACGATTCTAGGACAACTACACCCTCAAAAGCCACCACAGGACAATTACCCCCCAGGACAACTACCCCCTAGGACAACTACCTCCAGGACAATTACCCGGGGGTAGTTGTCCGGGGGGTAGTTGTCCGGATACGGTGAGATACACTAGTCCTCGTATGTACTATTTTGGTATAGTTTTGCAATTGCAGGAGAGGTACACAATTCGTGTCGACTAACATCTATAAACATAAATTCTAGCACTGTAATCTTTCTGTGTAAAGCCTTATTTATCGGTATTTACCGCTCTTGTGCCAAATAGAAATCTGCTTTTTTTTTTATACATGTTGGTAATAATGGGGATGAAATACACACATGTATAGAACACGAATATTTTTAAAAAGTACATTAACGGGATTACATGTGGTAGGCTCAAAGAGGCATTGTACAGAAAATGACTAATAAACTACACCGAAGAAGTGGACAATAGTTTGTATGGATAAGGATATACATACATATCCTTATCCTACATCGATTGGGTTAATGAAACAAAATAATATGAATACAATAACAAAAAGAAAGTCCCCTTTTTTTCAAAAATACCATAACTTTTTGACAAAACAAGTTCAAGCAAAACAATTCAGCAGGCGTGTTCTTACCCTCATTGAATAACTTCTGTGTGAAAATGTGAATAAACCGTCAAGTCAAGCATGGATAAGCTTACATTCAAGGTAAAAGTGTCACAAAAGTCACAGGAGTCATTTTTTATGCCCCCCCCCCAAAAAAAGTAAATAATAGCATGTTTTTGCTTTGTTCATGTAGTATGAACATTCAACAATGGCATTGTTATAACTTCTTATTTCTTAGAAAATGTGACGATATATTTTACTGGAAAAATAATCAATTTGACTTTTTTAAGAAACCTCATGAATTTCACCATTTTAAAAATGAGGAATCTTAAAAATGTTGGAATTGAGCTCATTCAACCCTACGAAATATTAAAAGTGTGAGGAGATGTCTACGGGGGTCAAACGATTGATGGTTCTCATAAATATCACTTAATTATTCACCAAATCAGAATTGGCCGGAATCCTGTATCACAATTCACCCAAAATGATCATTGTGAATTTTGAAAAGTGTCATTTTTGTCATTGATATGTGCTCAATCCTGCATGAGTTGACGGATCAATCACATTTTCACTACGAAATTAGTTAATGAGGGTAGAAACACTCCTATTAAATCATTTTGCTCAAAACCATTTTGTGTAAAAATTATGTAATTTTGAAAAAGGGGGACTTTTTTGTTGTGTTTATTACAGTCATATTTAACAAGATTTTTTTCGACGAATGATGGCGCTGTTCTTGAATTCCGTTTTTAAAGGCAGCGCGCCAGCATTGGTATTGCCAAGCCCGTATTAATCTGTTCAGCGTTTGGTGGTGGAGTATGAAGAAAGGTACAAGGATGGTGATATTGTGATTTCACCTAAACTCGATTCAATGAGGGAGCACACATGATTATTGAAATAATCTAATTTTTAGTAAAATCTAATAATAGTTCAGTTCTTTATGTTATTTAGTTTAAAATTTTGGATGATTTTTAATACTATACATTTTGAAAGCTTTGAAATCAGCCGAATCCCAATTTTCATGTTGCCATTTTTTCCGAAGCCACTGTGGTGAGCATCTTGGATTTTCAAAATGGCAGCCATATTCAACCAGTTTTAGTATAAAAAATCCGCCTTGATAATTATACATCACTTAAGTGGGTAGGTTTCTCCTAATTTCCAAGGAGCCAGGTGCCATAAATACCCGTCCTAACATTTTATGCAGCGGTATAGTTAGGGATAAGGCAGAAACTTTAGGTTGCCAGTAAACGAAATCCGGACCAGGGTCATGTTGTATATATGGTTCCAATTATTGTAACTTAGCATAATCGTTAACTACCATAGCAACAGCCAATGAGCTTTCATTATTGCACAAATTTCCATGGTAGACCTCATTAATGGTAAGAATTGAATTGAAAACCTATATGCAACAATGCTTCTGGCATGTTTACGAGCCATATTATTTACCACTTGTGGGATATTATCAGTCTTTATTTGTAGATTCGTAAATCATTTTTACCATTCTTAGTTCCTGTTGACACCTGCGCAAAATTAATGCATTGGCCCTCGACGACACGACTTTGCCACAACTTTGCGATTGTAAGGGCCTCCGATTGGAAATGTGACGTCACCTCCTCACAGCGTGCCCCGTGCATCCAGCCGGTCGCAGAATCGTACGATGGATCGCATCGTCTCGTCTAGGAGGACCTTAATAACAACATACATTCACTGTTGAATGTTCAAGACAAACATGTATGTCCATGTACCCTATAATTTCCTAATATCGCTGGCATGTTCGTTAGATGTCACGTCTCCGTTGAATGAACATGGTTACAGCTATGAGCACGGAAACAACAGCATCGATTGCACCTAGCACCAAGAACGAAGCACCATAGTTCTCAGTGACTTTCAGAAAGAGTCCTGTAGTGTTGAAAACAAAGAATCAAATTATATGTATATAAAAATATGCTTCAATCATGCCCCCTTATTAAATTCATATACTCACAAGTCTTCAATTGGGTTATGATATGTCAATGTCAATGTAATGTCAATGTCAATGTAACATTTTGTTACCTAATCCTTTTTTTAAATTGAATTTCCTACGGGGATACCCCCGTCTCTTCCCCCTAGAACCGCCACTGATTCTTGCCATATTCCCTTATAAGAGAGCCGGAGCAGCAACGAAATATTTGATTTTGCAAAAAAAAATTATTTTCCCTGTGACATGAGATAAGTGTTACATCTTTGTTGTCTATATCTGTTATGAAGCCCGGATTTGTAATCATTCAATAGATGGAATGGCCAAGCATGAAGAAAATAGAAATGCCGAATCAGCATTAATATATTTTGGAGAAGACCAAAAAACAACTCACCTATGATGAAAGCTCCAAAAAAGTTCCCAATTCCAGAGAGAACTTCAGACAATGCCAACAGGACAGGGAACTCCGATGCGGGTATCCGTTTTGTAAATATGGTCAGAGCTAGAATATTTCTTTCCGCACTAGCTAATGCACAGGTGATCGATGATATTACCATGAGGGCGTAGTTTTGTATGAGACTGTCGGCAACGAGGACGGCGCAGTTGATGATTGAGAGCAGGAGAAACCAGCAACTGTCGGAACAGATTTTAGGGCTGAAGAGGAGGAACCCTAAACAGCGCCCCATGAATGCGCCAATGGCTGCAGTATAGGCCAGAATTAACACCTTCGAGGTGGGGACACCACGACCCATTGCACGAGGAATCAGGAAGGAGTGCCACCCCCCACTAACAATAAAAAAGAACCACGTGGCTACCAACATTATAATCAAAGTTCGATCCCGATTGAAACAGGAAGACCTCACTGCTTCCACCGCTTTACCAAGAAGTCTTGTTACTCGCGTATAAGAACTCGCCCGACGATCACCCATCAGCGCTTTGGATGCGCCGTGTTCATCTTCCCATTGTGAAGACTCTGTCCGCTCTTCGGCCAAACCACTGGCATCCTCTGCTCCGTCTCCTTCTGACTCTTGATCCGCCACACGTGGTACTTTGGTCTGAGTGTCAACCAACATGGAAAAGGGTAGCAGGTGACCCATTAAACCTCCCAAGATGAGCAGAGACCCCCTCCAACCGTACAACTCCATGAGATAGTTTGCTAGAGGAGGTGCCAGCGCCATGCCGAAGGCGTATCCGGACTTGCCAATGCCGTACAGAATCCGGAAGTGCTCGCCGCTGTGCTCAGATAGCGCAATGACAGAGTTGATGGACATGATGTTGGAGCCACATCCTGTCAAGGGAAAGAACACACATTTGGTGGAAAAGATTACGTATCTTATAACCTCTTCAAAGGCCGTGTTTATCAACTTTTCAAAAAATTTAAACGCGTTTCCAAACGCGTTTCCAAACGCGTTTAATAAAAATGGTGCGTTCATCGACTCGATCGCCCAAGTCGAAAACCGGCCTTGTCACCGAAAACAAGGGGTTTAAACGCGTTTCAAAACAGCTTTGCGTTTATCTCGTTTCTTTAAACGCGTTAAAAAAAATAAATAAAGGCGTTTGGAAACCTTAATTCTACCCAAAAAAGAGTTGATAAACACGCCCAAAGACATGGTAGCGTTTTAGGAAAAGTCGTCAAAAATGTTTTTATATCACCTTGTAACGAACAAAACGATACCTTTATGTGTGTGAGTCATTGCCTATTCAACCGTATCAAGTATCCATGTTGCATACAGAGGAAAGTCTACAGAATGCAAAATACACCGTGCAGCCGCACTGGATTTGCTTGCACCCATGTCTACTACATGTCTGGTTCTATTGTCTATGTCTGGGTGGTGTACAATGAGACAACTCTCGTCCCCTCAGCGAATTACACAGAATTTCAGCAGTCGACCACATGTTGGGAGAAGATATGCAGAGTTTATCAGATACCAGTAAATGACGAAGTATCACTAGAAGCCACTTGGTAATTGCAATCTGCGCATGAGAAGATTAGTGCTGGTAGGAAATGATCTCGGGTCAATTTCACTGCTCACAGAGTAAATTGGAATTAGTTAGATAGTTAACCATATTTCAATCTATTGCCATGCAAATATGGCAACATATATTTAGCTCTGAGAAGGTAGTAAAAGAACATTCCACCATATGCACCTGCTTCTATTGTGTTCCGGGCACACTGTAAAGTGTCTTAACGTCCAGCCTCATGAAAAACAATCCCAGTCAGCAGTCTAGTAGCATTTATTCAGTGGATTGTCCGACCATGGTGTAATTTCGAACTGGTCTATTCTCTTCAACATACCTGCTAGTGATAGGGCCACACATAAATGTACTTTGCTGGTCGCTCTGGAAGCGGCAAACAGCCCAGTTATAGCGAATAAGCTTCCGGATGTCAACACAAGACGTCTGTACCTGCCTCCATCAAATCTATTCAGATAGGCGACCAGCGGACCTATTTACAGATAACAGATGCAGTAACCATGGTAGTTGAGGAAATCTCAATTGTAATATTTACATTGTAAGTAAACGTAATTCACTGAGGAAAACACATCAACATAACTTACCAAGCATTCAGCCTCCCCACTACAACAGTTTAGAATACAAGTGATCATGTGATCTCAGAAGTAATACGTTTATTTAATTTTCATATTTGTATAGATTTTGTGTTCACTGTTCGTGCTCACAATGCGTTTCTATTATTGTACTTGAGTCCGTCAAGCTCTGTTCAGCCCTTAGAGCAGATTGACATACGCAACCTGCATTTTGCGTTGCTATTTTTGTACAAAAAGAACAGATTTACACATCACTTGGGATAACATTCATGAAGCTTTTGAAATCAAGTTGTTTTTATTTTTGAGAGCTGAAAAAAAACTTGTTATATTTACTTGTTATTGCACGGATTTAACGTTTAGGAAGCAACATATCTCTAGCATTTCTGATTTGTATTTGTAATAAACTAGATTGTTAAAATGTTGTTCTAACATTTAATACTTTGTGAAGACCTTAAACATAAATAGAAGATAAGTCCGAACAGTTCAAAATAATCCTCATTATGCTATCCATGGTAAATGTTTTGCTCATTGGTTTCTCCTTTGGCAGCATGCAATCCAGCTTTTGATCATTTAACGACAGCAGTGTAATTATTCATTCCTGTTTCTGGGGTAGGGAAGCTCCTCTCTTGAAAGGGGTTTCATTACACTATATGATGTAAATAAATAAGAGCAGCATAAACGATAAGAAGGAAATGTATTGTACATATAACATGAGTCCTGGAAAAAAATGGGAACCATTAATTCACAGAAACCGCACACTATACTTCAGGATAAATAGGTATTTGTTAGACTGTGTCATGTCCACAGCGTATTTATGTACAGTTGAGGCCAAAAGTTTACACCCACCCAGAAAATTCAAAGAAAAGTTGACACTTGCCAAACATCATAAAATTGGATGTGTCTTATAAAATATTTGCGCTAACATGACGTATTTAATATCAACTAAATGAGTATGTCATGCCCCTTTTATCACATTGTTTTGTCATCAGGAGATGAAAAATATTTAGAAGTCCCCCTCCCCCCCCCCCCCAGAAAAAAAAAATAAATAAATAAAAATGAAATAATAATAATAATAATAAATAAATAAATAAAAAAACATATTGCAGACAAATTAATAATAAAAACTTGACAAAACATTATAGAATTGTGGTATTTACTTCTCAACACAAACATTTATATTACACACTTATGTTCAGTGGTGAAATACATTATAGAAAATGTAATATAAATCATTGATTTGACATTTATATATTTCTATGAAACGATGTGTGAAAATATAAAAAGCAATATAATATATCAGGCACGAATGTAACTTTTTTTCCTTCAAAACTTTGTTTAACCTGATATATGATTTAATCCTAATGAAATCTCCATCATGTGTAAAAACATGATACGCTCCTTCATGTGATACTAAATTCGTCATGTTAGTATTTATATTACTGAAGATATAGTGAATTTACGATGTTTGGCAAGCGAACAAATTTCACTGAATTCCATGGGTGTATGTAAACTTTTGGCCTCAACTGTACGTAGGAAAACACAAAAGCACATCTTTATCTAAATTCAGCATTGCAACCATACAAAACCACTGTCTAACATCCTGCTTCTGTTTCTGTTTACTTTGATTAGGAAAGGTCCCTCAAAAAATGAAAATTGCTAAAATTATTCCTATATTTAAAAAAGGCCAAAAAGAAATTGTAAATAATTACCGCCCAATATCTCTTTTAACCTCAATCTCAAAAATTCTTGAAAGACTTGTTTACAAACGAACTCTCAGATTTCTTGTTAATTGTAAGATTCTTTCAAATTTTCAGTTTGGATTCAGACAAAAACATAGCACAACTCATGCTTTACTAGCTTTTATTGACAAAGTAGCTCACGCAATTGATGACGTTTCCCATACCATCGGTGTTTTTCTCGACTTTTCTAAGGCGTTTGATACGATTGACCACGACATTCTTCTTTATAAATTAAGTCATTACGGTATCCGTGGGAAGGCTCTAGATTGGTTTAGGGATTACCTTACTGATCGAAAACAATATGTAAATATCAATGGACAAGAATCTAGTTTGAAATTAATTTCTTGTGGTGTCCCCCAGGGTTCCCTCTTAGGCCCATTGTTGTTCATTTTGTATATCAATGACCTTCAAAATTCGTCACAAATCCTTTCTTTTATATGCTTTGCAGATGACACCAATTTATTTTTCTCACATCGCAACCCTAACACGCTCACACTTATATTAAACAATGAATTAACCCATGTACAGTCTTGGATCCATGCAAACAAATTATCGTTGAATATTGACAAAACACATTATATGTTATTTAGCAATTCATTGCAAGTTATTCCAAATGATATAATTATTAATGATATCAATTTGAAACAGGTAGACAGTACTAAGTTCTTAGGACTTCATATTGATAGCGATTTATCCTGGAAAACTCATATTAATTTTTTATGCAAAATATTATCCAGGAACACAGGAATTCTAAACAAGCTAAAACATTTCTTTCCCTCTCACATATTACAAACTATATATTCAACTTTAATTTCTCCATATCTTAACTATGGAATTTTAGCTTGGGGAAATTCATCAAAGCTTTTGCTCGATTCTCTTTTTATTCTACAAAAACGTGCAATAAGAATTGTTAACCACGCCGAGTATTTATCTCACACAACTGATCTTTTCAGAAATAACAAAGTTTTGAAATTGATTGACTTGTTTAACTATAATGTTGGTATTTTTATGCATAAACTTTCCACTAATGAGCTTCCTGAAGTCTTCCTTCAAATGTTCACTAGAAATAACTCTGTTCATAACTATCCAACCCGGCAACATGACGCTTATCACCTTCCACGTACTCGAACAATTTTTGCACAAAAAACAATTATGTTTACAGGGCCCAAATACTGGAATGATCTCCCCCAAGATGTCAGTGGTTGTGTATCATTATATCCATTCAAACGTAAACTTAGAATGCATCTATTGAATAGTTACTCTACGTAAGCTCATTGAGATTCTAAACTTTTGTGTATAATGTTCATTTCCATGTGTAATTTACATAATGCCTTGCTGTTGCACGCTTCCGAAATCCTGCCCGATACTGTTTTTCACTCGTTCTCTATATATGCTCATGATTTCGTAAGCGCGGCAGCAGCAGGCATTGTTCTTAGCACCTCATTGCAGCTGGCTGGTGGCTACTCAATACATAGTAGGCCGATAACGCTAAAACATTCCAATGTTACGAACTGTTATTCATATCAATCTGAACTTAATTTGACTGTTGTTCATCCGATATACATATAGTTGTAGTACGCAGACTGGATTCCTTAGGTATTGTAATTTATGCGTTTGCATAATATCTCGACACGTTGTATCATATGAAGACAGCATCAAAAACTCAATCGGATAATTATTGACGTGCTCTTAATTGTTTATTCAAGCTATTAAGTATGTGTAAAAATCTCCTTGCATTCTCATAGCCCTAAATTCACAGGTTAAATCTTGTTCACTTATATATGAGAAGTATCTGTTTTACGTCCTCGAAGAATTTGTGTTATTTCTTGTTTTAGTTTGGTCCTAAGTTGCATCCGTACTCTATATCTATTTATATATACACCAATTTTACCGGGACTTACGCCTATCAAGCTTGCTTCTAGTAGGTCCCATCATATTTCTCTCTCAATTTCCATCTTATCATATATTGTATATTTATGTTGTATTAAGTTGTACATCCAAGTTGGATATTGTATATTATTTTGTTTTGCACATTGTATTCATCGAGAAGTATGAAAATAAATTGAAATTGAAATTGAAATTGAATGTGATGTTATGGGTTCTTTATTTTTGAAAATTTTGAAATTTGAATCTGCAACACATATGTTTCTCCCCTGCATTCTTTGAAATTTCACATGTGTACAAAACGTAAAAGAGCATCAGTTGGAAAACATGTTGGCAACTTCTACTTCGTATGATCATTCCATGTACAAGTATGGAAATGAGTACCTTTCCAATCGAGACGATTTGTGCATTCGGTCATGTAGTTTATATGCAATAAATTCACTAGGCGGTGGCAAGCGTTGCGAATTTGGGATTCACCAACTTTTCTGACGAATCTTGACGACTGTCAGGGTTCACAATGACCATTATCGACATTAAAGATTGTCCGTCCCTTTTGCAAGCTTAAAATTTGAAATCGTCTATCACGATCGTAAATTGAAGAATGTGTGATTCAAGACCATTTCTAAGAATATAGCATGTTGAAGCTTTCTGTATATGTAAAAAAATTCAGCCAAAATTTCAAACCGACTTTTTTCGTACTACGAAAAAAGTATTAGTATTTGTTACAGTATCTATGTGGTTATTATGCGTGTGTGAAATCCTAATTTTATGAGTAACTACCAAACTTTGGAGATGATTCCTTCCAGAGAACATTTTTTTTCATAATGCGTTTTATAATTTAATAAACAGATTTATCAATAAAGCAGATATTTCAACACAAACTGCTAAGAGCCTGAGGTAAAGACTATTAACCAGACGTTGTTTACGTGCATTATTTGAATTTTACACTACGTATCAGTTTCAAATTGTGAATAGAGCTTGCTAACACTTATCTATATGTTTTGCCAATGTTTCGATGGTTTTGTGGTGATCTGAAAAAGGGACTGGCTGTCTTTATGCGAAATTTAACATCGTTTAGCGTCGCCACAAACAATTTTTGACGCCTCTACCCGTCTGGTTGTTGATGTTGATTTGTATAAATTACTCATTAATACCACACCGTTTTTATTTCAGAATGTATTCTTTTACTGACATCACAATGTAAGTCATACGTCAGTTATCGCTTCATTTTATGAGTATGGTTGATGACCCTGTTTATGGCATTGGGTCATAAATTAACCTGGCACTTTTTCTTGGAATCCCAAACATTTACAAATAGTGGGAAAGGATCGGCATATAGTTGCTCATCTTCGCAGAACTGTCGCTAACATTTGTTTACAGTCGCCAATATTCTCGAGTTGCCTTTCTCTCACACTTTTGAAAACATTCGCCCAAATGCTGTTAATTGTAGCTAAAATTCGCTAACTGTCACTAATTGCAAAGGAGAACCTTGATATTTGTTAACATTCGTCATAAAAGTTGGTGAATACAAAATAAACAACATTCTTCATCATTCGCCGTTTAGTACATTTCCCTTTACATGTACCCCTGAATGCGCCGTCTGCTCTTTGGTTGAATACACATATACCCTAAAAGCAGCATTGCGAATATGCACTGTTGGTTTGATATGAATTTGTCATCCGAGTGATTGAGCAACTTGAAAACATTTCTTACCCGGTCCGAAGGCAAAGATGTTGAAGAGGCCCAGCGCTAACCCTATATCCCCAACCGATGCACCGATGTCAGCCTCAAGTGCTGGCATGTATACGCCGACGGACTTAATTGTGCCGAGGACAAAGACTGTTTGAAGGAAGAGAATAGGAAGAATCTTAACAGCTTTAAGATTCACTCCTCGAGGATAAAAGCCCATTTTTGGAGCCAATCATTAACGAAATATGCCAAATGACTCTGCTTTTTCAAAACGCTCTGGTCGACACGTGCAGGTTATCACTAACAGTGTGAGTACTGGTCACATTTAGCAAATAGTTTCGAAGACGATCCCGCTCCGCCCTGTTAGTCCAAATTAGGAAGGAAAACGTAGGAAGTTCATTTCGAGTCGCTACCTCCCGCCGGTTGTCAATTGTCAAATGGCGCTTCTTCGGATCACGTTGTGTTTCATGATATTATTCACGTTGCATTTCCGGTCGAATGCCCTTGCTTGCGCACACGCTAAGGCTCTTCGTGATCATGGTGATATGGAGACTTAAGGTTTCACTCAGTAAACAATCATAGGGCTATATTTGAGTATACATCTACCAACAACTTTAGTTTACGTGTACTCCATTTTAGTTTACGAGTGAATGTATTTGTTTTCTATAGAATGAAATAGAACATGACAATACTTGTTGATGCATACATAAATAAATGTAAACAAGGATAATCGAGATATGCATAGTGCATACAACTGATATAAATTACTAGTACAAGGCTTGATAGGTGAGCTGCTCCCCGTTACCAAACATGAAATTATACACGTTGAATGAAACTCCTTAGAGAGTTGCGTTTCTGGAGTTACAATGAAACAATTCTGACGGAGGGGGGGGGGGGCGTCAGAAAACGTTCTACAGGAAACAAAATAATGGATTAAGATGTGCAGGGCATAAAAGAAAACAAAAATGATGACTATACGTCACCAGGATAATGAGATACATATTGCGCTGAATGTGGATGGTTACGGATGACTGCAGCTCACTGCATAGAATACAACTCTATTCATAAAGTTGTAGATCTAACACACAACACCATGGAACAACGTAAATAATACATTTTTTTTAATAGTTTGATTGAAAAGAACATTGCTGTTCAGACTTGCTCCTGCTCTTGAGAAAGATGTGTGTAGTAAGAGCGATCCGAGACCGAGTGCTCGCAACGAGCCGTATGCCGTGTTCACAATCGGCTGTGCGTGTCCGCAGCTTATTGCCCATAATGTTAGGTTCCCACTGTCGTGCGATCCGTTACGAACGCCACGATTGGCAATTCGTAGCTGATCATGGAACTTCTCTCAAATATCAGGTTTGGATACAAGGTGATGCGAGTCGATACATTCGGGTACGATTTGGGGCGCTTGGTTGCAATATGGTCACGATAGGTCAATTTCAGGTGACACGGTCTGGGGGGCATTTCATCAAAGGACTTGTCGGACGTTTTATCCGACAAACTGTTATAAGCTACTGAAATGCTTGGATCTTATTGGCCGAGAGCAAACTTGTCGGATAAAATATCTGACAAGTCCTTTGATGAAATGCCCCCCTGGTCTCCCGTTCAGATACAATCATATACATTCTGATAAGATGGTCCCGATTAAGTCCACGATTGGGTCTCGATGTGACGCGATCATCACGATCGGGGTTCTCGATTTGGGACGATCGGGTATGTTGGAATACCTTCCGATACGTTCATCACGAACCGAAGCGCTATGTTGCGATACGGTTGTGGTTGCGATGTACTTTCACGATAAGGGTCGAGAGTGATCAAGATTTGAACTACGATTGAACCCCGGCGGATAATTATACAGGCCGACTGACTAAGGACTTCATCGAACTTCTACAGATCGCAGCCCATCTCCACAGAGCGTAGTGTTGAGGTTGACCCCGATCACCACGATCAGACGATTAGGAAGCATGACTGAATGCGCTATATCGCGCTTGTGTTGCAGGGTTAAAAATCATTTTGGTTTCAAGAATTTAGTTTTTTTCATTCCTTGTATTGAAATGTATTCGTAATTATACGCTTGTGTCCTGACTTACCAAGCGTATATCCATACGTTTCAATACAAAGAGCATTAAACTACACTTCAGTAAGGCTTAGCTGGGGTAATTCAAATTTGAAAAGAAATGCCGTGCGTATAACCAGCAGAAGTAATGATAGCGTGCTCCGCCCGGCAAACGAATAAAAAACAAGTCAGACTAAATTCTTGGAGCCAGAATGATATGCAGTACACTGCTTACGGGCAGCGACATAAGCACACAACCTACTTCCAATTTACAGATAAAGACACGACAACATGGAAACAAATACCGAAGAGTCTCATTCAATCTGACTCATTAATATTCATGAGTAGTCCGCCGTAGGGACCACTTGGATAGACTTTGGTGAAAAAAAAAATTGGGGATAACTTCCATTTCGAAAAAAAAAGGCATTAGCCAAGAAGTAGTAAGGACAGCGTGCTCCATGCTGTACATGCTGTAAATCAATTAAAAAGTACAGAATTATAATGAATAAGCAAGCACATAAAAGCACTCTATCATGCATCTACTCTGGGTGTACATATATGGTGAAGAAGGGATACCATAATATATACAATCACGCACTTGTACAAATATGATGCTGGTAATTATGAAATATAGCATATTCCATGGAAATTCTATTTCCAATACAATCAGGTTTATCCAACGGAAATACAATTATCGAGACAATCAATATTTACATATATGCCGATGATTATCTGTCTCTGTAAATCACATCAAGCTAATTGGGTGATGATTACTTGTTATCATCAGTGAGTGGAAAACTCATATACATGTTAGTATGTAATATTTTCTATTACTACCTCGGAAAAGAGACGATTATTTACGTAACGTGCGTTAACAAAATGTGAGACTTAATCGCGCATGAGTTTAACTCATCCGTCCTTTTTGCCTCTCCTTTGTCGAACTCTTGAACAACTCTTATTAGGCCTTTAGATTTATTTAACAAAATGACGATTTTTTTTTTCTCTCTCTCTTTCAAAGATATGTTCTCTGAGCAGTACCCTTTAATTCTTCTTAAGCCAAAGCGCATTGCACTAAGTAATCCCAAGAGACCAAAGTAACATTATTAGCTCGCCGAAGTTAACATCAATTTCCCGATGTAAGGAGCATTATGTAATCGCATTGTAAGGAGTCGCTTTAAAAGGTACAGTCCTCCTTTTGAAAGCAAACCAAATTAGGTTAAACTTAGTATGAAATGTGCAAGTGACGTGGATGTCGAATAAAGCCCATCAACATTTTTTTATATACTTTGTAGTATTAGCTTGAAAGGTAAATGTACTATTTTTATTTCATATTGGCCCTTACCTTCGCCTCTATTCACGCACCTGATAAGATATATCCTTACGGACCTCTTTGATATAAACTAACCGTTAAATAGTGATAATATAATCTCGTCGTTTAAAATGTGTGTTAAAATATTAATTAGTTGGGTACATGAGGCTACAATTAGGCTCCACTTTAAACAGATTGTTGATACAAAAAACAGAAGGTTGAATTAAGATTGTGCAACAACCTCAGATTTTGGCTTGCATTATGTCACAATACCTGTCCTTTGGAACTTACTATGGTTTGGAGATTAAGCTCGGAAGAAGGTTAGGACGTACATAACATGGCGTAATGTACTTTTGTAAATGAAGTGCAGTCAACTTTGAAAATGTAACATGTGGAATACCATAGGGTTCCAATCTAAGGCTGCTCTTGTTTCTGGTCTATTCAAACGACTTACCCATGCGTGTAAATCCTTGCCAAGTATTACTGTATGCAGACGAAACCTGTGTGTACCGTCCTTGTAAGGACATATGAGATGTAGCGCGGATCTGGATTTTATGTTTGTGTGGAGGGGGTGGGGGGGGGGGGGGGGCGGATTCTTCACTCCCTAGCGATTATGTCAAGTCCCACCAATCATCCAGTTGGGGGAGGGGCTAATTGCCGGGGGAAGGGGGAGGTGGGGAAGGGATTAATTGTTCTCGAGGTAATTGTCTGGGTGTAGTTGTCCTGGGGGTAGTTGTCCTGGGGAGGGGGGGGGGGGGGGGTAATTGTCCTAAGGGGATAGTTGTGCACGGGGTGGGGCCGGGGAGTAGTTTTCCGGGGGGGGGGGGGGTAGTTGTCCTAGAATCGCAATTTAGACCTAACTACTGTAGTTTTATTAGGGATGGGGGGGGGGGGGGGGAGTAACTGAAAAAGGATTGACAAGTAGACTACAAAAGCTGCAAAGCTGCGAGCTATCCGAAATGTAAATTGGAAATGTCCAAGCGATCAGCTTTTTCACTCGTTGCAGATCAGTAAATGTTCATGTTGATAAATGTGTAATGTTTTTCTATCTTGCACAGAACCCGGAAAAAAAAATAATAAAACACTGAAGGCGGAAGTGAGTCACCGTACTTAAAGAAAATCAACTGATCTGATATAAACGCGACAAATGAAACAACTATTGAAGTAAATTGAGGAAAACAAATAGTTTGAGAAGCTTAATCTCAAGTGCCCCCAACCCCTGCACCAATGGTCTTATGCAGCACGAGACCCATGCTGTGGAAATACGGGACATTTGTGTCGGCGCAAATAACACGTGCAAACAAAGTGAGCCTTGCGCCAATGTTTATTTGTTTTATATCTGTCTCTGTCTCTCCCGCCCCCTCTCTCTTATCCCTTCGCCCCCCCCCCATCTCACTCTCTCTCTCTCTCTCTCTCTCTCTCTCTCTCTCTCTCTCTCTCTCTCTCTCTCTTTCTTTGTCTTATGAATAGATAGTGCGCAAGAAGATTAAGATACATAAACAATGATATATAAAATTATTCAAATCATGATTTCTAATGTGGCAAAAGGGTTGTTATCATGTCTATTTTATTCGGCAAAACTAATTCAACACATGAAGTAACACATTACAATGTGAAATAATCTTCATACCACATATGAGGACAAGACGTCTCCAAAATGCACCCGCCAACAGCATCCGAGAATTATGTCATACCAACTTCCAGTCTAATACATTTATACATTAGACCAAAAATGGGTATGACTAGAAAATAAATGTCGCCGAGCGTTGCATTATTGGACGACTTTACCCTAAATAAAACAATCCAACTTACCACACAGAGATAGGGCGATGGCAATTGTAAATGCATAATTAAGTCATACTATACGTTAATGCATTAACGAACATCCCTTGATTGCAAACACATGTTTGTTTATCGACTTATCAAAAAAAAATCTGCCAAATTTCACTTCTTGTCAGATTTTGGTCTGACATGCAATTGCATAATGTTGCGTAACCTCTGAATGCAGTTTCCGATTGTTTTCTTTTTCAAATTTAGTGTTTGTTAAAGTTTGTTAAAGACTTGTACTAGATATTTATACTCGACTCTTTTTTGAGCAGACTAAGCTGGTCGTACATGGGTCATGGGAGGAGGTGCCTGGTTGGTCTCATAAACACACTTTTTAGATTAAAAACACGAAAATTGTATTCGATTGTTCTCGATTGAAGTTAATCACATTGAATATCATTTCCACTGCGAAGTCTGTGCGCCATCAAAAGTTATCTTGCCGCAAGCGAGGACGACCGTGCAAATTAGCGTTACAGACTTGTAGCGATCAAATGCGGCCGGGTAGCGATTAACAAGCGGTCGTGCAAAGGTACAGATGATCAGGTATTTATCGGCAACAAATATCTAAGCCAACCAGAGAAGTCCACGATTGCTTGGCCGGGCTTGATCGAGTTGATTGGATCGGCAGTTGAAACCTAGCGTTAAACAAAGAATGGACGACTAAAAAAAAAAAAAAAAAAAAAAATTACATCTAGTATAAAAAAATAAGATGTCTTTGTAGAGGTGGACATAAATAATATATACATACACACATTTAACAATATCTGAGCCATCCATATCACTATTTCGCTCTCTATCTCTCTCTCTCTCTCTCTTTCTTTCTCTCTATTTCTCTATCGACCTCTTGGTCTTACTCTTTCAATCTCACCCTCTTTTTTTATATTTGCACCTCCCTCGTCCTCTCTCCTTCTTTCCTCGTTCTTTTTCTCCCTCTCTCTCTCTCTCTCTCTCTCTCTCTCTCTCTCTCTCCCTCTCCCCCTTTCTCTCACTCATTTATTCTGCCTCTTCCTTCCTCTCAATTCCTCTCTCTTTCTATCTTCCCCCAAAATGAAAAGGATGTATTCGCCAACTTGTGTTCATATTGGTAGCATTAAGAAAATGAATATACACATACAACTGTGCACAGCATTCTGCAGAAAGAAATATGTACATTATTTACATACATCAAAACATAAACCT
This sequence comes from Arbacia lixula, assembly GCA_963669155.1. Classification (NCBI taxonomy): domain Eukaryota; kingdom Metazoa; phylum Echinodermata; class Echinoidea; order Arbacioida; family Arbaciidae; genus Arbacia; species Arbacia lixula. The sequence goes on along the minus strand of OZ022586.1, from coordinate 12,771,293 downwards.
GGATAGAAACACCATTCAAATATGTTTGTCCAATAATATTCATATGATAAAGAAGGTTTTGGTATCCACCCGATGGAATTGTACTTATTGAGTATATATCATGTGGATATTGGTATTCACTTTGAGTGTATCACTTCTTTTTACGCCATTTATGCTGTTTGGTATAACCAATACACATAAATTACATAGGCCTGCAGTTTTTACGACACACAAACGGTTAAACAAATTATTCCTGTGGATGGTAGAGGATGTTGTCGACCATCACCGTGCCATCCGACTCTTCTTCGGGAGTCTCATCTTCCGTTTGGTACAATACATTATCCACCATGACGTCACTCTCGTATGTGTGTGTTCTACGCATGCGCGATGTCAGGCAGAGGGTACCAAACCCGCTATCGCGCGGATCCACCTCCGCGTACGCGTAGTCCTGCGATCCCAGCACACGACTTTTGACCTCTAGCGTGTTAGAAGACCCTCCAAACGGATCCGGTTCCGGCTCGTAGATGTGGTAATCTGGATCTATTCTGGATCTGGTGTTCGGGAGTGGATGCAGTTGGCGTTGCAATGTCGGTGACGCGATCGCAATCTCGTTCCGCCTCAGATCCTCACAGCTGATCTCGTAAATAGTCCGCCCGAGCGTCGCACGCGATGGCGGTCCGTTATTCTCCGATGTTGGATTATACAGCTCGTTTACCACCATAACGGAATTTCCGATGCCCTCATCGCCGCTGATGCTGAAAAAACGCCGCTGGACCGACGTCGACGTCTTCTCCAGCGGCGAGTGCAGTGGCGTTACGTCCTCCGTGTCATGGCACTCGTGGTAGCTGGCGTACTCGTGCTCTGAGGCGGCGCTCGGCGTGACGGCGCGGTGGAGAGGCGTAGAATGGAAGCTGTTTCGGCCCTGGCTGGCCGACTCATAGGTGTGCGGCTCCGCCTCCAGCTGATATTTGTCCAGGTGGGTTGGACTCCAGGAGGATCGGAAATACAGCGAGTTCCGCTGGTACTTAGTCCTGGATGAAGGGATGATATTGATAATTATTTGTGATTCGTTATTTTAACACGGTACTTAACATGGGCCCCTTAACATAAAGGTTTGCGATCATTCGCAAAATGGAAATGGCCAATCAACATCCTGGTTGCATGTGCTTTTTGTTCAAATGGCTGACCAGTAACCAATCATAAATTGTCTTTCAAATCTGCAGTTAATCACAAACCTTTTTGCCACAAGGCCTCCATTTATCTTTCCTTTTTGGATGCATACGTCCCCAGCTGAACAGGTTTTTCAAAGAGTCCAATGTTTGGCCATCCGCCAAACGGCGGCCTAATGGACAGTGTCGCTCCCCATCAAACAGTCAACGCAGATTCACGGCCCGCATGGTCCACTTTGTCTTTGCTCATTTTAAAACAGATTGATCAATAAGTTTCATGACTACGGGGAGTAACACTAACACAACGATTATAATTGTCTTTTCACGAAACGTTTAATTCTTTGACTAATCATCTGTCCCAATAATAGTAATCATAATAATGATAATAATAATAATAATAATAATAATAATGATAATAATAATAATAATAACAATATGTAACATCCTTTCAGCATAGATTATTCTTGAAACAAGTCGCTCAAAGACCTCCACATTCTCATTATAGTGTTAGTTCTTTTGCTGAACATGTATTATCAGTCAGTTAGTTCATATAAAGAGATCGGATAGGGATTAAGAAAAACGCACCCCACCATTGATCCATTTCAGATAGATGTTCATTTGGCAAATAGTTCCACTGCTGCTGTTTGCCACAATCATGGTTACATCTAACTCTTTGTGCACGAACCAGATTGCTGCTCTATACCTTTCGTGTGTAGTACATGTGCAAAACTGCCTCAATAGTGCAGAAAAGGTTAAGTTATCAATATTGCATACTTTCAAAATATTGAATAAAACATGACAAAAAAAAAATACCCAGACCACAATCTTTCAAGACCATATATTTGTAACAGCCACTAAGGAGGGGAAATTACTTAAAAAGCAGTTTGCTTGAAATTCTCAGCTCGACTACTGAAAGTGTTGTTTCTCTTCGACCGTTATTTCCTTACTCCGTTTTGTTTGTGCCATCATTATTGTTGTTTATTTTTCGTCCTTTTTGATTGCTGACATGTTTAAAACTCATACTTCTGCAGTGCGTGCTCATCTTCACCTTACCTTTGTCTGCAGTAGATGAAGATAAAGGTCATCACCGTGGCAACGAGGAGCACACCACAGACGACCCCGCTGATAATGCCTGTAACAGTGGCAATGACGTCATAATGTTAAACATTTACATACTGCAATTTACATATTTTCACCTCCATTGCAAGTCAATAACGTGTACCTGACCTCTATATCGTCTATACCATTACAGCATTAACATTACGCAAACGTTCCTAATTACAAATAAAATATAAATAAGATATGAATAAGTACTTTCTTAAAACTATAAGTTTTTTCAACGTTTTTCCAAAGGATATTTGTAGTAAGAATGTAAATTAGGCAATTATTGTCAATGGTAACTACTATGCAAATAGCTAATGAACTCTCATGCTTTCACCTGTCCTCATAGTACTTATCATTGGTGGTAAGTTATAATTGTTGATAACCTGTATGCAACATGGCCTGGGAAGGTGAAAAAGTACCTACTGACATGTAATGGAAAGTATTACAATGTTGATCCTGAAGTATCTATCGTAACTTACCTACGTTGCTGTCCGTATTTGGTGCAGGCTGTACAGGTGGGGTACCTGATGATATTAAGCAAAATAGAAATTTCATTGGAATATGAAAGGGAACTTTATCATAGTGATTAGCCCTACTTCAAGGCACAAACAGTTGCACAAAATCATAAGATTAGACTATAACAATTATACAAACCTGTTTTATTATCTGGCTTTGTATAACAAGCATGCTCGATGGCGTGCTTTGATTTATCTTATCATATCAATTCATGAACTTTAACAACGGTGTTTGTAAATGATGAGGATGCTAACATGTGTGAGATCACGTTTCGTGACATTTGATACATCAATATTCATGTAATAAGCATTTGAATATTTGATACTTGTTTACTGTGGGATACATACCAAGAACAAGAGTTTTTTTCTTTTCTTTCAGAACACAACACTGAACAATGTGCATTACATATCCTAATCAACAATGTCTGTTTTGCTAGTAGTATCATGGTTTAAAAACCGATCAATTAAATGATGCACAATATAATCTTGTCCCGGTTTGCAAATTGTCAAAATGTTTAAAGCAATATTGCAAGAATAGTGTTTTGATGAAATAATATTATTGATCATGCTCCAAAATAATTTACATACTTCGATCTCAAGATGTTTAATTCCGAGATTGATTCAATTTGTGATTTGTTTATTGCTACTAGTCAAAAGTGTCAAAATATGTATAATAATTAGTAATACAATATCGCACTTAGCGCTGCGGCATTAACAACGCAAATCAATTTAAAGCAAGAGCGCCCTCGTTCCCCGTTACAATTCCATCATCTAATATCTAACAAGCTCTGCTTCTCTCTTTAGGTTCATTTCTTTTAATTTAATGAAGTATGTTCAGTTATGTTATATGACTTAATGCTTAATCATGTAATATAGGTTCCTGTTTACTTTTTTGTTAAATTGTGTTTTTAAATAAACACATGTATTTGTTGAATGAAAACATGATGAATGCAATTTGATCCAATTGTATGAAACAAAATGAATTCAACACCTGATTTCATACCGTAGCAATAAAGTAGGTTGTACCTTTACATACTGGCGTCAGTTCGTCCCACTTGAATTCACCGGCATGCGAGTCGCTCTGAACGCACTCTGTTTTCTTTGCTCCTTGCAGCTCAAATCCATCTGCGCAGTTGAACGTGACGGTGGTACCGAAGCGAGTCGTTGTAGTATCAATACTGCCGTTTTGTGGCGGGTCGAGTTGAGGGCAGAACCCCGTAGTGGTGCTAAAAACTGTGATAGTGGTTCAAAAGAAAAAAAATATACATTTCTCATGTGCAATATAACTGTCTAGAGATATAATTTTCTTTTGAGGTCAGCATCTTAGGCAAATAAAGCTAAAGGATAGTAATAGTTGGTGTACGGGTTTGTGTGTGTGTATGTGTGTGGGGGAAGGGGGGGGGGTTGAAGGGGGGTTGGCGATGCCACTGTGTCGTTCCTCATTCAGAAGGGCATTAATAAAACATAACAGACCATTCACCATTCACCTCTGTCTGTCTATGTCTGCCTATCTACCTGTCTGTCTGTCCGTATATCTTTCTCTGTCTCTCCGCCCCCCCCCCCGCCTCTCTCTCTCTGTATATATGTCTCCCTCTCTCCCCCACAAACACAGAGCTACTTGTGTATTTATGTAAACACATGTAAACACATTCTTTCCGTTACCAAACTCATAGTATCCTGTATGAAATACAGGACATCTTTTTTGATGAAATGTTAATGTTTCACATTCCATAATTAGCACGAGGGCGATTTTGCAAAAAGTCTTGGTGTTTTTGCTGTATAAATTCATAAAGTACACTCTGATCATCTCTATTAAACAATGTTGACATGTCACTCAAACAGATGCTTCGATGATTCATGAACTATTTTCAGCTGACTCAAAACTGAAGATGAAGAAGAAAAAGACAACAATAGGATGCTGCTGGAACTGTTTCAAATGGATGGCGAAGTTATAGTGACCATGCCAAGTTATGGTACTGACATATAAAGTGCTTAACCCCTTGTGTGCCAGATAAACCTGCCCTCCTTGGGATTTGTCTGCAAAAATGTTGAGAAAATACGCCCATTGCTCGTAGCGAGACAAAGAGTTAGATTGAATTCAATACACAAGTGCATCCACAGGCAACACACACATTACCTTCAATCTTAAACGTATTCGTGTAAACGGCATTAAGCGCTTTGAGTTTCTGCGATTGTTACGTTCATTTGTTGTTGAAATCAGTATGATCGTTTGCAGATACCATAGTATAAGGAAAGGTGATTCGACTTTTAATTGGAAGTTTCATGGACTGGTAAATACCATCATGTAACGAATAAAGATGTTCTTTGGAGAACAAAGTCATCACGAAAGTCACATCTAACAATTGCGACAAGACAGATGAGTTTCCTAGGCAAAGCCTCACTGGCGCTGTTCAGGGACGTAAGTCAAGATGGCGACAGCGACTGATTTTCATTTCATATCTTGGCTCAGAGATGCCACTGGCACAAGGCCCCTCGATATACCATACGCCAATGCCAGTAAAAAGAGGAATTCGCTCTGGCACGCAACGCCAGATTCTGACAAGCTATTTTAATGGATTGAAATATCACCATAATGAAAACCTATCATAGCTCTGCAGATAGCATTCTAACTATAATCTTGTGAATTATTGAGCATTACATTTCCGCTACATATCGTTTTATTCTTAAATTCCACTATCTTAGGTCTGCACACTATTTGAAATTTATTTTAATATTTGTCATTGATTCAGTAGCTGTTAAGATTAAATAACACAGTCCGGATCTTAACTCATTGATGAGTTGATTAGCAAACACCCGGTCTTGCCGGTGATAGTTCCGAAAATACAATTTAACAGGGATAAGACTTTGCTTGTCCAAACTTGTATCATCAATTAAACGGTTATGCAACTGTCGTCTTGCATCTAAAACAGGGTTTAGGAGGACTAAGGATTTGATGGAGTGCCAAACGCGTTGGGTGCCAGAAGATGCATCAGTGTGCTGTACGTTCATCGAGGACATGTGGGCGTGGCTTACTAGAGAGTAAGAAGTCCGTGGTTTAGTGAACGGACCTTCAATTATTAAGAGGGTTGTGGGTTCGAGTCCCACTCACTTGCGTCGGCTTTCTTGTAAATTCAACATTTGTTCTGTGCAAAAATATGACCCCCCCCCCCCCCCGCATACTCTAGTGAGAGGCATTTTTGCGAGCTTTTCTCGCTTAATGCAGGCACAGGACCATCATGGAGATATCTCCGCAAATCTCTATTATGTTGGGAGTATTATTTTCCCCGAATGCACAACATCGGCATAGGGTGGGGCTCATTTACAATATCGCCCACCTCTTTTCCTACCAACCAAATACACACTTATCCCCCCCCCCCCCCCCATGTTTCTTTCTTTGTATTTTTCCCTCCCACCATCTATCCTCTAATGCCCTCCTTCTTCTTTATCACCTCACCCCCACCCCCAACCCTACCCCCACTCTCTCTCTCTCTCTCTCACCCCCCCCCCCCCTTCACTCACTCTCCCTCTCTATCACTTTCTCTCTCTCTCCCTCTCTCTCTCCCTCCCTCCCCCCCCCCCTCTCTCCCCCCCCCCCCCCCTCTCTCTCTCTCTCTCTCCCTCTCTCCATCCCCCTTTCTCTCTCTTTCTTTTTTTTTTCTCTTTCTCCCTCTTTCTGCTGGCCGCCTCCTCTCTTGCCCATACCGTATCATTCTCCTCCCCATACCGTATCATTCTCCTCCCCATACCGTATCATTCTCCTCCCAATTATCAAGTGCCACACCTACGCATAGATAAATAAATGATGTTCAAAATAGTTCTTGAGAACCATGTTATTAAACACTATATCGTGCAAGCCTGCGACCTCTTACCTCTGTACTGTACTTACACGACAAGCGCATCTCGCCTCCGCAGATTTGGCGCGAGTGGCCAGGGCACGTGATATCGCATTGGTAGTCAGGTGACCTCCCGAAGCTGCTGTTCTTGGGGTGCGTGTCGCTGCAGAAGCAGCTCGGGCCGGACACGGCGGCGTATGCCTTGTCGTTGCCCTGGCACATAGTCAGACACTCGTCCACCGACCCGACCTTGAAGTCGAGCAGATTGAGGTTGACTTCGAAGTGGGAACCGGCGGGGAAGCAGCCGAGGTATCCCGGCTCTACGTGAATAAACACACAAAAAGATGTCAAATATGAAGAAAGCAATGTCCTTTTGCGTCTTCAACCATGGTGTATAGGTGTGCGCAATACAATGTTAGATAACATTGCGTATACTATGTGATGTACATGTGCGAATTAATTTCAAGATATCAAAATTTACTGTTATTTGTATACACTCGGGTTACTGTATTAGGTACACATGAGGTACTTGTGTCAATAACCTATACCGAAGCATACTCATATAATTTTTTCATCACATCATATTACCAGGCGCGATAGACAAGTGCTATTGGTTTTAAAATCACCACCTTTATAATAATAAAGCGATTGCATCATATCTAATATTCGGATATCCTTCATAATGTATAATATCCTTCATTTAGGACATGTTGAAGGCACGATGCGGATGTTTTGCCGAAGTAGGGGAACATTCTGCATTGCGGTAGCTAAACCCAGGTGCAGTCTACACATAATACGCATATCAGAAAAAATAATCCCATAATGCACCGCGAAGCCACATTCGGAATGGTATTGCAGTCATGTCCGCTCCCTGTCTAGAAATGCAACGAAACAAATCGAGAGTTCACTGTACTGTGGATTATAGGACGATTTTCTTTTTCTGCAGTAGAGATAATTGCCTTTTGTTATTTTTTTTCTCGAAAACTCACCGATACAGACAACCCCAGCATCTTTAGCATGTGAGCACGTGTCGTGTTCGTAGTTCGTGAAATGGCATTCACCCAGGTGCGCTTCCTCTGAAAATGAAATATCACTTCGTAAGCTTTCGCGGAAAATCAAACCATAAAAGATAATCATACGGGTATACAAAATAATTATTTGAAATGCTAGCAAAGAATTAATCAGCTGTACGGTTAGACAAATGTAAATACTTTGGTTAGTTATTCAATTTCCTTGATCACACTTACATGATGCACATAAACATGATAAATGGGGCGCAATGATATGCTTGTGTTTAATCAGTGAGAGCTAGACGAATGTAAATACTTGGTTAGTCATTTAATCATATTGGTATAGGCCTAATCGCTTCCTACTGAGAAAAATGATACGAATAAACATAAACACTGAGCGTAAAGTTCTACACCAGAACAAGCTCGGTGATGACAGATCGTCTATATGTATGTTTTCGAATAAGATATCAATTGGTTGCTTTAAAAACAGGATAACAGTCCGCCCAGATAATACATGTACGCTGAACAAATTGCATTCTCTTTAAAATAAAAAAAAAGTACAACGAAACATATTGTGAAAGGGTTGGAAGGATTAGGCATAAAATGGTGTTTTGTTCTTAAATATCTATGCACTAGCTCCATTTTCGTAATCTGATCATCCAACAGTAGACAATAGTGTTTTGACAATTGTGCAGAACGGAATATTTTGTCTGTACAGCACATCATAGCCGAACTCTTAAACTTCCAATGAGAATTGTAAAAAAAAAAAACAGATAGACAAGAGATTACAACGCAAATTAATTTAAATGCAAAGCAATGTACATTTGATTCCAGTAAAATGTTTGCAAACTTGCTTGTTTGTATATTTCATTCGACTATCCTCACGATTAAACAATATAACTTGTTGTATTGACCTGGGTGTACGTTTATTCCTGACATTAAAGTACTTACATAAATTTGTCTCAATTGACATGAGTGTGTGTCTTATAGTCGTAAACAAATACAATTCTAGAAATTCAAGGAGTTATACGTAATGCACATTTCCTTCTATCCCAAAGTGCGCCTATACACCATTGGGGCAGTGTAACTCAAATCTTGTTCGTGGTTTGTCTGAGTGGCAACTAATAGATTCAGAGAGCGTTCCACATGTTCCACCCTTTGAAAATGAATTACGAAATGCAGGTAAATGTAATAAGACGTTATTGCGCAGTTAGAGTGAGGGTTATGAATACATTACGAAAACGGCTTATTACCGTAACTCCCCCCTCCCGGGGCCCCCCTCCCCCAATTTTTTTTTCAGTGATTCATAAGCTTAGCCGAACTTTCTGCCGACTGTGCGTTATCATCTTGATCATGAAGGTACGCGCACACCGGATCCCGTATCACAACATCCGGGCCTTTTTGATCATGTCGATACCTGTGATGATCTCATCGCGTGAGAGTTTGTGATTCAACATTGAATTGCCTTTCACTCCTACCATGACGTCATCGATTTCAGCGAAACCAAGTTCAAGTGACCCCATATGTAAATCTCGAGCGAAGGTTTGGAAAAAAAGACCGCAAGATACGCACATTGTTTATCGTTGCGACTGAGATCGTCACAGTTACAAGGAAAGCAGATTATATGAATCATATGGTAATACATTACAGGTAGGATCTGATCTAACCAAGATTGTATGAAGAACCGTCCTTGATCTAATCGAACCTCAAAAACCCAGCTGGAATGGGAGAATTAAAGTCATATCTGATGTAAAAATGCAAGTAGGAGGAAATTAGGAAATAATAACTATTTAACCTAAATGTTTGACGAAATAATGACATTTTAGACAAACACTGAAGACAAAATTAATGAAGAAAAAACACACATTAAATGTGATATGCATGGTGTAATTGCATTAGAAAATTGTTGTAGTTCAGAGATCAAGAGGATGAACAAATATAACAAAACAGGGAGCTAAATACAAAATCACAAAATGATGGGGAAAGGTGCATAGTGATAGTGAAGTGAAGTATTGTTTCCGATATGTTATTCCTTAACGTACTTCTTGTGACTTGTTTCAACATAGATACATTAATGTAATTAATTAAGAGAGCATAATTTTGTCTGCCACATAGTGGTAATGGATTAAGTTGATAAACGGAATGATACTCCCTTCCAAAACAAAACAGAAACAAAAAATAATTGCAACTATTGTTGCCAGAGTTCGTTTGTCACAAAAGGGGGTTCAAGTGCATACCTCCTACGCATGACATGTAGCCTTGGTAGTACACCGGGCCCTCCCCCGCCCCGAACTCTCGGCTATCTTGATACCCCAGGGCCGCTCCAGGGAAGCCCCCTTTCCTGCAGATCACCATGGCAATCTGTACGTCGATGGAATCCCCGCAGTATGTGCCCCACGTGCCATTGTTGTAGATTTCCACTCGCCCCTCGCTCGGCTTGCTCCCGCCAACGAGGCGAACGTCACCTACGTCATCACATAACAATAGACGGCAAGTACAGATACGAAGTTGTGATTGGTCTACAACTTGTTACGTCATAATGATGATCCTTATAAACGTGTTCAGAGATATTAACGTATTCACCTATTCACTGTGACGTAAAGTAACGAATTGCAAAGAATGCTTTATCTAAACTATGTGGGTAGAGCAAGCAACGGTGATCATAGTGGGGACCCTAGTCATGCTCGTACAGTTGGGAATACTAGACAATAGCCCGCTAAGAAGCGTCGGACCAGTAAATCTTTTTCTCAAAGGATGTTGTTTAGAACCATTTTTGCATACCAATCTGCCGATGGATCAGGCGACCAATCTTCTGTAATCTATTTGATATCCTTTATCTATGCAAAGATATGTTTGGTTCATTGATCGTTAAGTTACATTGATTGCGAGCACTGTAAAGCTTCTTTTTTCCCGGTCGGTCACTTTCAGAAGTATAATGTGACCAACCGGTCTAATTAACATTATATCCCCTGTATAACTCCATTTAAACTGTATTACATCTTCTACAAGTCAATATCTGTATAATGTCCCATATTTATAAATTAAATTCAATATTGTTTTATCAATACCAACGTGAATGAAAGCTATCGGTAAAATGTGAGCATAATTATAAGTTTGAAATGAAAAATATTAACAACATTACCCCTATTTCGTAACGTACTTTGAAATTAATTTCTTTGACATATACAAACACATGAAATAAAGAGTAATACTATTATTTCAAATTACATTGAGGTGTTAATTAAGTTTGCTCACTGTGAATATAATATACTTATTTTCCATATAGACTGAACAAGCGTTGATATTACTGCGACTGTGACTGTGACTAACAGCTGCCCGTAACAGTACGATGCATAGGCGATTGCATCAAGTCCCGCTGCGTGATAAAATAGGGTTTTTATTCCGTGTCAGAGTCTCAGTAACAATCGTGTCAATCTCAAACCCTCAGTTACCTGTTGCGTACGCTGACGTTGCCCTTGTGAAGTGCACGACCAAACTGGAGATAATGACCATCAGACGGAAGTAGAGGACTTTCCGAACTGAAGAGGGCGCTGTGACCGACGCCATTTGTCTGCAGAAAGGGAAAAGTTACGTAATAATGATCAAAAGCGGATCCAAATCAAAGATGTCCGGGAAATCAGTCTACGGACTACAGATTTAACCTCATTAAGAACGTCTCATCGGGAAGTTCATCGACCAATTCTAACTGAAACCTTTCATCGGGCAAATACGATCGATACAGTGGCCTGTTGAACATGTCACACAATAGCAAAGCAGCACGTAAGCCGGACAACGCGTTCAAATACAATGACAGTGATACCAAATCTCAAGTGCCGCTTTTCCCTTTTACAGTTCATTATTAAATGTTATATAATACAAAATACATTCATAGTTTCTCTACCTCAAAATGTACTATATTGATTAGGTTAATCGAAGTTTCACACCTCATTGATAATACGGATCGATGCCATTTGGAAAGTGCAATGATGTTGTATTTTATTTTGTTCTCACGCGATAATTCCTATCAATATCAAAAGGATGTTATTCTTCCTGTAATGGTCATCAGGTCATATTGTCTGGACTTGCTAAAGGCTAACATATTTGTGTCTACGGTGAAAATGAATACAAGCAAGAATTTGATTTGGTTGTATCGGAAAGGTAAAGCAGACGGCATGATCCGATCGGTCGTACGGCTCTGCGACTGGCTATTACATCGCGGGACCAGGTCATTTTGGATTTATGCAAAAAGGTGACGTCACATTTCCAGTCGTAGGCTCTTGCGACTACAGAATCGTGTCAAAATCGTGGCAAGATCGTGTCGTCTGCCGTGGCCTTTAAACGCTTGTGGACGCAGGGTCTAAACTGATTGAATTCAATCAAATTATGATACATTTTCCTGGCCGGTCATTTTCAGAAGTATATGTGACCAACCGGTTGTATCCCCCGTATAACTCCATTTAAAGCTTGTATACGCACCCTTTCAATCAATATCTGTATAATATGCCATGTTTTTAAATCTAATTCAATATTGTTTTATTGTCCTTTTTTAAATGAAAAATATATTGAATAAGTAGATATAAACTAAATGAATAAATTAATTATCTCATAAATATACAAAACAAAGAAAGGGCAAGAAATGATACGTTATTGATTGATTACACGCACTCAGGAAAACCTGTTTTTGCACACAGGGTCTAAACTAATTGGATTCAATGGAATTAAGATCAGTATACAAAACAAAAGACGGGAAAGAAATAATACGTTATTGATCGATTACACGCAATCAGGAAAACATGTTTTTTACACAGGGTATAAACTGATTGAATTATGATCAATATACGAAACGAAGGACAGGGAAGAAGGAATAGCTTATTGATTCATATCGATCACACGTACTCAGAAAAACATGTTTCAAATCCTGCTTATGACAGATGATTTCAAAACAAAAATAATGGTTATATATCGCTTATCTGTATTGTTTTTATCTCGTCATCATGACTCTCGGCCGCACAGGAAATGACGCTCCTTATCAGTGATCTTATTTCAAGGATTTTGCTAAATCAGTGATACACTTGAAGTGGTGGTATGTTTACCCGATTCCTGGTCTCCCTCCAGTTAAATCTCTGTGGCCACATATGCCCTTTTACACACATAGATACTACTTAGTAGCAGTTTCTCTGACACACACAGGGTTTATACCTAAATGCATGTAAATTACTTCCTTGTCGTGCATACAAATCACATTGAGCAACATTTCATATGACACAGGATGAGTTAACGCTGAAGATCAGTTTCTTCTTCTTATTCTCCTCCCCTCCCTATGTTTCCTGTTTTACCCCATGCCCCGCCCAACGACCGTCACCCCGTCCTACTTATCCACGTTCTCTGCAAAACCAATTCCTCCATATTCTCAATACTGCACCGTCAAGTAGCATTTTCATCTAATCTAAGGCGCATAGTGTAGAAGCGGGAATCTTTTATGATCGCGCTTTATTGAATGATAACCATTTACTTCCGCATGTTGACAATATTAATGATAGCGACCCTCTCATGTCACTACGTGGGGGTGTTTTCTTTAAATGTGAACGACATGATGATAATCACAATTTCCGAAGAGCCTCCCTTCTCCGTTACATCTTAGTGGGTTAAGTTAACTACAACATTTCTATGCCAAACTTATACGCTACACTCCAAGTCTGTATGGTTAGTGTGTATCTCTGCTGACAAAATGCATTGGTCACGCCTGCGGTACATCAATAATTAAGCAAGTTAAGCATGTCAAGATTTAAGCTCTTGAGTTAGCTCTGTCATCCTGCTGCGGTTAAGGCTGAAAATAACGAGATGATTCTTCCCTCGGCAGTAATTACACCGAACCTGCTGAATGACAAGAGCGAAAAAAAGACCAGCATGAGACATCCATCCTTCTAATCACAAATTTACTCGCTCACTTATGTGCGCAATGCACAATCTGGACGTTGTTCAAGTATGGTTGCACTATGAAAAGCACATCATGTACGCACGCGTTGTTAATCTTAAGAAAGAAAAAAAAATGGAAATGTATTAGCTTCGCTGAAACGCCTTTGTCTTTCCAACCCCAGGATGCTCTGCCAAATCGAACACACTAGACATGCTCAACTTCTCAAGTGATGGTAAACGCCCTTCCCATGTGCATGTTAGTCTACAAGGCCACATTCCGATCGTTGTACAGTCATGTCCGTTTCCGGTCAAGTGTAGTATGAGATGTCGCCGCGCGGTGCATCATTAGACGCCTTTCCCGCGTGTGTGGTAAGGAGAATTGAGCGATGTACACAATGCATACATCTCTGAGGCAGACAAATGTATTAACTTGTAAGTTACCATTGCATTTAGTCCAATTGCCGTTTATGGCCTACGGTTGTCACGTGAATTAGACTCTACTTTTATCACTTTTGGACGGATATTTGAGTTTGAGAATGCAAACTACGTGTATGTCTTTATACGTGGTGAGTAATGTACCAAACAATGCCCAACGGCGTAGATGGATACATCTTAATGTGATCCGCTTTCCAACCGGACGCTCAACGCTCAACAGATTGAAGACATGGTCCAAGCTAAGTGAGAAATATATCTTGTCACATTCTCCCAACTGAAATTTTCTTAAAGGGGAAGTTCACCCTGAAATTATTTTGGTTTCAATAAAAAGAGACAAATGAAAGAAACATATGAGTGAAGGTTTGACGAAAATCGGTCAAATGAAAAGAAAGTCATTTGATTTTAAAGTTTTGATTTTGTGACGTCACATGCGAGGTGCTCTCCCATATGTTGTGTACATTTTTTTTCGAAAATGTGCATTTTCTCACAAAGATATGTATCCTTACACTTGTGCATTTGGTACATTATTAGAAATACGTTTTACACACATACCTGTACGAAAAAAACATCATTCCGTTGTCAAGAACAGAAAAAAAGCAATTTATCGACTTATTTTGTACACAACATATGGGAGAGCACCTGGCACGTGATGTCACAAAATCAAAAATTTAAAATCAAATAATTTTCTTTTCCTTTGACCGATTTTCGTCAAACCTTCACTCATATGTTTCTTTCATTTGTCTCTTTTGATTGAAACCAAAATAATTTCAGGATGAACTTCCCCTTTAAAGTAATTAAACGACAAGTAATTCCATCCTGAAACCTTCATAAAAATGAATAATGCAGTTACATCATTGTGATATAAGAACTTATTCCTGTGCTCGTCGTATTGTGTCCTTCTTAATCGTGTTTTACCTTCTTCTTCTCCTCCCGGCCTTCTGCCACCCCCCCCCCCCCCCCTCCCCCTTCAGCCACTACTCCCCTCCTCTCATTATCCAGTTAAGAGTTGTAAGTTAATATCCACCTCAATTAAAACAAAACATCTCTAGTCAAGGCCTTTCAAAACCTCGTCCTCAGTTTATCGTTATGTGCCTGGATGGTAGATACTTTAATTGATTCATCAAAGCCAACTGCAATTGTTTTTTTTGTATATAACTCAAACAAAGGCCTTTCAAATCTTGTCGTCAGTTTAACATTATTTGCCCAGATGATAAGTACCTTGATTGATTCATCAAAACCAACTGTAATTACTTTTTATGTTGACTTGTGACATTTAAGAATGAAACAAGATATATGCTTGTCTTTAAAATGGTTAAACAAATTGTTCGTGTCACATGTTTCAACCTGTTTTACATCCTTGAAAGTAATTGCAAAAGTATGTTTCGCTTACATTTTTGCAACCCTATAACACTGACAAGAACCAAACACAAGAACATCAGTACCATTGATCTGCGCATCTATATTTTTTTTCTGAAGAAGGAGGAAATACAAAATACAAGAAAATTCAATGCCGGATGCGATTTATCTAAACATCATTGTTCTAAAATTCCAAAGACTTTACGATATTATATCAGACATTTCACGTGATTTGATATTTCGCTTACTTACGTTAGCTACTATAACGGTAGCCTGTACAAGAGTGGATCAATAAACTCGATAAAGGAAAGAAACATACGATAATCTCCAATATATTTCACTTTTCCTGTCATTAACTCCTATTGTGAAATTTGGAGTGTTTTTTTGGCACACGTCCTACGCAAGACACGATTCACATAGAGCAGCAGTGTGTCTTCTACCAGACAGTGTTTAAAAAGAAAAAGAAGACAGGGGGGAGGGAAAAGGAGAGAGAGAGAGAGAGAGAGAGAGAGAGAGAGAGAGAGAGAGAGAGAGAGAGAGTGAGAGAGAGAGAGAGAGAGAGAGAGAGAGAGAGAGAGAGAGAGAGAGAGAAAGAGTTGGGAGTGAAAGAGAAAGCGAGGCGGGAGGGGTGATGATGGGGGCAATAAACAGAAAAAGACAATAAATTGGGAAGAATGGAGGCAATCAAGAAAGACAACAAAAAGGACAAATCAATAAACGGATAGAAAGAAGAAGAAGAAGAAGAAGAAGAAGAAGAAGAAGAAGAAGAAGAAGAAGAAGAAGAAGAAGAAGAAGAAGAGGAGGAGGAGGAGGAGGAGGAGGAGGAGGATAAGAAGAAGAAGAGGATGAGGAGGAAGAAAAAGGGGAGGAGGAGGGGGAGAAGAAGAAGAAGAAGAAGAAGAAGAAGAAGAAGAAGAAGAAAGTTGCAAAAATTAAGTTGATATACCAGATGTGTTATATCAATATACGTACATCGATAATGCTTGACCATAAGGTCTATTAGCAGGATGAGAAGAGTGTAAATCTAAGGAAACTGGCAGGAATAGCATTGACTAATGATGCACTCTGAAATGTTAAGACGTTTCCCGTTTGTAAGAGGCCTCTTTGTCATGATGTAATTGTCCAAATGGAATTTCGAAGACGAAATGTAATGAATGATTGTTAAAACTCTGTAAAAGTGACGTATTTATAGCCCTCCTTTTTTCAATTTCTTGTTTCACTAAAACATTTTTTTAGAAACCTGTATATATCAATTTTGATTTTTTACGCAGGGCTGTCTACATAACTTTTTATATTCAATGCATTAAGAAAGCCGACATGGCTTTGTTTGGGAGCATATTAGTCTATGCGAGCATATTGTGATGACAGTAAAATCATTATCTTGATAATGTATATGTATTGATGTTATATGAGAAGACTTGAAGTGAAAATGTAATAATATATGATAGACATTGTTTGTGTCTTATTTTTTTGTCTAAGACACGAACTGTAATATGTTTTTGCAAGGTGAATAAATTCAGTGCTATGTAAATAACTTGCCCTAAATGTGTATTTATGTCATACACATGTTAACATGTTCATGATGTTCACATGTTCATGACTCTTTCCGTTGAGCGATATTTGATATATGTTAGGCGAATATAATGGTATGTACCTATAGGTATATAATAACCGATAACAGGTGCATTGCATGTTGACATAAAACAACATATATTCTTCTCATAAACCGATATGGTCGATAGTTTATCGTTAAGCTAATGTCCCAGATTTCAACTTGAGATTGCTAAGTAAAATACCTGTCTTAATGAATGGGCTGAACTTGTTGACGACTTTTATCATTGAGCGGTAATACATGTATTTTCGACGGATGTAATGACCGACAACAGGTGCATTTAAAGTTGGAATGGGAAATGGCAATCTCCTCGTTAATATGCCTGTATTATATTCTACTAGTAACCCCTTTTCCGCTAGACTCCATGCTGCCCTTTGGGAATTGTAGGTATTATCATTGCAAACATGGCAAAAAAAAAAAATGATAGCGTATCCAGCGATAAAGAGTTAACCTAGTTTCTTAAGTGATATGACATACCAATCAGCATACACTGCAATTACAATCCAGTCTGTGTGTCAGTACCATAGATAAATGCAATGTGCAATGGGTTTTGGTGGACATTCTTTGCCTTGGTATTTAGATGGTTAAGCGCCTCCGTCCTCAATACGGGGAATGAAAGAGACGTTGCATTTACATTATCTACATGAAATGTGTTTTAGGTGTCCACTTTTCAGCCCAGAATTCTGATAACTAATATCTAACACATGCCTAAGATCACAAACAAAAGTAATATCAGACATGTTAAAAGTACACTGATACTAACTTTCCCATATGTAATGCATGATCGTACATTTAAACAGATGGGCTGTAATCATAAGATCACGTTCATCTTGTTTATCATCAACCCATCAATGATCAACATTCTTCAGTCTTCAACATAAATTCATGTCATGCATGTTAAGAACAAACATGTAGATGTACTATTTCGGCTATGTAATCGGGTCTATACATCGTGAACATTCTTCATATCATAGTATATCATACAACATGTACATAACTATCTATTCCTTTGGAGCCCAATGTTATTGCCGGTAGACACAATAGACGTAGTCCATGTCTGGTTTTAGTTTTAAGAGCGTTATGACAGTACTTTTCCAGAATGAAAACACATTTTCCTATTGTAAATATCACATATGGTACTGATTGACCAATGTTTACATATGGTGGAATATCTCTTTCCGGATGAAAGTTTGGCATTACATTTTAGTATTAGTCATACAGATCTAAACACTGCCCGAAAGTGCTATCATCTCTTTAGCGAAGTGGGGCGGTCGGAACGGGGGGGGGGGGGGGGGGGGTTAAAATCCCTCCCCCCCCCCCTTCCTAAAACAAAAATTCTTGATATTCTATTCACATATCAATTTCTATTTATTCGTAACCATTTGTTCGAAATTGATATATTACCCCATCTATTGCTGCCCTTCTTTCAGAGAAGGAAGGAAATGACACATTACTACAGATCTGGAGTATTGCTACTCTAAGATTATACCTAGCATTCCCTTCACAAAGACAACATATGGAGAAGAAATATCAATATTGCTGAGAATTATTCAATCTAACATTATGTGGTGTTCCACGGACGCCAATGCAAGTGACATACATTTTACAAGAAGGGTCTCTTTTGCTTCCTTTTGTCAAAGTAGTGAATTTTTCTGCACCTTCTCCTCACTTTCGTATAATTTCTCCTCCAGCTGCTTCCCGTCCTCTTCCACTCACTCCTGATCTTTCTCCTTATGATTATTAATCATCCATTTTTTTGTCATCCTGCCCCTTTCCCCTCTCTACTTCCCCCGTTCTTCTGGCAGTACCGTGCCCAGTCTTCGTATCCTGCCCCTCTTCCTCCCAGCCTACCTCTGCTTTCCCTCCTGTTCCAATCCCTCCTGCTACTTCTCCTTCTCATATTCCTCTTCCTTACTCTTCACATACTGTTCCTTCCTCCACTCTCGCCCCCGTTCCTCTGGCAGCCCACTGCCCCAGTCTTTCCATCCGAATCCTTTTCCTCCCGGCCTTCCTTATGTCTCTCATCCCACCACTCCCCTTCACCCCCCCCCCCCCCCCCCGTACTCTCCTCCCTTCGCCTCCCGAAAATTCTCCTGCCTCCTTGTTATCCCCCTTGCGATCATTGTTTCCATTCTCCTGCTTCAGC
This sequence comes from Arbacia lixula, assembly GCA_963669155.1. Lineage (NCBI taxonomy): Eukaryota > Metazoa > Echinodermata > Echinoidea > Arbacioida > Arbaciidae > Arbacia > Arbacia lixula. Next base: position 12,752,218 of record OZ022586.1, on the reverse strand, counting down.
TCCGTTTGTTTCATCTTCTCATTCTCTGCAGCTGCCCGCTTACCCCTACCACCTATGCTCCTCATTCCCTTCCTCCACCTCCTGCTGTTCTTTTTCCTGTTTCTGCTTCTACTCACTTCCCGTCTCCCCCCCCCCCTCCCCCACCCCCACCCACCCACATACCCACACGCATCCCCTCCCATCCATCCCATACTGCTTTCAGTGCACACTACTTTATCTTGTTCTTCCAATAGCACCATTTTCGTTATGTATGCAAATTTAGTTCTCGTCGTTCCAACAATACGTTACTAATGGTAACCCCAAAGCTTGTCCGAGGTTTGTCCGAGTAGCAAAAACCAACAGATGAAAAGTGCGTTCCATCCATTTAAACTTAATCAAGAAATACAGGTGAGTGTAATAACGCGTCACCAGGCAGTTAGGGGAGAAGTTGTGAATACACTACAAAAATGGCTTATTGCATTGATATTGCATCTTCTTCTCTGTTCGTCTTCTTAGACTAACATCTTAGACATAACCATGACAGGAGGTGACCCGTCACGACCGGCCTCTCCTTCAAGTTCCTTATCCTTGCCCTTCCTGTTCATTACGGTCACATCATCTTCCTCTCTCTTCACCGCACGGGCCTCATGACCATCCGCCTTCTCCTAATCTCCCCTTCTTCGGCATTTCCGAGACTACGCGAAACATGCTTAAATTAGTGACAAAATTGAACAGGTTCGAATCATGTTGGATCGTAATAGCACAGCAGTGACGGAAATGTATGGCAACATGGGGGTGTATACGTTGTTAAATGTTCGAGTCCTTATTAATAACAATCATGCCAATTGTGACGAACTTATGTCAAACATAGAACACATTGGAATTAACTTGTATTTAACGGTTTGCAATCAATTTTCTGCATAGGAAACGATAAACCGTTATGCCTACCACTACAACGATACAGAACAGAACAACTTAAAGACATGGCATGGAAGACTTGCATGTAACCAACGTCACATCGAGCGACGAAATACTATAAAGTGTACCCATAATCATGATATTGTAGACAACTTGAAATATAGAGTTCAAAGAATACAAAATACCATTAATTCTTGCCCTTGAAAACCATGACTATCAATGAATCGCTAACATAAGTCATTAGGTTGTAATGTTCAATCACAATACATGTTTGTCTTGCACTAATAGTAATAACTTAGTAATGGCGATCATATTGCACTGATATTCACTATAATGGAAAACTACATGTTCAATAGGCGATTATGGTAGTGAAATCACATTAGTAACACGAAACGAAGGTATACACGATACTAGGTTGAACTCACCGCATTATGTATGGTCCGTCTTGATCCCAGATGTAGTACTGATTTTGCCCTAGCAGCGAGTGTAGAGACGAAGGTCGCGGGAGACTACCCGGGCAGGAAACCACTGGATGACGCGACTCTGGCAAGCGGGGTTCGCTGCCAGCTCGCTGAATTAAAACAAAAGACGGTGGTTTAGTATCCAAGGAGCGAGGAGCTGTATAGCGCTGCGATCTTTCTCTCTGGTGTGGTAAAGTGATCTCTGCCAAGTTTTGATAGTCAGCGAGGATTTTTTGTTCCGTTTTCGTCGTCCCCCGAAGATAGGACAGGTGATGAGTAAAGGCAGGCAGAGATGAGGTATCATACCAATAAGCCAAGCCCTCAAAGGGTGAACTCTTCAAACTTTAATGCAATCTGGTAATAAAGTATCTATCTTCGATTGAAGCGCATGCGTTTGTAAACATGAACAGGTAAAACATAGATATTGTAGAGTTTATGTTGTATGAGTAATGACAATATGGAATGAATCCAGCATTTAAGGGAGGTACTTAAACGACCCCCCCCCCCATTTTCCCCTCTCCCACCCCTTTACCCTTTTTAATAGAATAAGCATGGTATGAGAAGCGATAGTAGGGATGAAAGATAGTAGAGGTCTACGCCGTTGTCTCCCAGAGTGTCCCTCCCCCCAAATCAAACACACACACACACACACACACACACACACACACACACACACACACACACACACACAGACACACACACACACACATACACACACACACACACACGCACACACACACACACACACACGCACACACACACACACACGCACACACACACACACACATACACACACACACACACACACACGCGCGCGCACACCTACATAAACACACACACACACACACACACACACACAAACTCACGCCTCACACCAAATCTAAGCAGTAACATACCAACCCCCCACCCCCTCCCACCCCTCTTCCTCTATCCAGCTATAGGCCTATTATTATTGTGCTTGGGACTATGGAAGGAGTAGCCCCCTGTCCCCAACCACAGTCGTACCAGCCCCCCCCCCCCCCCCCCCTTCAATACCTCACCAAACCCTATCCCCCACTTCTCCCTTTCCAAATATAGACCTAACATTAACACCATTGCTAGGGCTTATGAAATTGACATTGGCCCCCGGTGCCCCCATCACACCTCCCCTTCCCCTCACCCCTCTCCATTTCCCGCCTCCTCACCTCTCTACGTAAAGTTGTGACAACCCCGTCAGCGACTTCCCCGTAACTCCCCTCTGACGTAGGCACAGACGAGCGCAGATATCGCATCGCTGTCTCGTTCGCTTGAACGTGACATTCTGTGCTTATGTTCTCAGAATGTTATTATATCTCCGAAACAGAGGCCATGGAAGGACAGCTCTGTGCTCTGTAGAGGCAGTGGCGTGAATTCTTTAACCCTTTGCGTGCTACGTACCATCTTGCTATAAATGACCTGTGTATATATAACATGTGACAAAAGTCACACGTGGGACTCCAAGAGTTAAGTGCTAGATGTGGTACACAAATCTTATTGATCAGCCCGTTGTGTAGCACGTTGTGTAGCACCAGAGAGGTGTGAGGACTAAGAACTTAATAAAATATGTTGTTATTCTGTTAAAGAAAATGCAATTTCAAACAGCGAATATTGGTTGTTTTACTTGTCTTCACCATGTATACTTCTACATTTTTTTAACATTTTAGATTTGTACGTAATAAGTTAACTTGGCTTCATTCCAATAACTTTTAAAACGATTGAAACAATAATATTTACTGGGGAAAACCCTATTATTTCAATACTTCTGTACCGTAGCTAGTAAAAAAAAAAACATCCACTTCTACGGTGTCGATTGGCGCACTATGTTACTTATCACAGCTTATGTTAGCCTAGGTACTAAGCTGTTAGGTGTATGAACACAATCCAGTCGGTTAGCAACTATGTCTGGGCACACAGACTATGCCCTAAACCGATCCCCGGGAAGAAGCCCGAGGAGCCATGACTTCCTTAGGGCGTAGTCTGTGTTGCCAGACATATTTCGTAACAGACCTGGGGGGCATTTCATCAAAGGACTTGTCGGGTATTTTATCCGACAAGTTTGCTCTCGGCCAATAAGATGCATGCATTTCAGTAGCTTATAACAGTTTGTCGGATAAAACGTCCGACAAGTCCTTTGATGAAATGCCCCCCGGGTTGCGTCCATGCAACTCACTGCCTAGTGGTCTGCGTTACCAGACATATTTGTTAACAGACTGGATTGTGTCCATGCACCTCACTGCCTAGTAGGCCCTACCTAGGCTATGTTTACGTAGGCAAAATGAAGTCCTACGTCTGGTAACCAAGACTAACGGCCACCATGCTCTTATCCGGACGCCCTTGGCTATCATATCCTACCGGGATGTCATTCACATCTATCAGACAAACTGCTACTGTGTACAGTGTATGTGTATTACTTGTCCGAAAAACACATTACTGGCGCATAAAGCGTTAAGCGAAAAAAATATATCACGCGGTTTGTGAAAGAAATTGGAAATAGCTACTTGTATTGTCTTTCCATGTTTCCTCCGGAAATGTTTTCAGGTATCAAAAAGATAAACACATCGCGAGAGTGCTTATCTATTAATTTGATGTAGGCCCTATGGTTGTTCGTTCATGTTTTTATAGAAAAGGGGCAATGGTTTTCCAGGTATAATCATGGCAGTATGCAATTTGCTCAACATTTTGGACATATTCTGACTGTTCCTAACACATACGAGGCCACTGATTGGAATTGCTCATCAAATGTTAAATCTTATAATATTCCGCGTGTAATTAGTATCGGTTTACTTTTTATTCACATGATGGTGACGTGTCTTCGAAGGGAACCTGGGGTTAAAACAAAGACGTGGTTGGTTTTGATAACAAAGCAAAATATCATGTTGCACCGCACACATCAGCTAGTGAAACGTCTCTTATTCTAATTTGGTTAGAAATCGGCAAATATGCAGGGCAAACACTTTTACATGTACAATAGGTAGTCAAAATCATTACCATTGCTGACATCGACACGCTTTGGTCAAAACAAGTATATGTTACAATAATGTGTATATATGCATCAGCTTAAATATTAGGAAGTTTGGGACGGTGACGAATTTTGAGAGTGATCTAGAAAACCACGATCACTGTTAGACATGACACATTTTCAACAAATTAGGGCATTATCACTCATTCAAACCTAACCCACATCTGTCATGGTTTTGAATCAAAATTTAAAGAAATACATATATTGGTCGGCTTTGGATAGTGTCACGTTCGTGACAATTTTCTGTTTATATTTTGATTAGGATTAACGTATCAAGTTCATGATAAATCACAAGTACAACTACCGTGAAATCTAAAAGATCACATACGTGTAGTTAACGATCTAAAACACCTGCAGCGTAATTTGGAACATGTGTTGATATGAGCAAAATGGTAACATAACATGATAATATAACTTGAAAGACAGATGTGTACCTTGAGTTTGTGATTGCATATCATCTGATCTCATGACATCTCGCATATGTCTTAAACACATACTGATCCCAGGCCCCAAGACGTCTGCGGCCTTTATGTTATCACGTGACGTGTTCTTGGCACGTTGTATAACACGTGACTCACCCACTTTGCCCTCATTCGTATGTGAACCACGACGGCTGTGGCAAGAGGCCTTGGAAGGAAATTTGGTATATAGACTTGTTAGAATCTACTTTACTTTATGTGATTAGCACGATTAAGGCATGAAAATGTAGTTACCACAATGCAAACACGTGAGTCTCTGACCTGGTATTCAATATAGGAGCAATACATGGACATTTCAAACCGTTCCTGTCTTATTTGAGTTAGTTTCTGGTATAGTACAGTCAAACCTGTCTTAGTGGCCACCTGTCTATAGCAGCCAACCTGTCGATAGTGGCCACTAAAATAATTCCCCCGGAGAGGGATTATGTGTCTATAGCAGTCTGTCTATAGCAGCCAAAGGCCACAACTTTTGTTTCCCTTGGGTGGCCACTATAGACAGGTTTCACTGTATTTATCATAGTTTCACTTTTAAGGAATGTAATGTGTATAGTTGTACATTACTTTTACCTTTACGACGGCATTAACCCCTATATAATTTCATCCCCTAATCACAATATGATTCAAACTTGTCCACGCACATACTTGTAAGCACATAAGAGTAGAAAAAAATACCCCAGAAAAAAACAACGAGCAGGATGCATCAAGCAGACTCCATTGCACAGAACTCATATCATTTACATTGTGTGGACCTTTCTTGCAGCTTGCCTTAAGCGTCAGTGGTCTCTGACTCTGTACACAGTTTGACTTTATCACATGTAACGCATAGTTAACTCTAGGCGCAATGGCACTGAGCGCTGGTATTTAACAAACTCGAATACTTTGTTCTTGACGCCAGGAGTACACACCTCCCTTTCATTAACACCTAGCATGCTACACGAGGGTAGAACATTGCTATCCCTGGCACAAAGAGATTTAACAGATTATTGTGCAACATTTATTAAGGCTCATCAGTATTCAACGTGCTTGCTAATTGCAATTTCTAACCGGACCAAGAAATCAGGTGAATGTTACGTAACACTCTGTGCAATGTCGAGTTATGTTAATGTAGTGTAAAAATGGAACAATCTGGAAGCGTATTAAAATTAGGTTGCTCCGGTTGTCCCGCACAACGTAGTAACCTCTATTGAAAGCTTGATTAAAGGGGCCGATCATTATCATAAAACTACGACACAATATCCAGCCGAAGCCAATTTGAAATTTTAACTGGAAACAAAATTCCTCAATAAAAGTTCAATCAATTTAGAAATATTGTTTCATACAAATCAATATTACATAAATGTGATTGTGGCAGGGTAACCACATTTTTTTTTTAATGTTTCGAAATTAGAGGAAGAACCCATCTTATCATGATAAAAAAGGCAAAATCAAATGAGATCTGGACCCGTTATAAAAAAAATTGTCATAATTACCATACTTTATTCATAATTCCAGAAATATTCTAACATTAACGTATCGTATGTTGCACGTGTCAATAATTTTACGAGTATTATTTGAATTATTTGAAATAATTTACTGCAGATCAATTTTTCCTTTCATCGATCAATTGAATATATTGAAATAACGTTTTCGCATAGAGTTTTTAGTAATGTGCTATTTATATCATTCTATTTAAATGAGTTTGCATGTCTTCAATAAGACATTCCGGACTAACCATACTTAGACGAATAGACATGCCCATCTATAGGGCTTGTATTTATTTTGAAACGATTTGGAACAAAATTTAATTAGCAGATCAATACACCGCCCCTCTCCCCCCCCCCCTTCCCCATGCAATCAAACATCAACCACGTCCACCCACACCGTGAAACAGTAACCGACGTTACCATTCTAAGCATGCGCGTGGTGGACGAGGGGAAACGGACACAGACTGTTAAACCTTCCCACAATCCTGAGCTGAGTGTCCTGATTGAATAACATGTTAAAATAAACGCAAAGACTCGCAGGCCAAAGTGCAATATCCTTGCCAAGCACCGACGGATGTTCGTTTTTTTTTCATCAAATTCTTTATTTGACTTTGGAATGTTGGATTCACCAAGAAAGTAGCATGATATTAAAAGAGCTTGCAAACGATATGGCATGATATGCATGTCCATAAGGGTAGTGCCCAAAAAGCATGTAGAGGAAGATGGATGCTAACAAACCCCCCTCCCCCCTTCTCGCCCCACCCTTTCCCCTCTAGCTCCCACTCAGCATGTTTAATCAACACGATATTTACTCTTTATTTTAATCGTCCATCATCATTATCATCATCATCAGGCAATGTTCAACCATTGTTGGATGAAGCCATCCTCAATCAGTTTCCATTTGCTTCTATTTGCTGTCATTCTGTTCCATGTTGCTGTGCTTGTGTATGATGATATTTCGTCTCTCCACCTTCTCTTTTCTCGACCCCTTTTTCGCTTGCTTGCTCTTGGTTGCCATTCTGTGAGTTTCTTGGTCCATCTGTTGTCTTGTGTTCCATGTACTAAGTGTCCAGCCCATCTCCTTTTTATCTCTTCAATTTTTACTATAATATCTTTGACCTTCGTATGAACATGTTTGCTTAAAGGGCGTATGCTGTACTGGGAAGACAAAAAAAAGCCTTCAAACTGGGATCGTGAGTAATCTTCTTGCCAATGGTCTAAAATTTATGTATTGTTCATTTTAGTAACTTGCTGAAAGTCATTTGCCCTCAATTAAATCCACATTTGGAGTAATTAGTGATAAAATCCCAAATTCTCAAAATGTTCGGGCCGAACAATTTCAGGATTTATGATTTAATCCCTAATTCGTCAAAATGTGGATCATTTGAGGGCAAATAACTTTCAGCAAGCTTCTAAAATGAACAATACATAAATTTTAGACTATTGGCAAGAAGATTACTCATGATCCCATTTTGAAGGCTTTTTTGTCTTCCCAGTACAGTATATTCCCTTTAAATGTGTCTAATAATCGTCCGTGCTAGGTTAAATGCAAGTGGCAAATCAATGGCTTCAGATGATATGTTAGTTAAACAAAGTGTTGTTGATTTGAGTGCTCTCTTGACGGACACTCTTTCTCTCCAATACAAAGACAGTGTCTATTGGAAACATTTTAGCAAACAGATTCAAACTGTATTTTTGATAATTATGTTTTGAGTTTAAACACTAACCATGTATGAGCTATGTAAGGCGCTTTCGTAAAATAATAATGATAATAATAATAAAATTCTACGCGTACATAAACCTCGTATATGTGTCATACCAACATTAAGACGTATGTATATAAATGTGGTAGTGATGTTTTTTTTTAAGAGAAATACACACATGTTTAAGTACAGGAGCACTTGGTCTGGTACACAAATAGTTAACATACGTTTAACTAAACAAGTTGGCAGTTCATTGCAGCCCTTCCAAAAACCGTCGAAACGTCTCCGTATTTGCCTTTAACTCCTTCTCTGCCAGGTCTGCCAGATTCCACAGAGCCCCATGGGAATGGTGTGTATTACTAGGGGAAAAATGCCTCAATGACGCTTAAAGAGTTAACTGTTTCATTATCATTAACATGCTTATGATTCAATCAGCCAATGTAATGTTCAAGGACTAGTTAGAGAAGGGTTAAGCAGATAAAGCAAAACTTTGCTGTCCAAGTCTCCAAGTCTCCATGCGAATTTGGCCATGGTTTGACAAAATACCCCGAAGTGCCTCACTGACATTAGTGGCACTAAGACCCAAGTCATTTTCGTTGCATTCTTTTTGAAGAAATGTGCCAAGCAACGCTACTGATTTCCCTTATTTGGCAGTTTCCTGTTAATCATCTCTTGATTTACATGATATGTCCATTATCTAATGCGGCTTTACAACTTTTAAAATAGGATTTTCTGGTTAACAACACTATCATTGAATTCTGTGATATTTTTTCCCCCGGAAGTAAAGTTGATTTCTCGTTCTCCTCATGTCAAACATGTTCAGGTTCATTAGAGCGACTGTGGACGTTTCGTTTAAATTATTGACTACTGTTCTTCGCTGTTCCTTTTTTTGTCACCCCCCCCCCCCCCAACACACATACATACATACTCTCTCTCTCTCTCTCTCTCTCTCTCTCTCTCTCTCTCTCTCTCTCTCTCTCTCACGGCTTATGTCTCTCTCTCATGTTGTCTCTCCTTGCCTTTTTCACCCTATATCGAAACATTAATAATTGTACAGTGTCCCTCCCGCTCTCGCTATGATTGCCGCTCTACCCCCCCCCCCCCCCCTCCCTATCTCACCCCCTTCCCTGGCATGTCTGAACCAATATGATGTACTTGTAGTACATGGCATGTTTTCCACACATTTGATTTCGTGTGCACAAATGTGATAACATCAATTCAATCAAGACATTACAAGGTTATGATATACAGGACCATGATTATATACTTCATGTTTTATATCGCCCGCAATGGCATGTACATGTACATGTTGTATGCGCTAACCTACATTAAAAGTTTGGCGAAGCGTGGGTGCCCCGTCATTTGACGCTCTCTGCCAATTTTGCTGGTGCAACCCTGGGGCCCACGGGGAGGTTTGCGGCTTGGGAGAGGGGAAATGTGTAGGAACACTGGGGGCAATGTCAATTCCGTACAGGTATGTTTCAAAATGTTGGAATGATCACAGCTGGCGTAGTGATATGGGTTGACCCGGGGATTTGAACCCCAGTCCGTGCCAGGGCGTATGTAGGTTGGAAGGGAACGAGTGAGGAGGCGGTGTTAAACCTCGGCCATGCCATGAGTTTTGAGCTATAACTATATTAGGTGAGAGGAACTTAGTGAGAGTGAGATTAAAGAATATTATCCAGACTTGAATTGAGGAGATACAAAGAGATATAATCACCTTGTAGAGAGGAAAGTTTGAAATGTAGTGAGGGAGAGAGATATAGAGAGATACAGAGAGAGAGAGAGAGAGAGAGAGAGAGAGAGGGAGAGAGAGAGAGAGAGAGAGAGGGGGGGGGGAGGGGGGGCGAGACAGAAAGGTGGAGAAAGAAAGGGGTGAGTATGTGTGTATGTTTGTGTGTGTAAGGGGGGGGGGGGGAGTTGGTCGAGATTAGTGAGCGGAGGAGAGCGATAATGATACAATAAGGAAAACAGATACATGTGAGCGGGGGGGGGGGGGGGAGGGGTGCAGAGAAGTGGCGATCGAATGTTCCCCGTTAACTGGTGTATTCAAGGAATTAAGAGTCAAATGTTAACTAGAGCGCCTAGATAGTGCCCTCCCTTCTTCCCCACCCCCCCCCCCTCTCTCTCTCTCTCTCTCTCTCTTCGTGCTTTTCTCTGTCTTCCTCTCTCTGCCATAGGCTTGAAATGGGGTGTCCTCGACCCCACCCCCCCCCCTCCAGCCTCACAGGTTTACACGCACGCACATACACACACAATCACTCGCATGCACTTCCCCAAATTGATCCCATGAATCGAAGCCTGTTTCTCCCCCAACAGTCTCATTTCCCTGCCCTTTCGGTGTGCTCAATTATGAACAATGGGTATGGCGGGATCCAAGAGAGAGAGAGACAGACAGAGAGAGAGAGAGAGAGAGAGAGAGAGAGAGAGAGAGAGAGAGAGAGAGAGAGCACATCTTCGTCTCCCGACCTTTCGGAGAAAATACAGTTGCCAACGGAAAAAAAAATCGTCAACGTCTTGGCATTCGTCCGCTTTCATGGTATTTAAACCGTATGCCTCGATGTCCCACATTTCCACCATGTCCATCAGATATACATACGGATTACATATATGTACTATAGATCTACATATGTTGCGGCTGGGACAGAAAGGGTTAATTTATGTTTGTATCCATGCATAAAAGACGGATGATGCCCTGATGGGGATGGTAACCCTCTTTTAATTGTGATCCTTTTTATGGAGGTGGAGTGCCGTGAACGATCGCTGCGCTGGACTTTAAGTCATTGGTCGCCAGAGAAACAGCTTTTCTATGGAATTATCCATTGCGCATAATGATTTAATCCGGAAGATAGCGGTTTTAAGTCTAGTACCTGCCCATCAACCGTACTCCCACAATACGCAGTTGTGGTGTACCTATGGAAAAAAAAAAACTTGAATGATCAGTAATCCAGTGACAGGGGGAATACTGTAGATTCAATAGGAAGATCAAAGTCTGTCTGTCTAGGTCAATACTCTTCATTTAGGAGTCAGAGCCAGTCATTTAGAATCACTGTGTTCGGAAATACAATTAATAACAACAATAATATCACTGTTATATTATGCTTGTAAATTTGGATGTATTTTTGTCTCTCTCTGTCTGTCTATCTGGCTGGCTCTCTATACGTCTGTCTGTTTCTGTCTCTGTTTCTCTTTCTATCTCTCTGTCTCTCTCTCTCTATTTTTGTCTTTCTGTGTTTCTTTCTCTTCCTCTTTCTCTCCCTATGTCTCCCTTTTTCTCTCTCCCTCCCCCCCCCCCTCTCTCTCTCTCTCTCTCTCTCTCTCTCTCTCTCTCTCTCTCTCTCTCTCTTTGTAGGACCTTCGATCACCAATCAAGTACATGTACTGAGTTCTCAGGGCAGCGACACGATCGAACTGTTGTATCCGGGAACTCTGGGGGAACTGCCACTCGAGCGTTGACCCACTTTCACCCACTAACCCTCTGTTCGGACACCAGGCGGCAAACACCTCATATCATTGAAGGTAGCCTGTCCCTTTTGCAGAACTAATTCTGAAAGTTCCCTGACTTTGTCATCATTTGAGAGAGAGTGGCTGTATAACCTTTCCCTGGAATCGACAAAGCGTAATATTCGGTTTTTGAGGAAATAATCTTCGAAAATTGTTGATCGAGCTTTCTTTTTTCGTACAACGAAAATAGTGAAATTCAGTGAAAAGTAGTTATATTTTCATTTTGTTTTTGTACGGGAGTTATAGTACCTCTGACATTAGAATTTCACAGTTGGTATCCCAAAGATACGTGCTATTATGTGCAACCTTTTATGAAGTCTGCAGATTTTTGTAAAAGGGACAGACCATCTTTAATCCTCTCTGCACCAGATAAATGCTGCTCTATGGGAGTTATGTGTGAAGATGTGAACATGTGGGGAACAACAAGTTAAAGGCGCAATTTTGTTAAGCCTGTGGTGCCGGTGTGTCAGTGTACATCACCTTTAGATCGAAGGACTTGTTTCTTATAGTTTATATTGTCTCATCAAGACGTATGATTCATGAACAGTAACTAAGTAGACGATGGTTTGGGGAGGAACACATAGCGTCGAACAAGCACGACCGTATAAATGAATCACTTGTGTTGCCAAGGAGACGGCGCCCCCACTTTCCAACCGCGGTGCTGTGTGTGTGTTTATATTGCACTTCCCTTCTCTATTACCCAGTACGTTAACATTTTGGGTAAGATTGATTTTCAAGATATGAGATAATGCCTGAGTCAGGTGCAGAGATGTGGAATGCGAATTTGGAGGAGGACTGATGAATAGCCTACTTAATACGAAGACTTCTTTTTACCGAAGCACGACAATTTTAAAAAGTCATAATAGTAGTACGCAAGACTTCTCGACATTCTTGAGGGGGAAGTGCATGGGAAATCTCCTCCCCTTTGAAAATAGCCGCAGGCCCCCTCCAAGTATGAAAACAGCCGAAGACTGAGGGATATCCTTACTACGTAGACGTGAGATCAGAAATACGAGATTGTGCATCAGCACACTTGGGAGGTGGTGGGTGTAGTCTTACAATTGTTAAGCCGTGGCGTAACTGTTGTCTGGCTGACTACGTGTCTCAGCTTAAATGATACGAATAATAAGCGTGAAGCAGAACAAGATGAAAGGAAAGAAAACGATATAGAACAAGAAATGAAGACTAAGAGGACTAGGGAGCAAGAAGAAGGAGAAGAGAGAGAGAGAGAGAAGGAGAAGGAGAAGAGAAAGAACAAGAAAAAGAACAAGAACAAGAAAAAGAAGAAGAAGAGGAAGCACGAGGAGGAGGAGGAGAAGAAGAAGAAGAAAAAGAAGAAGAAGAAGAAGAAGAAGAAGAAGAAGAAGAAGAAAAAAAAGAAGAAGAAGAAGAAGAAGAAGAAGAAGAAGAAAAAGAAGAAGAAGAAGACTAAGAAGAAGAAGAAGAAGAAGAAGAAGAAGAAGAAGAAGAAGAAGAAGAAGTAGAAGAAGAAGAAGAAGAAGAAGAAGAAGAGGGAGAAGGAGAAAAGGAACAGGAAAGTCAAGTCAATTAAGAAGAACAAAAACACAAGATGAAGGAAGGGGTTAAGGAAAAGCAAAACAAAACCAAGAAGAAGACAAAAAAACAAGAAACGAAGAAAAATAGGACGAAAACAAAATATTGAGAATAAACAAAAAAGAATGAATATAATCCTTTATTTCAGTGGCAAGTCAAATTGCTGCACCGAAACAGTAAAACCAGTGTGAAGATGTAACATGCACAGAGTGCTACTTTTGCAATATGCTTGTCTACATCCTGACAAGTCGACGCGAAATGAAACTTTAACTATTGTCACGTTGGAGAAACTTCAAAATGCCTTTTCAAAGGAATTTCTGAAAAAAAAAATGTGCAACTGTATAATATTTTTTATGTATAAACGTGTAAGTGTGGGTGAGAGACGATACATGATGGAGCACATGGTGTGTGTTAATACGTATTAAGTGAATTGTCGCCTGGTTGTTCGTACACATGCAGCTATGCTTGGTACATATCACTGCATAATTATTATAGACATTTACCGAGACCCTGGAGCTGCGCTGCGAAACCTTCAGGCAATAAGTGGGTGGAACTGGTGACTGTTTGCAGCTCTTTTCCTCTGTCTTCCCTCTGAGCTTCTTGCAGGAAGTAAGGGCGGAATCACAAAAGGTCAAGAACATCTTGATCAAGAAAAGAATGCATGATGGACGATACGAGTTGTAGCTACTGCAGCCGTGACCTGGAGCATATATTGTATACTGATGGAGGTGAAGAAGGTAAGATGATGGACATGTGAGTTTGAGAAGACTGAGGGTAAACGATTGCATAGTGTTTATCTTTATCTCTCTCTCTCTCTCTCTCTCTCTCTCTCTCTCTCTCTCCCCCCCCCCTCTCTCTCTCTCTCTCTCTCTCTCTCTCCCTCTCTCTCCCTCTCTCTCTCTTTCTTTCTATCATATCGATTTATCGATATAAAGCATTCCCTAGCTATTTGTTAATCTGATATAAATGTAATCTATCTTTATAAAGCGCTCCTGTATAACTTTATCTACGATCTTTTCTATGTCCTTCCTCACTTTTTCTCTCTCTCTTTCTCTCTCTTACCCCCCCCCCCCCCTCTTTCTCTCCCTCTCGACCTCACCTTCTCTCTCTCTCTCTCTCTCTCTCTCTCTCTCCCCCCCCCCCCGTCTCTCTCCGTCGTTTTCTCTTTCTGTTCTCTCTCTCACTCTCTCTCTCCCTCTCTCACTCTCTCTCGCTCTCTCTCTCTCTCTCTCTCTCTCTCTCTCTCTCTCTCTCCCTCTGCCTGTATGCCTCTCACCTGAAATTATTCAACCCTGAAATTTGTGTAATTTCTTTATTTCTTTTTAATGCTGGGAATCGTCGCGGCATTCATATTGTACGCCACAATGTGTTCATTTCGTTTAAACATTTCCATTCATACTTATAACAATTTTATTAATGTAATCTGTCATTTTAGTTGATAGCACGTATGTTACTATTCATATGAAATAAAGCAATAGTTCAAGTAATCTGAAAACATATCATAGGGTTTGCATTTTGCCAGCTTACTATTGTATGACGAGAGAGGGCGACGTGATAATGGTAGAGAAATCCTTATTGAGAGCTTAACATATTTTTCCAGTACATAACAGTTCCATGGAAATGTTTTGATTATTCTTTATAAGAATTTTAAAAACGGTTAGAGTTAGGGTATAGGATTAATAGTAAGAATAAAGTTTATCGTTATACTGATACATACATATCACACGGCCTGATATCATTCTAATTTACTACGTTTACTACTATCATTCTAAATAGTACCTGCTTCCGTTGTTAGGTTTAGATCATATTTGTACATTTTATGTGTCAGACGATTGATGATCTTATAAATGATAACACATTGTTAACCTCTGTGGAAAAGTTATTGATAGATGTTTTTCGCGTAGCATTTGATTATCTCTCAGCAAATGTGTGTAGCATATATTGGTGGATTACGCCTGTCCAAATGTTATTATTTTGATAACACAACATTACCTCCCATAATTGGAGCGAATCACGCAATTCAACCAGATGAGACAAATTGCAGCTGCATGTTATTCGTGTGTATTTGTATGTATTGCTCGTGAATGATTACCTTATAGTCCTGTAGAAAGTTTCGATACCTGGACATTGTCATAAGTACAAAGTTTTTTGATAGAATCTTGTTCCAGATGGGTATTGAAGATAATTAAGTTTGGTTGCCACCTTGGCAACCTTGAGCATTTTTTTTTATTTGCATAATTGGCATAAGGAGCTAATTTGCATATATTTTGTATTGAGTTAAGTACTCAATTCATCTCAGGAGGGCTAAGTTGAAAAACAATACCATTTCCATGGGTATTTGGGGTCAAGCATTCTATTTATGACATTTATTCATGCATACAACCATAGATTCATTATAAAATTCAAGTTGGTTGCCCTTATTTGCATATTTAAAGGCTATCATTGCGTGTTGATATTAGACGGAATCACCTGCTTTCATGTCTATCCACTGGTAGGGCGCAAATGAAAAACAATACCACTTTTCTTGGGTATTTTAAGTCAAGGATTTCATTTATAACATGTATTTACGCATACTATCATCGCTTCATTGTAAAATCCAAGATGGCTGCCCTAATCTGTATATCTAAAGTCTATTACTGTGTATTAATAAACAGAATCACGTGCTTCCATGTCTATCCACAGGAAGGGCTAAAATGGTAAACAATACTGCTTTTTTAGTATTTTGGGTCAAGGATTGTATTTATGACATGTATTTATACATGCGACCATCGTTTTATTGTAAAATCCAAGATGGCTGCCTTAGTTTGCATATTTAAAGGCTATTATTGTGTATTAGCCGGAATCACATGCTATCATGTCTATCCACTGGAATAAAGTATCCTGAAATGTTTAATGTTGTTTCCATGTCACTAATTTTAATTACATATCATACAATGACAGTATGCTTTAGTAGAAAATCCAATATGGCTGCTGCTAATTTGCATATCAAACAATTTTGAATAAACCGACAAATACAATTTTGTACTCAGTAAGGAACCTACACGGCATTGAGCGTGGGAAAGAGAGAAAGAGAGAGAGAGAGAGAGAGAGAGAGAGAGAGAGAGAGAGAGAATAATGGGGTATAGGTGTGCACATTACTGAATAACTCGGAATTCACAAGCGAGTTCGTTGTAGCATGTTCCGCAAAACAATTCCCATCCGGACCATTTTGCTTCCTTTGTCAACGGCACTATAAGGGTAAACGGTAAATTGAATAAATATCCCACAAAGCTACACGTTCTAGCTACCGTATAGAGACATTGCACGCCAGCAAATATAATGTGTGACGTCATATTCCTATTCTCCTAAACCGCATTGAGTGAAGGTTTGAGACTGGAGAATTTGTAAGTAAAATTTCTATTCCTGGAAAGTTGGATGGGGTGCGTGAGGATTGTCTTTTATCAACTCGTGGCTTATTTTATGGAGATATGGAGGGCAACTTTGTAAGGAAATGCAGTCTGATCTTAATGATTGTCCACCTCATTACAACAGACGTACGGGCCGAACGCAAATTGACAGGCAAGTATGAATCGGCCTTTGTAATATTACCAGGACTACGGGCATGGCTTAATACAGTGTACCTCTTTGAGTGCCGAGTGTGTCTATTATCACTTCCAATGCGCACGAATGCTAACGAAATATGCTATTTCTGGTACACAAAAAGTTAAATGTTAAATCAGAAATGCGTATCTGCGTACATTTTAAGTATTACAATGCCTAGAAAGTCATATTGGTTTGATTATACACCATCAATTTATCAAATATATTTATAATACTCCCAAACAAATGAGAGTAGTATAACGTTTATTACAAACTTACTTTTATCTAGTTGATGGAAATGAAGTGCATGTTATGAACCTAAAGCGGAAAGTAAGATTGAGAAGAGACAAAGTAAGACGGTGAAACAGATTAAAGGACAACGGAAACTGAAATGCTAAATGTCAGACGTTCATTGAAAACTTAATATTATCGAGAAGATACAAATAAAGTGCATGTTATAATCTTGAGGCGGAAAGTGAGATTTAGAAGAGACAAAGTATGATGGTGCGACAGGAAACTGATATGCGTGCGTGTGCGTGTGTGTACGCGCGCGTGTGTGCGTACGTGCTTAGAGTGTTATATAGGGACCATCTTTCTGTTTACTGCTACACAAGAAAAACATTATATTCACTCCCTTTTTATACGAAGGTGTGAGGCTAGTAGATATGGATGGTGCGTACACCTCGAATGAAGGCACCATTGAATTCATGGTTACTGATGGTGCCACTACGACATGGGAAACTATGTGTGGAACATATCTGGGTTCAGACCTCGCAGGACACATTTGCAGATTTCTTGGCTTCTCTGGCGTGACCGACTTCATTTTTACGGGTTCGACTTTCCCTAACACCATGTGGCCTCCAACAATATTAACGACATGCAACGGCGACAGTGGTAAACACTTTTTATCTTTTCAAAGTGCACAGCAAAGCCTCGGACAGAACTAAAGACTAAGGTTAACTGTTATCTGGTAGCAAAAGGGCCCTTATGTCACAAATAGTGAAGATACGGGTCCTGCCATGTATCCATAAATTAAATCTCTCCTCAATCCTTCTCACTATCTCTCTATCCGTCTGGTTCTTGTATTTCTGTCTCTGTTATCATTGTAAATGGTAATTGTAATACCTGTAATGTGAACTTAATGTGTGCATACCACACCAATTGAAAATACAACATTCGTTTTACCTTTATTCATTCATTATCGATTCATTGCTATGAATGCCAAATGCATTACCCTCTGTGTTCAGTCATCTCTTTTATATAATTAGTACTACCACATAACATATATCTACATATAAATCTCCATCTCGATTGTGTGAATACATTAATGCATTTTGTTATACATTTCCCATAAAATGTGAACATATATGTAAATGTATCAACATATCAAATCATTATGAATTTTATTTTAATTATCTAAGATATGTCATTTCAGAGGTATATATTGGGAATGATTACATAATAGCAACATGTATTGTCAAACGATTTAGGATTGTGGAGTAAGAATGAAGCTGTATTGTTTATTTAATTCCGTACGCACGTAGCTACTATTGAAGACTGTACGTTACTTGCGATACCATTAGCGACGGCCTGCACGGGAACTCTGGCTGCAGTCATCTGCTCAGGTAGGGATGAATATATTTCTTTGCTGAACGTACTACCTTATTACTTTGACTACTGTTGGGTTGGTTAAAACCTGTTGCTTACAGTTAAATTATCTGGGTTTGTAAACACTGGTCCACTTTAGGATGTCAAAACATAGAGCAGAGCGAAAGAGAGAGCAGGAGAAAGAGGGAGATGAAAGGGGGACAGAGAAGGAGAGACGGACAGAGATAGCAACAGAAGCAGAGACAGAGAGACAAAGACAAATTGAGAGAGAGGG
This sequence comes from Arbacia lixula, assembly GCA_963669155.1. Classification (NCBI taxonomy): domain Eukaryota; kingdom Metazoa; phylum Echinodermata; class Echinoidea; order Arbacioida; family Arbaciidae; genus Arbacia; species Arbacia lixula. Next base: position 12,733,659 of record OZ022586.1, on the reverse strand, counting down.
GGAGAGAGAGAGGGAGAGAGAGCTCGCGAAAGAAAGATTGATGAACACGAACACAAGAAGTAAAAATAGAGACATAGAGAGAGGAAAAACAAAAATAGAGAAGGAGAGGAGAGAGGAACAGAGTACAGACAGAGATAGAGACAGATGTAGAGATAGAGAGTCAAAGACAAATTGGGAGTAGAGAGAAAGAGAACGAATACGAGGTTAATAAACACAATGAGAAAGAAATGCAGAGAGAGGTAAAACGAAATTGAGACGAGTGAGTCGAGATTTTTTGCGAGACACGGCAAGCAACAATATGATAGAAGTCATTTATAAAATGGAGAATATGGCGAGATTTTAATACAAATCAAAGAACAGGACATTAATGCCAATATTTATGTGGCGTCTTAATTACCTTTAATTTTTATGCATTTGGTAACGTGTTTAAACTTAAAAGCATGACTGAAACCATAGAATGTATACTTTAAACATGTTTTGAATGTATGATAACAGTTTATGCAAGGTATTAAACGGTGCTACCATCATGATTATCATTAAAAAAGCGAGCAAGGGAGGCAAACGAAGGTTTACTTTTACGCGAATTTTAAATAATTTTTTGCAGGAAATACACTCTTAGAAAAAAAAAAGGTTCGCAAAAGGAACTCAATGTTTTCACAATAGCGGCACCATATTTGGTGCTTACGAGCACAATGTTTACGTAAGAAAGGTTCTTATAGCACGATATTGTCTAGAACGGTGCTGAAAAAGAACCTTTTCTATGTCAAAATGGTGCTCATGAGCACCAAAAACGGTGAAGCACAAGAAAATCGAGATACCAGTCATCTGAAAAAGGGAGCTTTCAGTGGCATTGAATATGAGAATGAGAGGGAATGTGTGCATGTGCAAGTGTGTGTGTGTGTGTGTGTGTGCGCGTGTGTGTGTCTGTATGTGTGTGTCTTTGTTGTGGGGGAGGGGGTGGAGGAGGGTTAAGGTAGAGAGAGGGGGGCACGGGGTAAAGCTGGAGAGGGTGAGGACGACAGAGGGAGATATGTAGAGAGAGAGAGAGAGAGTGAGAGAGAGAGAGAGAATGTAATGAGGTATGAGCTTACACATTACTGGAAAACTGAATCATACTCAGTGTAGCGTGTCCAACACAATCCCAATTTTTACCCCATATACGGTAATGATATTCATTCTATTTTTAGACATCTTGTTCTTCATTGGTACTTGATACTTTTGAGACGGGAACGATCAATTGAGGAAATGTCTCAACAAGCTGCACGTTACTGTATGGACATTGTGCGCCTAATTTCTAACACAGCATTTAGCAAAGGTTTCCAACTGGAGGTCTCTGAATTGATACTACTTACTTGAATATTGGACCACGTCCGTGACGTTTGTCTTTCATCAACACGTGATTTATCTCATAGAAATATGGAGAGAACCTTTTCAATGAAATGCAGTCTGATCTTAATGACCGTCTTTCTCATTCCAACAGACGTACACGGAAGCAATTCCACAGGCAAGTATGGATCGACATTTGTAATGTACGGGCTGGATATGGGTTATTAAAGTGTAGCTCTTTACGTTCCGAGTGTTTTTTGTCGCAATCAATACACACAAACTTCATCTTATCTAAACCTTGTGGCACACACAGAATTCAAATGTGGATCAGAAATACATGTCTACATGCCCGCAGGTTTAACAAGTTTCAAGAAAAAGTATATAACGCTGTACAGTATCACTTTATGAAATATGTATCCGTAAAATAAATACATCGTTCTCCCAAATTGATTTATGTTGACATATTCGAAAAGAAATTATTCATTAATTGTTATATCATATCACAAGTACTGTCAAAAATGTGCATGTTGCAATAAACAAGCGGAAAGACGAAAAGAAGATGTAACAAGAAAGAGGGAGACAAAAACTAACAAAACTACTACGATTACTACTCTTAAAAAAATGTTATTATTAATCATTACATCACTACGCGTATTCATACACAACGCACGTTTAGTAGTAGAGACAGTCTCGGTAGACTACTTCTACTACTACTACTACTATTACTACTACTGTTACTACTACTACTACTTCTACTACTACTACTACTACTTCTACTACTACTACTACTACTACTACTATCACTGCTACTACTACTACTTCTACTACTGCTACTACTTCTACCACTACTACTCCTACTGCTACTACCACTACGACTGCTACTACTACTACTACTTCTACTACTACTACTACTACTACTCCTTCTCCTACGACTTCTACTACTACTACTACTACTACTACGACTACTACTACTACTACTACTACTACTACTACTACTACTACTACTACTTCTACTACTACTACTACTACTACTACTAATATTATTAATACTTCTATAACTACCACTACTACAACTCCTACTACTATTACTACTACAAATTGTACTGCTTCTACCACCACTACTACAGCATCTACTGGCTACTTCAAACCTAAAACGTTCACAACTGCTTCTGTTACATTAAGTGATGCTTCTTCGCTTATCACAAAGAACAATACTAGCCAATAAACTGGTCCACTTTTTGTGGGTATTAACGTTTGATAATTATACCACTACCGCTAATACTGCGAACACTGCTTATACATTTCTAGCGGCTACTACTGAAACTGATGGAATCCCGACCACAACCACCATGATTACTGAGACGCCCGCTGCAGATCCACCAACTACTTTCATGACCTACATGGTCACTGGAAGACTCACCACAGATCCACCGACTACTCCAACGACCACCATGACCACTGAAAGATTCACTACAGCTCCGCCGACTACTCCCACAACCACCACGACCACTGGAATACCCACCACTGCTCCGCCGACTACCCCCACTACCACCGCGACCACTGAAAGACTCAACACAGCTCGGCCGACTTCTCCAGCCACTTCACCTACCCAATCGGCGACAAGCGTTGCGACAATTGCCAGCCGCTCCGAGTCATCGACCCAAACATCAACGTCAAATGACGAGATCGCCAGTGGGAAAGGTAAATAGTATTTAATTAAAAAAAATAGCATCACATTTACCACAGATTTTTCAAGGGAGGTCGCCATGAGCATAGGGTCGTTTTCTACAGGCGGTCCTTTCAACATGTTAAATTGTATCACTTTTTTTAATTATGCGACAAATATTACTGCTTGTAGTAGCACTATGACCATAAGCGTAGCCAAAAGGGGGTGAGAGAATGGGTGGGGGCATAGAGTATTTCACTTCTCCTACCTACTAATGATATTAAGGAGACTTTGTCAGTTTGAAAGAATCATGTCGGCTCAACTCAATGTCGCTTTCGCCGACAAAGGAATTGATGTACAAATGTATAAACGCAATAGTTTACAGTCAGATTTCCCTTAAATATAATCATAATCAACTACCCAAATGATCACCAAAACGGACCACCTTTGCCATGTTTGCCAATTGATATACTCATTATTCGACAGAACTCACGATTTTCTCGATAGGACATCAGATAAATTCATGTAATACTGCATTTTCTATACTTCTGTTTGTTCTGAATTTTATATAGACTCGTCGCTTGTTTTGGGTTGTCTTCTTGGTGTGGTCCTCGTTTATGCCGTCGTCGTTTCTGTGCTTTTAATATTATCAAGGTAGGAAATTGGAATACCAAGCTTCAGAAAATGATATATTTTAATCATATAACCATGATAACAATATCTATAGGCCATATTATGCATGGTCATGTTGCTAAATAGTACAGAGTAATCGCAGTTACCATATTGAGTACATTGAAAACAGTATTAATTACCGTGCTAACCTGCATAGTGCAAACACCTCTTTCAATCTAACATTATTTTCGCCTCAGACTTCTGGTTTTTAAATTGATGCCTTTTTTTATCATATTTGTGTTCATATAAGCTGTCAATTAAAGTATTATAATATCATTGTTTTTGAAACATTGCTCATTGCTCATTCTATTGATCTGTCTCATTACGTGATTATATGAACATAATTGTGTTTGTATAAAAAAACACACATAAGAGAAATGATAGTTTCAAAACAAATATATTTTGTCCTATTTCACCATAAGTACATATAATAACCAACAGCAAGAAGCACTAAATTTGTAACATTATAATGAGCATAGAGACCATTTCTAAATATACATTTCTAAATATACATTCATGTCAGGATGTCCCTTCGAAAGCTCCGGGCGAGTTTTCATGGCGGTGCGCGGAAAACATCATCGAATCACGTGGACACGGCGCCAACATACCAAGACCTCAATCTAGGTAGCATGAAGAAACAAGTATACGAAATGACTACCACGAAACCAGCGACCACTACAAGTGGCGACCTAGCCGCCAAGCCCGGGTTGAAGAACATGCGGGGTGTGGCACATGATGACGCCACTGTCTATGAGAATCAAACGATGGTCAATTTAACCGGGCGAAGCTCGCACTCCAAGAACCAACGCCCGAGTTATGAAGATGCGGAATACGACATTCCAATTGTATAATGTCGTACAGAAACAACCATGGTGTATAAAGAAATGTACGGTAGACACAACTGTCATTTCTATAGAAATGCCTTTTATGTGCAGTGATCTCTTAAACACCAAGCTATTTCAACTTGAATTACAAACCACATTGAACGATTTTATAGCACTGTTTTATACAAAATGAAGTATTCCTCTCTACCACAACCCCCCTCTGACCCCCCCCCCCCCCCCCTCCCCCCTCCTCCTCAACTATCCCACTTCTCCCTCCCCGGCTGTCCGCTTGGGGGCGCAATGCCAGGAACAGCATCAGTGTATTTACATTGCCGAATAAAATCACACAAAATGCATACGCACACGCTGAATATATATTAACCATGTCAACAATGCCTTTTCTTCATTTTCCTGGTTTCCTCCGGTATATAGTATGTTTACACTCACTAATTGGTAAGGGATGTTGAAATGATGTATTCATCTTAAACATACAGTGTGTATTACGATGTAGGAGATTACGCTACAATGTTTGAAGGCACATGCGTGTAATTTCAAACAAATGTATAAATACATATTGATACGTAAGCAGAGATAATTTGGGGGAATTGCAGTGCAATTAGCAAAATATTAGTCTGCAGTGAAACTACTGGTGATGTAACTCAGCTTTCCTTAAGTATGTATGCATTGAAACTGATGTTGATGTAAACCCAGCTTTCATCAAGTATGTATGCATTAAAACTAATGTTGATGTAAACTCAGCTTTCATCAAGTATGTATGCATTGAAACTGATGTTGATGTAAACCCAGCTTTCATCAAGTATGTATGCACTATAACTACTGTTGATATAAACTCAGCTTTCATCAAGTATGTATGCATTGAATCTACTGTTCATGTAAACCCAGCTTTCATCAATTATGTATGCACTGAAACTACTGTTGATGTAAACTCAGCTTTCACCCAATATGTATGCATTGAAACTACTGTTGATGTAAACCCAGCTTTAATACAATATGAATGCAATGAAACTACTGTTGATGTAAACCCAGCTTTCATCAAGTGTGTATGCAATGAAACTACTGTTGATGTAATCTCAGCTTTTTTTTCAAGTATTTATACATTGAAACTACTGTTGATGTAAACCCAGCTTTCCTCAAGTATGTATGCACTGAAGCTACTGTTGATGTAAACCCATCTTTAATCAAGTATGTATGCATTGAAACTGATGTTGATGTAAACCCAGCTTTCATCAAGTATGGATGCACTATAATTACTGTTGATATAAACTCAGCTTTCATCAAGTATGGATGCACTATAACTACTGTTGATATAAACTCAGCTTTCATCAAGTATGTATGGATTGAAACTATTGTTGATTTATCTCAGCTTGCATGTATAATGTATGTATGCATTGAAACTACTGTTGATGTAAACTCAGCTTTTATCAAGTATGTATGCATTGAAACTAATGTTGATGTAAACTCAGCTTTCATCAAGTATGTATGCATTGAAACTACTGTTGATGTAAACTCAGCTTTCATCAAGTATGTATGCATTGAAACTACTGTTCATGTAAACTCAGCTTTCATCAAGTATGTATGCATTGAAACTAATGTTGATGTAAACGCAGCTTTCATCAAGTATGTATGCATTGAAACTACTGTTGATGTAAATTCACCTTTCATGTATAATGTGTGTATGTATAATTACGTGTTATGAAGACCACTTTTGTCATTGTATATTACTTCGCTTTGCGTAAATTGTATGCCTACAGCGCAAAAAGTAGTACATCTACATAATAATGCCCGGGGAAACTAAACTTTTGTTAGTCGCGTTCATTGTAAGCAGCATGACAACGAATCGTTGTTTATTTTGACCAATTCGTTAGTATAGCTTCTTTTCTGTCTCATATGTATATGCATATGCATATAAATATAAATACATAAGTGTATGTGTGTATACATATGTATATATATATATGTGTGTGTGTGTGTGTGCGCGTGTGTGTGTGTGTGTACGCGTGTGCGTCTTAAGATACATTCATAGCATGTTTTTAAAGTTTAAGTCATGACGGAAAAACGATTATTCACGTGTAATTTATTTGGTGATATATGAATACAAAAACTAAATAAACAATAAATAAGTCCGCCTCTACTGAGGCTAGGCCAAAGCGGAAATGATTGTCAGAAACATTCTTGTGTATTTGTAGTTGCCTATTAATGCATTACACACATTATGCATGTCAATGTATTGAAAATAAACCATGAGGCGGGTAGAGATGGAGAGAGAGATAGGAAGAGAAGAGAGAGAGAGAGAGAGAGAGAGAGAGAGAGAGAGAGAGAGAGAGAGGGGGCGAAAGAGAGAGAAGGGGGGTGGGGGTGTTAGGGGGGGGGGGGGGGTGGAGAGAGAGATTAGAAAGAAGTAACGCGGCTTAGGTGTACACATTACAGAATAACTGTATTTTCATAGCCGATTCCCTGTAGCGTGCTCAGCAAAACATTTCCCCGACGTGTAACAGACCTTTGGCTCCCCTTTTGTCATTGGTACTTTTGACAGAGAAAGCGATCAATAGAAGAAAAATCTCACCAAGCAACACGTTATGGCTACTGTATACAGACATTTCACCCAGAAAAATTATGATACGTGATGTCGTGTGCTTATTACCTCACACCGCGTTCAGCAACGGTTCTATGTTGTTGAATTTTGGTTTGTCTTTCATCAAAACGTGGCTTATGTAGAGTCACTTTTCCAATAGAATGCAGTCCAATCTTAACAGTTATCCTCCTCATTACAACAGAGGTACGGTTTGTTTTTAATACAAATTTGAACTAATTGATAATCAATGACAATTATGAATATCCTACTGCTCTCCCTAAAAGCAACCAAAGGGAAACCCGCCATTAAGCAGTTTGGGTGAACTACATATTACCTACCGAAAAAATGCAACTGAACTTGTATAGCCGATTCGCTCTAGCGTGTCTGCCCAAATATTTCCATTTAGTTTCACAATTAGTTCTTCATTTGCCATTGACACTTTTAAGGCGAAAAAACTATCAATAGAAGAAATATCATGCCAAACTGCACGTTACAACTTCTGTAATGCACCATGCCACTCGATAATCACGAGTCACGACTGTGTGTGCCTTGTCTCTCACACTGCATTGAGCGTAGGATTTTAGCTGGAGAATTTTGAGGTGATATCTTTTACTTTCCGTGTAGTTTAGGTGTCATCAACAAGTTTTTTTTTTTTCATGTAGATATGGAGGGCACTGTTGTAATGAAATGCAGTCTGAGCCTAATGATTGTCTTCGTCATTGCAACAGACGTACGGGCCGGACGTGAATTGACAGGCAAGTATGAATATACCTTGGAGTATAAGCGCAGTAAATGGCTTCTTACAGTTTAACTCTTTAAGTGTGGCGTGTGTATTCTTCCACCATCAATGCACAAAAATATCATAAAAGGTACGTTTTCATGCACACAAATAGGGTTGAATAATTAATCAGAAATGCATGTGTGCACCCCGTCAGGTTCTACCACTTCCAATAAAGGAATACTTATGATATAATTTTACAGTAACAGCTCCAAAAGTGATGTATGTGTTCATTACATAATATAATACGGTTTAACAAAAAAATGTATATCATATGTAATTTCACCTGAAAAACAGTGTATGTTATTTCCAAAAAGCAAGTAAAAAGAGGACAGTGAGATTGAGAGGAGATGTGACAAAGGACGACGATGGGACAGAGGAAAGAGAGACAGGAATTTATCGAAAATAAACGGTGGCAACAACACCGAAGGAGAGCCAGATAAAGAGAGGGGGGGGGGGGAGCTTCAATTTAAGAATGTTAAAGAGAGAGAAAGTGGGAGACGAGTGTGAGTGTGAGTGTGAGTGTGTGTGTCTGTGTGTGTGTGTGTGTGTGTGTGTGTGTGACAGAGAGAGGGAGAGTTGGTATGTTTGCATGGGTATGGAAAAGAGAGTGACAGATAGAGAAAAGGCGAAAAAGAGTAAATGAAAGAGCACTAATGCACATTAGAAGGATAGCAGTTTCTTGTCCTAGCTCACACTGCAACCACTGTATGCAACATCAGCGTGAGTAATCTGCATCTTATTTCATGTTATTTTATACTCAATACAATTTGAATATAGTTCAATATCGTTGCCGGCTGTCTGTTCATCATGTGCGTTAGGAAATCTTTTATTGACGAATGGGACAGATTGAGAAGGTGTTGTTTGCAAACATTTTGAACATTGGAAGGAAACGAATGATTTACTTCTAGTTTTATATAGAAATATGCGGTCAATAGCCGGGTCTTCTCCGAGTGAGGACACCGTTGTAATCACGGCCAACAAATACGGTCTCATGACATAGGAAACTATCAACTAAGCTAGGAGCTTGGCTGTTACATATGCAGATTGCCTTGATTTCCTGGCGTGATAGAATCCATCCACTCGAATTCTCCACTACCAAATCAATTGATCACCTATACGCGGGGTAGATTGGGACCCTGTTGTTGTTTTCCGCTCATTGACACTACACAAACACAAACGATACATTCGCTCCCTTTCTTATATGCAGGTGTGAGGCTAGTAGATATGGACGGCGAGTATACCTCAAATGAAGGCACGATCGAATTCATGGTTTTGACCGACGGTACCACCACGACATGGGAAACTATGTGTGGAACATACCTGGGTGGAGACTTCGCAGGACATATTTGCAAATTTCTCGGCTTCTCTGGCGTGACCGACTTCTTTTACACGGGTTCTACTTTCCCAAACACCACCTGGCCTCCAACAATATCACTGTCTTGCGGAAGTGGTAAGAATATGATTTGTATTATTCATACAATCTCTACAACAATGCTTCCAAAGGAAATGGACCACTTGCATTTATGTAACTGCTGTAGCAGCAAGAGAGTCTTTACTGCACCAGCTGGCAGAAAAAGATGTTCGCATATGTGGTGACACCGTTAGTTTAGTTTATTCAAACCAAATCAAACATAATGATAGTAGAAACAGGACCCTAAAATACATTCAAGAATTTTCTCTTACGTACGTCCCCCACCCGTCTCCTCTCACCACTCCCTATGTCTCTCTCTATCTGGCTATTTGTGTATCTGTCACTCTCTCTCCCACTCTCTCTTCTCTCTCTCTCTCTCTCTCTCTCTCTCTCTCTCTCTCTCCTTACCCCCCCCCTTCTCTCTCTCTATGTCTCTCTTTGTCTGCCTGTCTGTCTCTCTCTCCCTCTGTCCCCCTCTCTCTCTCTACCTTTACTTTTTTAGTGGTCATACGAAACATAATGCATATTACAATTACAACTTCGACAACATTATAATAAGGTTAATTCAAGGGGAAATCGAAGACATGACCATATGAAGAACGAAAAGAGATCTGTAATCAGTCAGCCATCTTTGGATCTTGACGCCCATATCTGATCATGCTCACGTTTTATTTGATTCCGCACAGATTTTGTTACCATTGCACACTGTACGTTTTAGTATATAAGAGTAAGAACAGATACTACTTGTTGATTTCTATCCGTACAGACGTAATGACTATTGAAGACTGTACTTTATTCGCAATACCATCAGCGGCCTGCGCGAGATCTCTGGCTGCAGTCATCTGCTCAGGTATGGGTGAATATATTTCTTGGAAGACATTACCACCCTATAACTCTGACTACTAGTGGATTGGTTTTTTTAGAGGGAAGAAATACAATCTATTCGTCCAACATTCTTACACATTTCTTTGAATCCACAATAAACACCGGCGATTATACATAGCAGAAAATGTACCGATTATACTATGATACATTATTGTTTCCTACTCCAGGCACTAGTATTGACAACTACATTTATCTTTTTGCAAAGAAATTTTAGGCATACACCCAGTAATAAGGATAGCGTGCTCCATCCTGTAAATGAACGAAAAACAAAATTTCTTTGCAAATTTAAATTACCCCAGAAAGCCCTTTCAATAAAATACATTTATCTTGTTTTACTGATATCAAAAAAGTATGTACCCGTTTTCATTACTGTTCATTGTCATTACAGATGTGAATAAATGATATAAACGGGTCATGCGTTTACTTTGTTATTCTTGTGACTTTTCAGCAGAACTTACAAGACAATAAGTACTCAAACTATTTGAACATAGCCGATACTAACATAAGTTTAGACTAATTCACGTCTTTCATAAAATTCACATTGTTTAAAATAAATTGTACGACAGTTGCAACCACAACTGATGGTACGTCTACTTCTGCGATAGAGAGCACAGAACCACCCATAATGACATCTTCTACAGCCCCATCCTCCACAACCATGGTATCATCAACTTCCACCACTGCATTGCTTACAACCACTACAGACACTGGTAGGTAGCCACTTGTACTATCAATACGACTACTGGTACTGCCACTACCACTACTACGACGACTACTACTACTACTTCTTCTACTTGTACTAATACAGCAGCAACTACTTCTACTACTACTACTACTACTACTACTACTACTACTACTACTACTACTACTCCTACTACTACAACTACAACTACTACAACTACTACTACCTCAGCTACTGCTAATATTGTGAGTACTGATACAGCTCCTACTGCTATCTGAATGTATACGATATTTCTCCTCAGCTGCGCTTCGGAAAGATAGCTACTGCACATCCAGATCACTTCGGAAGTGATAGTTCGTCCCATCACCCTCACCAACCTTGATTATTTGCTTACTACTACCATGACTACTACTACTACTACTACTACTACTACTACTACTACTACTACTACTACTTCTATTACTACTACTACTACTACTACTACTACTACTACTACTGCTACTACTACCACTACTACTACTACTATTACTATCACTATTACTACTAGATGTAGAACCAATACCACTACTACTACTAATATTAAGTAATGTAATTTTAGTACTAATATAAAATCTACTATAACTATTTCTACACATATCACAAATCCAATAATTCTTTTGTTACAACTATATTCGCACAACTATTGCACTCATAGCCAATAAAATTGTACACTCTTTAAAATATGTGTAGTATCATTGAGTAATTGTACCACCTACGACTAATACTACGAACACTGCTTATACATTTCTAGTTACAACTAGTGCGACTACTGCTGATACATTCCCGACCTTTTTGAGTGAGGCCACGACTACCATAGCCACTGAAAGACTCACCACAGCGCTGCCGACTACTCCAGCCACTTCACCTACCAAATCGGCGACAAGTTTTGCGACAGATGCTATCCACACCGAGCATACCGAGTCACCAATGCCAACATCAACTTTACCTCATACGATCGATGAAGGAGGTGCTACGATGGGTGTTATGAAGACCGCGGCGACGGCAGAGAAAGGTAAAGAGGATATTTTTTCAAAGATATGTTAATGATCACAATAAACTGACCACAGAATGTTTGAGGAAAGGGGAGGGGTAGCTTAATGGATAGTCGTCATAAGCAGTGGGTCGTACGATACAAGTCGTCGTTCCAACAGAATGAACTGTAACACACTTTCAAATCATACGACCGGAATTATATAACTATAAACGTAGACATATAGGGTGATGGCTGTGAGGGTACGGAATTATCAGAGAGTAGCTTCCCCCACCTACTTCAGATTTTTAAGAGAGTTTGCCAGGATGACGAATTTATGTCTACTGAACTTAATGTCGTATTCGCTGGAAGACGAATTTATATACAAATCCACTTTTTTACAAGGATAGTTCCCTAAAAGATATAACAATAAGCTGATAATGGATCTCCTTTGCTAATTGATATCTTCATTTCCCGACAGAACCCACGATTTTCTCTATAAGAAATCGAACAGATTTGAAAATAGCCCCTCTCTCTTATAAATATGCTGATTCCAGAAACACATAGCGCGCTGTGCTTTCATACTTCTCCATATTACTCTTTCTGATTTTTGTTTAGACTTGCTGCTTGTTTTGGGTTGTCTTCTTGGCGTTGTTCTCATTTATGCCGTCATCGTGTCTGTGCTTTTGATATTTTCAAGGTGAGAACATGGAATTCAATATTTGGAAAATGATTTTATTATATAATGCAACAAAGACCATAGTAAGATACGTGTTCATATTTCTAAATGCTATAAATATACAATTACAAAACTTACAATACTGACGATGATAATAATAACAATGATAAAAAATAGTAGTAATATTAAAAGTACTAACACTCAAAAAGTGCAACAAGTAAATTAAGTCTTACACTCTACAATGACACACGGATAAAATCCTTATGTATTGGTAAACCTTATGTTAAACATTTCCCAGATTGATGATGTCTAAACCTTAAAAAGACCTTGCTTAAAGTGCACTTAGGTGTTAGGAAAGTGATACATTCTTACACTTTCCATTGTTGGAATAAAAAGTAAACTATGTGTGAATTGGTAATATTTCAATCAATTTAATACATTTACATGAACCTTTAAAACTTTCATTGCGTTATATTTTTTCGATAACTTCTGTTTCATCAAGTACGAAATACCAGACACTCTGGGAAACATTTAAGAGTCTTCTTAACATGTGATGTGATCACTAATGGTGACATTCCACCATGTGAAATGAAGGACAATCCACAATAACTGTTGGGATAAACACGATCAATATTTGTGTTATTGTCATTAATATAATTTCAAATGTCACTGCAAAGCAAAGACGTGTGTGACGTATAGATAGCCATGTCAAATATATGATATATGTGTACACAGTTCACAATACTCAATATTAAAATGTTGAATATTGCCGTAAAGAACATTTGAAGTGAAATTTAAAATGGATCCGACCTGTAAAGTCTCTCATTTTATCAATGACACGAGCCAAATATATTGTCTCATCCCCTTCTTTTTCATTTTGTTTCATTTTTTATGCAATTTCTTTTGTGTATTCATTTTTTTTATTAGTTAAAGACATGTCCACCTCAATTTCTGTTAAAAGGATTTTGCCGCTTTCATCAGATTTGTTTCTATACACTTCCTAACAAACTACTGGTATACTATTAATACTAAAATTAGTTAATAAATAAATGACTTAATACTGTTTATTCCATTGAACTGTCACATTGCTTTTTGATGAAAATTGTTTTTGGCTATTTATATAGAAGATTAAAAAGGAGAAATACATTTAGCATTAAGTACATCATAAATAAATAGAATAACAGGAGCAGGTAGTACTAAATTTGGCACGGAATAATCAGCATATCTCGTTTTATTAACATTTCTGCATCTATTTTTTATGTCAGGATTTCCCTTCGAAAGGTTCGGGCAAGTTTTCACGACGTTTTGCGGAAATCCACGTCGACTCACGTGGACACAACGTCAATATACCAAGACCTCCATCTAGGTGGCGTGAAGAAAGCGGTTTATGAAATGAATATCACGAAACCAATGGTCAAGCCAAGTGGCGACCTAGCCGCCCATCCCGGATTGAAGAAGATGTGGGGTGTGGCACATGATGACGTCACAGTCTACGAGAACCAGGCGATGGTCAATGTAACCGGGCAAAGCTCGCGCGCTAAGAACCAACGTGCAAATAATGACGATGCGGAATACGACATACCAATGGTGTAACTTTATATAGAAACACCCTTGATACATACAGAACTATACAGTAGGCAGAGTAAATAACTGTCATTTCTGTAGCAATGTTTAAATGGTAATGACATTCAAGGCAAGGCGGCAAGCTATTTTCACTGAAACATGCATAACGATGTATAACGATGTAATAGTTTAAACTTTTGTTTTGATTTGTACATAAATGTGTAATTTCGAACACATGTATACGCATGCAGAGGTGATCTTTTAATATTGCACAGTAAAGTTACCATTATAAGTGCTGGGCCTTATGGGAAAAGCGCTATATAAGTAATAAGTAATAATAATATAAGTGTGCATTGAAACTAGTAAAAATTTAAACTCAGCCACCTTCAAAAATGTACATCAATATGTTATAAAAGGTGTGTTTTTTTCAATTTGTATTTGATATACTACTGCATTCTTTGTAAGCAAGTTATTTAGTCAAGATATCTTATAGTGCATAATTAGACTAAATGGAAACAATGCTTTAGTTTTGCTTGCTTTCTGCTTCATGTGTTTATGCATTATGAGTGTATGTGCGTATGCATGTATTAATTGGTGTGAGTAGGTGTGTGTATGTGCGAGTATGCAAGCGTGTATGTGTTTGAAGGTGCACATTCAAGGCTGCATGTTTAGCTTAAACTGTCCATGGGCAAATGACTAAAGTTATGTTAAATTTGTATATTTCATGAATTGATATCTTTATTTCATGCCGTTGTAATATTGATTCCATGGTATGATGAATAAAAACAAACTAAAACATAAATAAGTGCGTGTGTACAGAGGCTAGGCCAAAGCGAAAGTGATTGTTAAGAAATGTTATTTGTGTACTTATATTTTGATATGAATGCAATACACACATATTTCAATGTATTGAAACTATGATAACACGGGATGGTAAAGAGCAGTGTGATCAAAGGGAGCACTTCGGGGGTGGTTAGGATAGAAATAGAGCGTGATATCGCAGAGGGGGAAAGACAGTGGTATATAAGGAGAGGGATATAGAAAGGGCATGGAGAAGGGTGAGAGAGAAATAAAGAGAGAGAGAGTGAGAGAAAGAAAGAAAGAGAGAGGGAGAGAGAGAGAGAGAGAGTGAGAGAGAGAGAGAAAGAGAGAAAGATAGAGGGAGAGAGAGAGGGAGAGAGAGAGAAAGAGAGAGAGAGAGAGAGCGAGTAAGAGAGAGAGAGGGAGGGAGAGAGAGAGAGAGAGTTCCTAGAAGAGAGGTAGAAATGGATATAAAGGCACAGAGGGAGAGAACGGGGTGAAAGGAGGGGGAGGGGCAGAAAATAATATACTTAATGTGCTTTCGGATAGAGGGTAAAGAACATTATATAAGTCATTTTAAACTAAATATTTGGTGAATTATTCAACTATCATGCAAGCACAGCAATTAATGCGAATATTTTCTCAGAATTGTCTCTCAAAATTGGAAAGTTGCCATCCGTAATGTTTATACACCTTAAGGCCCGGTCACACAATAGAATGTACCCATTTAGGCATGTTTGAATTTATGTTGAAATTGTATATTTCATGAATCGATATCTTTATTTCATGCCGTTGTAATATTGATTTCAAGATATGATGAATAAAAACAAACTAAAACATAAACAAGTGCGTGTGTACTGAGGCTAGGCCAAAGCGGAAGTGACTGTTAAGAAATGTTATTTGTGTACTTATATTTTGATATGAGTGCAATACACATATATTTCAATGTATTGAAACTATAACACGGGATGGTAAAGAGGAGGGTGATCAAATGGAGCACTTCGGTGGTGGTTAGGATAGAAATAGAGCGTGATAGAGCAGAGGGGAAAGACAGTGGTATATAAGGAGAGGGATATAGAAAGGGCATGGAGAATGGTGAGAGAGAGAGATAAAGAGAGAGAGAGTGAGAGAAAGAAAGGAAGAGAGAGGGAGAGAGAGAGAGAGGGAGAGAGAGAAAGAGAGAGAGAGAGGGAGAGAGAGAGAGAGAGAAAGAGAGAGAGAGAGAGAGTTCCTAGAAGAGAGGTAGAAATTGATAGAAAGGCACAGAGGGAGAGAACGGGTGAAAGGAGGGGGAGGGGCAGAAAATAATATACTTAATGTGCTTTCGGATAGAGGGTAAAGAGCATTATATAAGTCATTTTAAAATAAATATTTGGTTAATTATTCAAAAATCAGGCAAGCACTGCAATTAATGTCAATATTTTTTCAGAATTGTCTCTCAAAATTGGAAAGTTGTCATCTGTAATGTTTATACACCTTAAGGCCCGGTCACACAATAGAATGTACCCATTTAGGCATGTTTTGAACATGTTTGAGTTCAAATGATTAAACTGTGCTATCATCATAATTAACGTTCGCAAAGTAAGCAAAGTAGAGCGAACTTCCGATTTGCTTTTGTCTATATTCTCGGGAAAATGAAACTACATTTAACAGGATTTACCAAAAGTTCACTTTGGGTGGTTTACCGTATTCCTGGGTGTATACTCGACAACTGACCATACTAATTTTACTTCCTTAATTATTACACGCATTTCTACGTATCAGCAGTCAGTGGCAGTGCGGGACGTTTTTTAACTTACAGTACGGCATTCCATAGTTGGCTGCACAATGCTGTACCAGCGTGTACACATTACAACTGTTGCATTGATATGAGTGATGGCATATTTGCACAGGATATTCGTGCTAGAATGCAGATATCAATAGCAAATTCACGAGAGTCACAGCAGTGCGTCAAAACTGTAAAGGAACCACTAGTTTAGGGGAAAATGGGGGATTTCCATGCATGATATCAATATGCAGTAGGCATGCGTGAATGGATCTCATCAAGTGTGGATATTGTGTTAATAGTGGTAGATAGTACAAAGAGAAAGAGAACACGACGACAGTAAAGATCTTGTTGAACGATGAATAGAGTACGGTTGTGCAGGTATTTTTACGTGTGTGTTGGCCTACGGGTGTGTACTTTGTGAGACAACCTGAAGTAACTTATCCAATGCACCTTATATGTTTTGTTGTGGAACTCTAACGGCTGATTCATTTGGATTTGAAGCATACTTACAACCTGTGGTAGGGTCCATTGTACAACTTTATTGATGTATTCTTGATGGAAGAAGAGGAAATTTTGAAGCTTGAATGATTACTGCCGTCTATATGTGATAGCATTAGATCTCTTCTCCCTGTTAAGAAGCACTCTTGAAGGCGCTTTATCTGTTCATAAAACATATCAGACCATAGTAGTTCTGCATCCCTGTGTTCTAAACATTTGGTGATAACATTGCGTTCCCGAGGAGGACGACAATTTGACGAGCAACATGTTGGGGCTGAGCATCTTTTCGTCGGCTGTGATTGCATTGGTTTGTCTGACGGACAGTGCATATGCGGACAGAGAATTGACTGGTAAGTGGGTAACTATATGGAAAGACACTAATGAATTGTATTTATTTGGCTCTAATGTTGTTACATGTACCTGTATTTTCGTTTCGAATCAGGTGTTACATTTCAGATGGCCCAGTGGGGTCTTAGTTGACCTTAAAGGCGGATTCACAATGCATCCGACATTCCGACATACGACACGACATACGACTTTCCGACATTTGATCCGACAAAATAAAAATCGAAACAGTGCAAATCCAATGTGCCCATTCACACTGAGGCAACACGACAAAAAAAGTCGTGTCCGACATATTTTGTCGTATTAAAAAATCGGATCATGTAGCGGTTTTTCAAGCACGACAATCCGACATTTAGCCGGAGACCAATCACAACGGCGGATTCCCATGACGTCACTTCATAAGTTTGGCTTGTCAAAAGACTTTTGCTTCGCGGAAAATCTCTGCGACGGCCCCACTTCAGTCCCATCTACTAAAATGTATGTTGGACAATGTTTCCCTACGCATCATATCTTTATCATGTTTTGGTGAAGCATTTTGCCATCGTTTGTAAAGAAAGGTGGGCAAGAATATGTGATTCCTTATTGGCGGTAAGTTAATCAATGTCTATTAATGTCAGCTGATAGCGAGTTTATCTCGGTATTCAGTGGTAATTGAGTTTTAAAGACTCGACTCGAGACAAGTCTAACGTTTACGTTCGAGTAGGTCTAGGTAGTCGTATAAGTAAACGTTAAAAATTATACAGACCCAAGGCCAAGGGTCTACATGTAAAAAGTCAACGATGATTGACGGTGTATGCAACTGTTATCTACCTGCATAAATGTCATCATTCTAAACTTGAAAGTCTTGTTAGATCTAAATCGCGCTTTAACTTTGAAAGGCCTGGACATACATTACATGCAACATAAATATATCTAGTTTTAGAGGTCTAGACTGGTATTAAACTTTATCAATTGAGTATTAAACCTGTTTAGGTTTATACTCGGATTAGGCTCTTGTGACTTGTCTAGATCTACTACTAGAAAGCTGTTGCATAACCAACAGTTCAACATAAACATCCGTAATACGCGTACTCTACTATACGTCTAAACGGTATTATAGAATGGGTGTCAGAATCTCTGCAATCTGATTGGTTAATTACCCGTAATTGCCGTGTAATTTTTTTTACTGGCAGCACGCGATATCAACACGATATCAACACGATATCGCGATACCGAGAATTAACATGATCGATACCAATGTTGCTTACGCTAATGGCGGCACCCACGAATCACGAGAAACTCCGATGAAGTGAGATGAAGAATTGAAACAAATTTTGGACGATTCAGACGCTTTCAGTAAGTACAAATTTAACCCGAAACACAGAATACTCATGTTGTACATTTAAAAGCTTTGCAGAGGTGAAACACGTTAATTTATATGATATTTCGAACGGAGAAGAGGACAAACTCATGACTGAATTCTACGCTGTCGCAGCACTGTGTGAGACGTTGCTGCGGTGATTTGCCCACTAACGTGCATTGCGAGTACGTTCATGCATGGGCACTCAATGCCACCCTGGACATTCGCAGTAAATCTGTCTTTTCTTTATGACTACGTTCGTTTAAATGATTGTTATCAAATAAAAGCGTGATGAACTTGGTAGTTCTATACATGCAGACTCTATTTCTCCACCTGACATGGTCTATGGAGAAAATCATCTCATATTTTAGCTGTGTTATTTGGACACTTCTCTATGTGAAAAGTCAATAATTTTTAGTCTTGGCAGATTTTGATGATTCCAATCATTGATGATCATTGATGATGAAGATGGATCTCTGCAATCTGATTGGTCAATAACTAATTACCGGATGCATGATTTTGTCATAACCATGCATCCGGTAATTACCGGACGCATGATTTTTCCATGCATCCGGTAAATGAGGTTGACAGAGATTTTTCCGTTTTTTATTAGATTTTGGGGCCCATTCTATAAAACAGATGATGCACAGGTTTATTTCGTGGGTCAGTAGGATTGTGTACACGCGGTAGCTCTGAATTTTGCCCGAAACCCACTCGGCTTCGCCTCGTGGGTTCAGGCAATTCAGAGCTACCTTGTGTACACAATTCCTACTGACCCACTCAAACCTGTGCATCATTTGTATACTGCAGTTAATTGTGGTGTGTTCTGTATTTACTCTGTTCGAATGTCAGAGTTTTAATAGATTTATACGTTGGGTCTAAAGTTAAGATACAGGTCTACAGCCTCGAGGTCAACATGGCTGTTAAAGGCTTTAAAATGTCATGAGATCGAAGTGAGATCTAACGACAAACGTATCATTGATCCAGATACACTTTATACTGCGACCAGCCCGCTCACGCTCCCGCTACGCGGGATCAGTCCCGGGGCTACAGATACACCAACTCATAACAAGATAGATATCTAGAGGGTCTAGGTCTATTAATTAGAGTGTAGATTTCCCAGATCCGAACAAGTTTCTTTAGCAGCTAGTCTACTACTCACGTTTTCTTTTAGATCTGGACCCGGGATCTGGACTCGACCATACCTATCATCAGATCATGGGTAGCCAGTAGGTCTATCTTGTAATCTAGCCAGCCGACCGAATAGATCTAGCTCCACGGAGTGAAAACTCGCATTACTAATACTATTAGATAGATACTAGTTTTAGTAAAGAAATGAATTGACTGTTAGATATATCTGACGTTGGTTCGTACTATAAATGTATGCAGTCTACCTCTAGAACTAGAATAGATAATTTGCTACACTCATATTTCCTTGTTTATTTACAATTCGTACTCGTCAGCCATCTATCAATATCATCAAGGAGAGACTACTTCAATGACAGCAAGTTATCTGCTCGTCTAAAGTGTACCAACATAACCAAACCTTAATGTTAGTGAGATCTGACTAACAAAGATAGAGATGAACTGGCCTGTATTCATGGGCTTAAGTAACTTTTCTTTCGGGTTTAGAAGACTCTCAACTAAGTTTACATGAGGGGCTAATGTAGATGCATATTTGTTTGTCGGGGAGTGGTGACAGTTTTCTGTCAAAACTTCTTAACGTTAGTTTGTAGACTAAAAAAATAAGAAGTGCATTTTTTTTTCTCGCAGAGTCACTGTTGGTGGAATGATTTAGTTCGTCATTTAAATTATTACATGTAGAATGGCTGTAGATATGAGGGATGTTCCTAAAAAGAATGTACCAATATTCAAAATTTCTTTTTAATAGATTTCAATTAATTCAAATTCAATGGAAGGCCTGTTACTGTTCATAATGTTTTATTTGATACTTTTCTTGCATCACGCACACTGGTGTAAACACGTAAAGCTTTTTTTTTTTTTTTTTAGGGAAAGATGCCATTTCGAGGGTGCGGGAGAAGGATGTATGAGAAGAGGGGGAGGGGGGGTGCCCCATCCCCCCCCCCCCCTTCCGATGTAGCTTCGTATGATAATGTTCCGATGCAGCTTCGTAGGATAATGTTGTTTCTTGATCTCTAAGAAAGTTCTCACCGTGTATTTCAACGGTCTATAAAGCATAAATGATCGAATCTGTGAAAGGAAAATTAAGAAGGGGGGGGGGGGGGGTTAAAGCTGAAACAAATATGTACTGATGTGACCCTAGATTAGCGGAGTTTGGTGCCGAGGGGGATATATATGCCTTTTCTGTGTTCATGAAAGAGAGGAGGGGACGGAGGGGGGGGGGGGGGTAATTATGTTGTGTTGATGCAGATTTGTCAAAGCAGAATCTAACAGATAGACTTAGTTTGAAAAGGACACTCAAATCACTGAATTATTGTATATTTCTATTTGAGGAATCATGATACCTGCAAACTATACTGTAGACCTACATGTATACAATGCCAACACCCCCCCCCCCCCCAAAAAAAAAAAAAAAAAAAAAAAAAATCCCAAACATGGCATATGAAAGACATACCCTACCCTCTTATAATGGACTATTGTTATGATTGCTGTAATATCGTAAATTCTTTCTCTTCACCATTGTAAAGAAGGGTTAGGGTGAGTGTGATTATGCCAACTTCCCAACACGAAATATTGATGCTGGTTTTCCTTAATTTTCGATAAGTACGTATCTGTAACTTGATATAGTATTGAGGCAAGAGCATGAGAATGAACAAGGAGACGTAAGAGTAGAGGAAAGGAGAAGAAAGAGAGGGAAGCGAATACGTGGAGGAGGAGATAGATGGTGGAGAAGGAGGAAGACGATGATCATCTAGTTGTCTTTAGTCTTTTGTTTCTCCTCCTCATTCATTCTTCTTTCTTCTAGCCATTCTCACTTGATTCTTTTCCCTACCCCCCCTTTCATCCTTCCTTCCTTGCCGTACTGCTCCTCCTCTTCTCCTCTATTCCTCACCATCAATCCACCCTCCCCCCCCCCCTCCCTTGTTCCCTTTCTCCCGTTTCCTTCCCTCTCCCCCTTGTTTTATATTCCCTTCAACCTTTTTCACCTCTGCCTTTTAACTTTCTTACTCCCGTCTTCTACCGCTCCAATTTCCTCCTCCCTTCTCTCCCGCCTTCGCCGTAAGTTCTTTCCTTCCTCCTTCTTCCTTCTTCACCGCCCCCCTCCTCCTGCTTCTCGTCCTTCTCAGATCAATATTTTTCTTATGTTTATGCTTGGTTATTGCATAGAGAACTTGATAATTGATTGACCGACAGCAAATGTCGTGTCATCCGACTTTTTGCACGACATTTTGGAAAGTCGTTGTCAGTGTGAACTGAAATGTCGTGTCGTATGTCGTGTCGTATGTCGGAATGTCGGATGTCGGATGTCGGATGCAGTGTGAATCCGCCTTAACTCTCCCTGAGCCTCAACAATGCGCACAGACACACACACACACACACGCGCGCACGCGCACCCACACACATTAGATACACACAATAACACA
Source organism: Arbacia lixula (assembly GCA_963669155.1). Lineage (NCBI taxonomy): Eukaryota > Metazoa > Echinodermata > Echinoidea > Arbacioida > Arbaciidae > Arbacia > Arbacia lixula. Next base: position 12,711,251 of record OZ022586.1, on the reverse strand, counting down.
TCCACATAAACATATACAAACACGCACAACTTGAAACACACACCGCTTAGAGCATATCCACTGCCACTCCTACTTTTATAAGAAACCATACAATCATGAGAATATGGATAAACAAATGCGTGTTGCAGCATACCTTGAGAGTACCGTGTTCGTGGAGGATGTCTTGGCCGCTAGGTCGGGCAAACAGAGTAGCAGATAGCCACATTAGCTCTTGCCATAGTTGTCAACAAAAATTACATGTAAGTGATTCATGGTAATAGTTATGTATTGTACATGCACTGTATATGCATAATTATACTTCTGTGATCAGATATACAGACTCAACATTTTATGTCAATACCATACATTTGCAGATACGCAGACAGTTTATAGCATGCATACTCGTTTACGTGAGTGAGTGCGATGATCGATGAACCTGTAGTACACATGTGTGTATGTTTTTGGTGTATATATATATATATATATACATATACATGCATATATATATATATATATATATATATGTACATATATCATATGGGTGTGTGAACGGGTATGTGTGTGGGTGTGTGTGAGTATGTGCGTATGTGTTTTTTGTGTGTGTGCGTGTGTGTGTGCCTGAGGGGTCGGTAGCTTGCTCGTGAGATATCTTGTTTTTATACATTTTATTCTATGTATTCTTGATATACTGCAAGGTTAAATCAAATGTATATCGTTACATCAATCGTTGACCTATTTTGGACGAATTTTAATCATTTTATTTCCTTTTTGCTCATTTATATGAAGGTGTGAGGCTAGTAGATATGGATGGCGGGTACACCTCGAATGAAGGCACCATTGAATTCATGGTTTTAACCGATGGTACCACCACGACATGGGAAACTATGTGTGGAACATACCTGGGTGAAGACCTCGCAGGAAACATTTGCAGATTCCTTGGCTTCTCTGGCGTGATTGACTTTATCCACACGGGTTCTACTTTCCCTAACACCACGTTGCCTCCAACAATAGTACCGTCTTGCGGTGGTAGGAATATGATTTGTATTATCCTCAAAACATATTTACACAACAATGGTTTTAATGTTGATACAATATCAACGAGTTTCAAATATATAGTATACAAATATACCAAGCTGTGAGATTGTATAGTAAGCAAATAATCAGCGTTGGTGAGGGTGATATGACGAACTATCACTTCCGAGGCGATCTGGATGTAGCTATCTTTCCGAAGCGCAGCTGAGGAAAGATAGCGTATACATTCAGATCGCCGAGGAAGTGATAGCTCGTCTCATTGCTTGAAACCAAAAGTTGATTATTTGCTTTATATTCCACATCTGAAACCAACTATCTATACCAAAAATGACAATTTGACGTAAAAAGTAATGTTTACTTATCCCCATAACCCCGAGCCGCTGCCATGGGGAAAACGCATTAGGACGCGCATTAGGACGCGCATTAGGACGCGCGTTAGGACGCGTTAGATGTCAAGTGATAGTCCGAGTGTAACGCACTTTTATTTCGCGCGTACTCAAAATATTAATCACGTATTAGGACTGTGAGGAGTGAAGAGATCAGCGAAACCAAAAAGTACTATCACGTAGAGTGTAACGAACTTTTATTCTCAGGTGATCTGATCTGAAAAAACTACGCCTCATCACGTGATCAACTCTTGACCAATCATATAGCAACATTCTTAGTATGTGGAATATAATGGAAATTATCTATCTGAGGAGGGAGTGGCATAGAACTATTTTTTCCGAGGGGCGAAGCCCCCGAGGAAAAAATAGTAACTTATGCCAGTCCCTCTGAAGATGGATAATTTTCACTATACTTTCGAACTCAATGGTTGGTACATTTGTTTTATATCCCTTTTGTAAAACAATAACAGAACAAAAATACTAATAAGTACTATTTAGAAAATAGTCAAACTAGTCAAATAGTCACCATGTGGTTGTATGTCGCCTTTTTTTTTCTCTGTCTCGATATCGGTTCATCCCATGTAAATGCGCAACACGCTGCGCACTGCATTCATGCGCGCACTAATTTACACCCCCTCAGGTAGAGAGCATGCGCAGTAGTCCCAAGGAAGAAAATAGTAAATATAGCATGCGCAGTCCTCCCCAGGAAAAAATAGTGAATACTATCCGGAGCTCTTCGAGCATCAATTGACCAATCACGTTCCTAGAATACTCATGAATATTCATAGAAGGTATATAAAAAAAACTATAATACCTCTTACTGCGTTTTTTTTTTGTATTTCATACATAGAACTTAATGCGTGCGATTTCTTTTTACAGGATTGTATTGTATATTAGGATTACTGTGATGTATCGCAAGTTGGCCTTATGTGCAGTAAGCTGTTGCAAATGTGCTCAACACAATCTCAATAAGATACCATACACGTATTAAGTCTATATGAATAATCTTTTGTGTGCTAAGCAGCATGCTGATCTATCGTGTTGCGTGTAGTACCTATTCCAAAATCTACCAATGGCACATACAGACTTCATGGACACTACCAATTGGTAGAAAATATCCTTAAAAGATTGAAATAGGTTTCATTGCATTCAATAAGTAACATACAACTGATGAAGTTACACTTAGGAGAATGGTAATAAAGGTCGTGTGAAAAATTCAAGATCGGTTCATCAGTTTTTATTAACCATTGACAAAATAAAAATGAGTAATCATGTTAGAAATCGATACCACAACAATTAAAATGCGTCATTCCAGAATCGGATAAAGTACGACAAAGAACGGCACTGTGAACCATAGCGTGAACTAGGTTGATAATTAGTTTGGGAAAATGGTATAACAACGTTATAAAAAATCATACCATGTATACATTGTCTTGTCATTTTCAGATGCGGTAACTATTGCAGATTGCACGTTGTGGCCTACACCATCAACAGCATGTACAAGAACGCTTGCTGCGGTCATTTGTTCAGGTATACCTCGATTTATAAAATGTTCACATTATTTACCAATGTACTAATTTTCAGACCAATTTGCAGTAATTTTCGACGCACTAGTACAACAATAAGATATGAGCCATCAAACATTATACTTAAAGAAATTTCATTTTGCTTAGACTCGTTAGTTTTCATATGTGATGAAGAAAACATGTTTATGCTTTGTTTTGATACTGACTGGTAACTGGAATAGTTAATGAAAACAATGTTTAGGGTTACTATTGTTATCCATGGCCATTTGGAATTGATAGAACTTAGATCTTGACACCGGGCACATTCGCACTGATTAAATTTGTCTTATCAAAACTGCATAGTTTTTTTTTTTTCAATATAAACTACAACTTAACAATTATCTATAACATAACAGTAGTTGTACTTACTAGGAACTGACTTGTATGAGGCCACATTGTAAGTGAGTAACTATTTGTAGCCCACAGTGCAATATGGATAAATGTTTTCAGTTTTTTACAGCACAGATTAATTTGTTCATATAGAGAAAAGAATAGGTCAGTATGTACTGCAGGTTTATATTTTTGTTTCGGATTTGCTCTAGCTTTTGCTTGATACAATGCCGATAATCGAAACAATACAATGAGGAGTGAGCTACAGACAGTGCATTGGTAAGATGAATATATGTTATGACTGATGGACATCCAATAACACAACTAACACTGTAGTATGTAAATGAATTGTATGCACGGTAGTTGCAACCACAACTGATGGTACGACTACCACTGCGATAGAGAGCACGGATCTACCCATAATGACATCTCCTACAGCCCCATCCTCCACAACCATGGCAACAACAACTTCCACCACTACATCATCTACTACCACTACAGATACTGGTAAGTAGACACTTGCACTATAAATACTACTACTGTTACTACTACTACTACTACTACTACTACTACTACTACTACTACTACTACTACTGCTACTAGTACTACTTCTACTACTACTACTTCTTCTACTACTACTACTACTACTAGTACTACTTCTACTACTACTACTTCTTCTACTAGTACTACTACTACTACTACTACTACTACTACTACTACTACTACTATAACTACTACTACCTCACCTACTTCTAATATTGAGAATACTGCTACTACTCCTACTGTTATTCCGCATTTACTAGTATTGTATAGTATCATTGAACATGTACTACATCTATTTATATTGCTGCTGCTGCTGCAACAACTTATCCTCGTAGTAAGAGCACTACATGTATGCACGTACTATACCTATATAACACAACTAACACAACAGTGTGTGTGTGCATTTTACGGCAGTTGCAACCACAACTGATGATTCGTCTACCACTACGATAGAGAGACAGGATCCACCCATCGTGCCCATAATGCCATCTTCTAGAGCCCCATCTTCCACAACCATGGCAACAACATCTTCCACCACTGCATCACCTACTACCACTACAGAAACTGGTAAATAGCTTTTACTATGAATACTGCTGCTACTACTGCTTCTAATACCACTACTACTGCTACTACTACTACTACTACTACTACTACTACTACTACTACCACTATTACTTCTTCTACTAGTACTACTACTACTATTACTACTACTACTACTACTACTACTACTACTACTACTACTACTACTACTACTGCTGCTGCTGCTGCTACTACTACTACTACTACTAATAATAATAATACTATAACTACCACTACCTCAGCTACTACTCATATTGAGAATACTGCTAATACTCCTATCTACTACCCCGCATTTACTATTGTACTGTATCATTGAACATGTGCTACATCTATTAATACTGCTGCTGCTGCTGCGACTACTAATTATAATACAGCACTGCTCGTAGTAAGATATCTACACATATGCACGCACTATACCTGTATGACACAACTAACACATCAGTATGTGAATGAATTGTACGGCAGTTGCAACCACAACAGATGGTACGACTACCACTGCGACAGAGAGCACGGATACACCCATAATGACATCTTCTACAGCGTCATCCTCCACAACCATGGCAACAACAACTTCTACCACTGCATCACCTACTACCACTACAGAGACTGGTAAGCATGGTAAGTAGCCACTTTTAGTATGAATACTACTACTACTACTACTACTACTACTACTACTACTACTACTACTACTACTACTACTACCACTACTACTACTACTACTACTACTACTACTACTACTACTATCATTACTTCTTCTACTAGTACTACTACTACTACTAATACCATGAATACTATTCCTATAACTACTACTACCTCAGCTACTACTAATATTGAGAATACTGCTTCTAATCCTAACTGCTACTCCACACTCACTATTGTATAGCATCATTGAACATGTACTACATCGCTTATTTTTTCCAATTAAGATCGGAATTCCTTGATATCGATGGCAATTCATGTACTTCATTTTACCTTTCCTTTTTGACCAAACAACATTTCTCAGGCTATACCGTTCTATGTGGAAATGTAGAAACTATAACCGAAAAATAGAGTATATAAAGGAAAAGTTGTAAATGTGTACAGTGTTTCGTCAACAGCTGCTACCACCAACAGTGATGGGATGCGCTCTACATCTGGCACCCCCGCCACTACAATTGAGAACAGCCAAGCTAATATATCTCTGGGTAAGGATAAAGATCATGGTGTGTCATGTCTTCTATTGAACCCTTTGTGAGCCTAAAATGTTTGTGGGAGATTCGAGTTTGCGTTACTTGATAAAATACACAAACTAATTGTTTATGCAATGCTAAACATTTCGATAATAAACCTTTATCTTGATAAAGGTGTGTTACAGAAATGTTGAGCATAGTATCCTCCTCCTGCGCATTGATTTTGTTTGCACATTTAATATAACGTTACACAACTTTTTGTTCCCTCTCAAATTATTCCCAATATCCAAATGAACATTAGTTTTAATCTAAATATATTTTCGTTGGAAATTGTGTTTTTCTTTTGCATTTAGCAATTATTTAGCTGTGACCGGTGGGGGTTCGTATGTTTATCTACCTTTGTTGTTCAATTAAGGCTAATGAAGTGATCGTGAAAATGTATATACATATATCTTCATCCCTTCTATGAATATTCATGTGTATTCTAGGAACGTGATTGGTCAATTGATGCTCACTGTATATAAAATAATTCCACAACCTCTGCCTCAGCTCCGGATAGTTTTAACTGTTTTTTCCGGCGGAGCACTGCGCATGCTCCATTTACTATTTTCTTCCTTGGCAGTACGCGATACATTTCTTTCCAGCTGCTCTTTGCGTTTTAGCGGAAAATCATTCAGCGCGCAAGGGGAACTCTCGCGGTGTTGCGGACGAGGCGCAACTAGAATTTCCGTTGATTTGCCCCAGCCGCAGGAAATGAAAAAAAAAAAATGAATCGGGCTCCTACGTTCGGACCTTAGAGCAATATTCACGAAAAACATCCACGCCGAATTTGATCATTTTCTTCGTATTTCAAGTGTCGACAGCTGCAGTTAAGTCCTCAATAGTTTCCCCCTTTTTTTTATAAATATATATATTCGCCATGTTTCTTTACAATTTCGGTCGGTCGGATCTGAGCGGGTGTGAATTAGTGCACAGTGTATGCAAATCACCCATTTACCCGGGATGATCCGATATCGAGACAGAGGGAAAAGGGCGACTATTTTTGTTCTGTTTTTGTATTGCAAAAGGGATATAAAACAAATATACCAAGCATTGAGCTCGAAAGTATAGTATACAAATATACCAAGCTGTGAGATTGAGTAGTGGAAATTACCTATCTGAGGAGGGACTGACAAAATAGATTTTTTTCCGAGGGGCGAAGCCCCCGAGTAAAAAATAGTAACCTATGCCAGTCCCTCCTAAGATAGTTTCCATTATATTCCACATACTAAGAATATTGCTTTACTATTTTTTCCTCGAGGCGTACTATGTCAGTCCCTCCTCAGATAGACCACTATATAATATCACAGCTTGGTATATTTGCATATTTTATTCCACATACTAAGAATGTTGCTATATGATTGGTCAAGAGTTGATAACGTGATGAAGCGTATTTTTTTCCCATCTGATCACCTGAGAAGAAAAGTTCGTTACACTCTAAGTGATAGTATTTTTTGGTTTCGCTGATCTCTTCACTCCACTCAGTCTTAACGCGTGATCAATATTTTGAGTACGCGCGAAATAAAAGTGCGTTACACTCGGACTACCAATTGTAGCTCGGAGCAGACGACACCGCGGTGCGCGGTAATTACAAATTTGTGGTTATAGCGCGCTGCGCCGGGAGTGGGTACGAATGTACATGTACGTACATGTACGTACATGTACACGTAGCTTATATACAGTTCGTGTTTACCATAATCGTGTTTCATTCAAAATGGCCCATTAATCAGCACAACAGCAACATGATTCCGGTAAGTGAACTTCATCCTGTACTATACCGTAATGTTGTTCGTAGCCCCCTCCCCCCTCCGATAACCAGAACATGGTCTAACCATGGAACGTTAGATTTGGGTTATATTCTCGGTAGCCGCACCGACCAGAACGTTTAATTTCCTGGGGCTAGGGCAAATCAACGGAAATTCAAGTTGCGCCTCGGCCGCAACGTACACCGCGGGAGTTCCCCCAGCGCGCTCAACGATTTTCCGCTAAAAAGGAAAAAAAGTTGACTGCTCGCAGTCAAGACAAATTTTGTTTCCAGGTAGTGAGCATGCGCAGCAGTGCCATGGAAGAAAATATTAAACAGAGAAACAGAAGGCTCATCAGCAACTAACTAACAAAATACTCATGAGCTCATACAGTCGAGCATTACCAGCAATTTCAGCCTTCATTGAACATTGCTTATATATATATATATATATATATATATATATATATACAAATGAAAATAAATCAAATCAATAACAACAAAACCGCAGGAAAATAAGAGTTTATTCCATATTTCGGTCACAGACCTCTGTTAAGAGTGACCATGTGCGAAAACATATCATTAGAGTGACTGTAAATCTAATCGTGTATATTGTTATATCCCCAGCCGTGATCGTTGGACCAGCTGCTGGTGGGGCAGTCTTTCTAATCCTCCTTATCGTCCTCACAGTCGTGGCGGTAAGAAAATGCAGGTGAGAATGTTGTCATGAGCACTTTACACTTAATTTGTCAGGCAAACTCTTGTCTATGTAATTGTGATTAATGTGTATCATGTTAGCAGTCATGCATTCATGGCACATAAAAACTTACATGAAAATTCCAGTCCAAAAATATGTTGCTCTCAAAAATACAGACTATTGTCAGCAGCACAGCAAAAGAAGTTTGACGACAATAATGATGACTAATGATTTATTTATGAATGACTTAGTTTAATGATACGGAGATTGACACGCACGCTTGTTTAAAATTATTCTGCATTTGGTATGACTGTACTGAATATTCACCGTCATTCTTAAGAGTCTGCAATTACATCAGCATACATCTCTGGATAGATTGCAGGCATAAAGTTAGGTATGTCTGTCAGCGTCATTTTGTGTCTGTCTTGAAAAGCCTCCAATTGGGACTGCGATGCACGGCAGGCAAGCCAGGTCTAGAATGAGATACCAGACATGCCAGGCGACTGCTTGTAAAGTGCCACCATTTAATTATTGCTTGCAGACCGCCCTCTGGCAGGTCGCTTTGAGGTAGTGGAACTTTCCCTATCTTCATGATGCTTAGCTAGCTGGAGAAATTAACAAGCATTGAAAACCTTATCGGTTATACATGCAACTTCTTGCCAATGGTAATGGAAGAGATAGTTGAATAGAGATGATCGTTTATTTGTCTTTTGTCGCCATGGTTACAGATCCAACAGGGAGCCGGGCCGAGTCAAGGTCGTTCACGACAGGGATTCGTGGGCCATGTACAACGATAACGACGATAACCTGTATCACATGCCTGATGAAGATCACGCAACCAATAATTCATCACGAGGAGTCGTTAACACCGTTGCCCAGCACTTCCCAGAGGACGTGAATGGACTCTACGCCTCGGTGGACGAGACGGGGCCGAACGACATGAAGAACATCCCTCTGCATAATATGTACGCCAAGCCGAAGAAAGAGAAGAAGCCGGTGGCGACTGGTTATGGGGATCTGTACGCGAAGCCCTCGAAAGCTCGGCCGGAGCCGGAGGGCGGCGAGATATCGGATGAGCCGTCGTACTTCGTCCTCGAGAGGGACCGGGCTCCGGCTCCGGCTCCGGCTCCGGTCCCAGGCCCGGGTCCCAGAGGCTCGACTATTAAACCCGCTGAGGGGCTCAGGGTGGCCTTGCCAGCTGAACAGGAGAGCTACTCCTTGCCCATGGATAAACACAGGGCTAGCCGAGAGTATGATTCAACCAACATGGTAGAAAACGAATTGTACAATTAGGAACATGAACAGCGAAGTAGTAGTTTTTTCCTCTGCCCCATAACACAAATAGTAGATTCCAAAAGCAACTTGTCAATTAATTCCAAAGTTGCTTTATTGCAATATCTGACCGCATGGTTTTACAATCAATTGTTTAGTTACAATAGATCCACAAAAGCTACGTTAATTATCAATTGCAACCAACACCGATATGTTTGAGGTACGGTTTTCGATAAATACTAATCGTATTACCGATAGATCAGTCGTACGGTTAAATGAATCGATAGTATCCTTTTATGATATGGGTTTTGTTCTATGCTCTAGATATATATTTCCTTAAATAATTATGAAGTAGAGAAAACAGTGAAGAAGGTGAACAGGTGGTTTAAGTACTCTGCTTTTCAAGATAATGGAATCAGTTATCATGTGTATAACAACGTTTACAATGGTTTTGTACTGACTATCTTTATACCTTCTTTGATATATATTGCGCTTTATTGGGGATGTTAAATAGTACCTTGTATTTGTCTTGACTGTTAATGCAGAGTGAAATGCACAATTTGTATACAACATTTATATCAGAAGCCACGGGTGTACATTCTTTAGACAGCTTTCGGAGGTTTTCCTAGTTCATTGTGTTTACTCAGACTACCAATAACGTCTACCTTTTATACGCCAAAGAGGCATTCTTGCGCATGAAATACACACAGAAGCCAAGGAGCATGGATTGGTTATCATGTTATTTAAAACTTGTACAATGATTTATGCTGATTTGTTTATATACCTTTATTTCATGTAGTGCATTTTTGGGGGAGGTTAAATGATAACATACCGTTTTTTTTTTGTTGTCTTAATAATTGAAGAAACTTATACAACACTTATATATAAAAAAAACAAAACGCTCTTTTATATTTCAAACAGCATGCATTTTTTTCAAAGCTAGTTTGTTTACTCAGAATATCAATTACGTCTACATTTTAACATTTTTCATGCGCTTTTAAGGTATACTTGCACATGTAATACACGCAAAAGCCAAATAGCAGAAAGTTGTTGGTCACAGAAAGAGTTAATGTGAATATCGTTATTAATTATGAAAAATGAGTTAATTGCACTTTGTAATATCTCTCACCATGCAAAAACTTCAAGAAGCGTATCAATATTGTAACCCGGGTGTGCAAGAGCGTGTGTATGTGTAAAATAGTATGAATAAGCTATAATATGGCTATATGATAGATGTTCCGAATTGATAAATCATTTCAATAATGTATTTCAAAATATGTATTGTATAGTACAAGATTTGTTATTAATACGTCGCCTTCTAGTATGAAATGAAATCTTCCACAAGGTAAATGAATACATGACATATGAAGATATTGGTTGAAGGCTAACATTAAACGGAAATGCTGCAATACTTCTTGTCTCATGCAGGCGTTATTCTTTTCGGAGAAGTTAGGAGAGAAATAGGGAGAGAAGGGGAGAGAGACAGACAGACAGACAGACAGACAGAGAGTTAGAGTCCGAGAGGGGTAGACAGAGAAATAGAGTTAGAGTCAGAGAGGGGTAAAGAGAGAGAGAGAGAGAGAGAGAGAGAGAGAGAGAGAGAGTCAGAGTCAAAGAGGAAGAGAGGCAGAGAGAGAGAGGGGGAGGGGGGAGTGAAATATAAAGAAACGGGATATTGTGTATTAGGAGGGTAAGAGCAATTTACGAGTAATTTCAAACGAAGTATTTGACGAAAAGTAGATAACTTATAAGAACAATAAGTAATGCAAATATTTCCCAGGTGCTGTGATTACCTCACATATCTATTTTTTAGGTAACATACGCTATGTATGCTCTCATAAACACGACACCGAAAATGTATACATGTTGGAATGATTGAACATGTTTAAAAACAGTAGTGAAGTTCTTAAACTGCGCTATCATCAAATTTACCGTTTACAACAAAAAAGGACAAGACAGCTTTTGTTAGTATTATCAGGAGATATAAATAGCAGTGAATAGGTTTCAACCAGGATTAACTGTAGATGGTGTATCTGCCTGTCCGGGTATGTGCTACAACTGGTTTTGTTCATTTAACTTCCTCAATTGAACACACGCATTTCTATGTGTCGGTAGTGCAGGGTGTTTTTAACACAAAATGTACCATTATTTTCCTGCACACTGCCGTACCAGCCTGTACACTATTGATGGTATTATTGTACAGAAGGAGGCATCATGTATGAATAGATCACGAGAATCACAACAAAGCATCGAGACAGAAACGAACTACTTGTTTAGGGGGGAAACGGGAATTTACATGCATGATATTAATACCGTGATATTAATACCATGAATTCATACGATCACATTCCTCGACGTGGAACGAGATTAGTTGTCAGAAACGATGCCAAATTTGCTATTCATGAGAGTTGCATCGTTGTCACAACTAAGTATAATGGATCTGTGATCTAAAATTAAACGATTGGTCCACCTTCTGGAGCAGAAAAGGACATTTTTTTGTTTTTAATATCAAATAAAAGTACTCAATAGCAATTGCGCTATGTCAATATACAAATGATGCACAGGTTTGAGTGGGTCAGTAGGAATTGTGTACACAAGGTAGCTCTGAATTGCCTGAACCCACGAGGCGAAGCCGAGTGGGTTTCGGGCAAAATTCAGAGCTACCGCGTGTACACAATCCTACTGACCCACGAAATAAACCTGTGCATCATCTGTTTTATAGAATGGGCCCCAAAATCTAATAAAAAACGGAAAAATCTCTGTCAACCTCATTTACCGGATGCATGGAAAAATCATGCGTCCGGTAATTACCGGATGCATGGTTATGACAAAATCATGCATCCGGTAATTACCGGATGCATGGTTATTGACCAATCAGATTGCAGAGATCCATCTTCAACATCAATGATCATCAATGATTGGAATCATCAAAATCTGCCAAGACTAAAAATTATTGACTTTTCACATAGAGAAGTTTCCAAATAACACAGCTAAAATATGAGATGATTTTCTCCATAGACCATGTCAGGTGGAGAAATAGAGTCTGCATGTATAGAACTACCAAGTTCATCACGCTTTAATTTGATAACAATCATTTAAACGACGTAGTCATATCAGAAAAGACAGATTTACTGCGAATGTCCAGGGTGGCATTGAGTGCACAAATGAACGTATTCGCAATGCACGTTAGTGGGCAAATCACCGCAGCAACGTCTCACACAGTGCTGCGACAGCGTAGAATTCAGTCATGAGTTTGTCCTCTTCTCCGTTCGAAATATCTTCCAAATTTACATGTTTCACCTCTGCAAAGCGTTTATATGTAGAAAATTAGTATCAGATTCTTCGAGTTAAATTTGTACTCACTGAAAGCATCTGAATCGTCCAAAATTTGTTTCAATTCTTCATGTCACTTTATCGGAGGTTCTCGTGATTCGTGGGTGCCGCCATTAGCGTAAGCAATATTGGTATCGATCATGTTTCGTTTCGTTCGTTTCGTTTCATTTATTCATTTTCATTTCAATTAAAAACAATACATATATATACAAATTATAATTCAAGGTATATACGGTATAAGTCAAAATGAAAATAGGAAACTACAAATGAAGCCAAATGGCCTTGTGGAGGCGCAGTTCCCAGAACATTGTTACCAGTTTTTACCTATACACACACAAGAAGAAACAACAATAAGAAAAACAAAAAACATGTAAAATGACAAATTGACAGAATATGAATTTGAATACGAGATTGCTTGCATAACACAGAATGAATATATAGGTTTGCGTCAGTGATATTTAGATATAAGATGCTGCTTTAGATTTGTTTTAAATAAGGTTAATGACTTGCATGAAGATATTTCGGGAGGGATCGAATTCCAAATAACCGGAAAGTTGTTTCTTACCGATTTCAAGAAAATATTTGTTTTTACTGGCAAAAGATGAAATGAGTTACGGCCACGAGTATTATAATTATGGACATCATTATTCAAAATGAACATTCTTGATATATTTCGTGGAAGTATATTGTAAAAATAATAGAATCCTAGCAGAGCAATGGAATAAAAATATATGTCAAATATATTAAGTGTATTCACTTTCATAAATAATGGAGCAGAATGAGCAGTATAATGACAACCTAAGCATATCCGGAGAGCTTTCTTTTGCAATTTGAACAATTTATCCAATCTAGTATGATTGCTATTCCCCCATACAATAATACAGTAATTCAAATGTGACATCATGAACGCATTATATAATAGTATCAAGGCAGATGAAGGAAGTACTTCTTTTAGTCTATAGAGTATGCCAGTGCATTTAGAAACTTTACTTATTATATAGTCGATGTGTGTATCCCAATGCATATTACTATTTACTAGTACACCAAGAAAATTTACAGAGTCGACTTTAGACAAAGGAATATTATTAATTTTGAGAGTAAGGCCACATAGTATATTTACTAAATTACATGTCTTATTGTGAAAGGTAATATAATTCGTTTTACTAAGATTTAGCATTAATCTATTTGATTTAAACCACAGTGAAATCTTGTCTAACTCATCATTAACATTATTTTCTAAATCAACAGTATTTGGTTGCGTATAAATCAAAGTAGTGTCATCTGCATACATAATGTATTCAAATTTGTTGGAAGCTTTCTTAATGTCATTTATATATAACAAAAATAGCAAGGGACCAAGGATTGACCCTTGAGGTACACCATGAGTAATACAAGACACATCGGAACGGTTATTCTTGTACATTACATATTGGACTCTATTATTGAGATAACTATGAAACCATTGTAAGGGCACACCTCTAATACCATAATATTGTAGTTTTGATAATAATATTTTATGATCGACGATATCAAAAGCCTTGGACAGATCCATAAATATCCCTATAGCAAACTTATTACTGTTAATTGAGGAAAGAACTGTATCTTGTAACTCAACGAGAGCATGTGAAGTAGAATGGTTTTTCCTGAAGCCATACTGAGAATCAATGAGAATATCCTTTTTTAAACAGAAAGAATAAAGTCGATTATAAATACATTTCTCGAGTAATTTTGAAATGCAGGGCAGAACCGAGATTGGTCTATAATTACCAAATGTATGTGGGTCATTCTTTTTAAATACAGGAGTAATTTTAGCAATTTTTAATTTATCTGGTACAATGCCCGTTTTCAAAGAAATATTAAAAATATGAACTAAGGGATCAACGATATGATGTATTACCTTTTTTAACAAATTACTACTCAAATTATCAAATCCACATGCATTACTATTTTTCAATGTTTTAGCTACTTGCAATAGTTCATGCACAGATATGGGATTGAAGAACATACAATCAGGAAAATGATCATTAAGATATTGATTAAACATAGAAGAATGATTAGACGCTGAAAGCATTTCAACGGCATCCTTACAACAATTCACAAAATATGAATTAAATTCAGTAGCTATACATTGCCCATCATCAATACGTTTATCATCACATATGAAATATTCTGGTAGAGAATGTTTGGGCTTATTTAATAGTGAGTTAATTACAGTCCAACTTTTTTGGCATCATTCTTAAATTGATTCAATTTTTTACAATAATACCTTTTCTTAGCATGCTTTAGCATATTATTAACTTTGTTTCTTTGTTTCTTATACTTTCTCTCATTTGCTGCATTCTTTTTATTAATAAACTTTTTATACAAATTATTTTTCCTATTTATTGAACTTAGAATAAATTTATTAATCCAGGGCTTACGGATACGCTTCTTACATTTTTCCTTGACAAAAGGAAAATGTCTTTCAAATAAAATAGTAAGCCGGTGAATAAATAAGTTATAGGCTTCTTCGGATTTATGACAATTATAAACATAAGACCAGTCTTCTTTAATAAGATCATTTTGGAAATTTTGTATTTGATCTTGTGAAAATTTACGCAGAAAATGTTCATTTGAATCCTTACATGACAAATTATGACCTTTCAAAATGATAAATATTGGTAAATGATCAGTAATGTCAGTGCAAAAAGTACCGCAATGAGCATTTGAATCAATAACATTGGTGAAAATATTGTCTATCAATGTGGCACTGTTTATAGTTATACGAGTTGCAGTACGTATAACAGGTAATATACCGAATAAAGAATTAATACTGAGAAACTCATTTACATTACTTTCAGTTTTAAACAGATCAATATTAAAATCACCAGTTAAATAAATGTTTCGATGTTCATTATTTAGTTTACGTACGATATCATTATAAAAATCAAGGAAATGTGTCATATTTGAGCCAGGTTTCCGGTAGATTACACCGACTGTATTTTTCTTCTGAAACTGATCTACAAAGTCAATAAATAGGCATTCACAATCAATATCATTATCAGAACTACAAACTACAGCCGATTGTCTGGTAGTGAGGGATGAGCTGGTACTGGTCATTGTGATGATAATCCACGTTGTTGCAATGACAATGGGAGATGTCTGGTCGTTGTTCTCAGTTCAGTTGATGCCAACACAATGAAAATCACTGATTGTTGTAAGAATTTAATCAGGCAGACTTGTTCTCATGGTAAGAACACCAAGTTCATTGACGTCAGTGACATAAAAAAACAGTACGTGGGACATCAGCTAGAGAACTTGTATGTTGGAGTGAAGTTAGACCAAGCTTAAATCCATGATTACTCCATATAAATTTAACTTACTGTAGTTCCATCATGTCCATGGTGCTCAGCCTCCTTTCCTACACGATAATTTATACTCGAGTTCGTTGATTTTCCTCTAGAAACGCAGTTTAAAAGAAGAATTCTCCAGAGCAGTTGATGGAGTGATGATCGATGTCTATATTTATTGAAATCGTGATTTCGTGTATCTCGGTATCGCGATATCGTGTTGATATCGTGTTGATATCGCGTGCTGCCAGTAAAAAAAAATTACACGGCAATTACGGGTAATTAACCAATCAGATTGCAGAGATTCTGACACCCATTCTATAATATCATTAACAATATTCAGAGCGATATAAATGCAGTGTCAGTGCAAATGCCATCACATTACTCAAACATTCCCCGCATGCTCCTGTTACAAAAGTAATGCAATGATTGTCCTTTGTGACAGAAAAGTGTACCTTCACCGATATTGCATTGGAACATGTATTAACTGTACAACACACGTATAATGGTCTATCCAAGTAATGAAACGTATTACAATCTCAAGAAATGTACCGATTAATTTATTAAGCTAGAACAGGCCTTTTAGTTTAAAGAATAAAATCGGTTTGGAGATTTGATGTGGCTACGGAATCATTCAATAAGATCCATGTAGTAAAACATTGTCTGCACTTGATTTTGTGACAGATTGTTTAGGTCTCATTGGTTTTGGAACAAAAAAACAGTTACCAAATAGCTTAATATGTTGTAGAAAAGACAGACAGAATGTATCCTATTTGGCGCCCCACACGACAAAGAGGTATTGAATAAAAGAGAATGAATGGCAGAGGGTGGCGAGGTAAATCGCAAAAGCGAGAAGGTGGGGTAAAATAAATTAAAAAAGATGGAATACCTCGGGAGGTTAGATAGCCCAGCAGGGATTGAAAGAGTGGAGACAGAAAGTAAGAAAGGCAGTTAGAAAAAGAACAGCGACAGAGAGCAAAAAGTAAAAGAGAGGGTATAAGTTGTGCGTGTGTTTGTCTGTGTGTGTGTGTGTCGTGCGTGGGTGCGTGAGTGTGTGTGTGTGGATATGTGTGGGATGGGTGGGTGGGAGGGGGGGGGGCTTAGCTTAGTGGAGGGTAAGTGTATCATTTAAGGATCTCTCTGTACATGCCCTACCCTCTCTCTCTCTCTCTCTCTGTCTCTCTCCCCCCTCTCTCTCTCTCTCTCTCTGACTCTCTCTGTCTCTCTCCCTCTCTCTCTCTCCCTCTCTCTGTCTCTTTCCCTCTTTCTCTCCCTCCCTCTCTCTCCTTCTCTCCTTCTCTCTCTCTCTCTTTCTCTCTCTCTCTCTCCCTCTCTCTCTCTCCCTCTCTCCTTCTCTCTCTCTCTCTCTCTCTCTCTCTCCCTCTCTCTCCTTCTCTCCTTTTCTCTCTCCCTCTTTCTCTCTCTCTCTCTCTCTCAACTTCAATCATTATCTATGCATGAAAGTTTTCTCATAATAACACATGACACATACCCGTGTACATGGTGTACTTCGTAATTTCTTGATATACTTTTAATGAAATAACCTGGTGGAATTACTTGATAAATGCTGACTCAAATTCCACCACACCCCCCCCCCCCTTCGACACCGTAATCTTAATGGAAGCTTAAATGGAGGAGGAGAGATATAAAAGACTAATATTTCATTTTATTCATTGATTTTGAGCAGCCTCCTTTTACTTCGGTAATACATATCTATATCTATACAGTATCTAGATGCAAACTATGCTTTTATAACCTCACAAAGACATGTGTTTCCTCTTCCTGATTTTATCATTCCATAACCATTTGTAGACACAATACAACTGTCAAGCATAAAATAATCCGCATGTATATATAAACGTAATTACAATATAAACACAACAAAAAAGTAAGTCCTCCCCACCCCCACCCCCCTCCTAATAAACCAAAATAGCATAACTTTTGATCGAAAAGGTTTTGAACAAAATAATTTGGCAGGATTGTTTCTCTGTAGTTATTGACTAACTTCCGTGTGAAAACGACATTACTCCAAACAGTTATGCTTGAGTGAGCACACATCCAAGTCAAAATTGTCACTTTTCAAAAGTCACAAGGGTGATTGTTTATGGCGTTTTAACAGTACATTTTGGCATTTCTTGTGCAATTTTTGAAGTGTATTCACTTAAATATGACACGAAAATTCCTTCTCATGTTCAAATAATATGTCATGTTACATCTTTGTTAAAATAAAGATTTATTATTTCACAACAATAAAGAGTTTTTAAAAGTTTCAAATTCAAGAGGGATGAGTATATTTTAAACAGTGCTCACTCAACCAGAACAATGAATTAAGTGTCGGGATAGGTGTTAGTGCATCCAAAGATGGATGATATACGGTGAAAGGACGTAAATTATGCACCAGGAAATGGAATTCATTTAAAATTAATGTGACAGAAACTCAATATTACCCTTGTGACATTTGAAAAGTGACAATTTTTCCTTTAATGTGTGCTCATTCATGCATGACTGGGTAAATTTTCACACGGAAGTTAGTCAATAAGTTAAAGAACATTTCTGTCAAATTATATTGTTTAAAACTTTTTCGATCAAAAATTATGCTATTTTGCTAAGGGGGAGGGAGGGGGGGGGGTCTTACTTTGTTGTTGTTTTTTATAAGCAAATCAACGCCCAACATATACATAATGGCCATGTGCATATTGTAGCGTAATCATCACTCATGATCCTAATCAATATTCTATTTTATATGCTACATATACTGTTACATATACTTTATATGCATGTAATTGCTTAGGCCCGTTTGAGTTCACTATGATATTTTACCTGGATATGCATATGAAAAGAAGGAAACAACCGCACTGAACTGACTTTGAAAGTCAAACGTGTTTAACACGTATCTTATAATACGCTCTTTAGAATGTTGTAGCGTAATCGTCACTCATGATCCTAATAAATATTCTATTTTTTATCCATCATTAATATATTCTAGTTCGTTGATCGGTTGAAAGGGTGTCACATGACCACAAATAGATGAACTATTTGGAGGAAGAGAGCTCAGAGGGAAGAAAAGTACTATTTCCTGACGTCAGAGGGAAAAAATACTATTTCGTTACGTCACGTTAAAAATAGTCCTTTTTTTTCCCTCTGAGCTTTCGATATCCGGGTTGTCTGTGATCGATACAATTTACATCGATTCACCCCAGGTAAATGCGCGACACCCAAAATCTACGCGATACATTTCTTTCCAGCTGCTTTTTGGCGTTCTAGCGGGAAATTATTGGGCGCGCTGCCGGAACTCCCGCGGTGTTGCTGCCGAGGTGCAACTTGAATTTCAGTCGGTTTGCTCAAGCAGCAGGTAATAACAAACCATCTGAATCGGGCTCCTGCGTTCGGAGCTTAGAGCATGGGCACTAGTTCAAAGTCCATGGTAAGGATTAAATCAATTAACAAAGAATATATCAATGAAGGATATAAAAAAAAAATCACGATCTTTATTCGGGAACTTTGTGGAATCTGTTGGTTCCCTCGGTAAAGTGGAGGGCGTGCGATATCATTGTCTCTCGACCTGCGGTCTCGGGGAAATAGTACCGCATGCCCTCCACTTAACCTCGATGCAAATAGATTCCATGAGATCCCTCATGGTCATGAAATATTTGTATATTATATGCTGTTACATATACTTTATACACATGTAATTGTTTAGGCCTGTTTTAATTAACTATGAATATTTTACCTAGATATGCATATATAAAAAGAAGGAAACAATAACACAACAGAGTTTGAAATTCGAGCGTGTTTAACACGTATCTTATATCTTCTTTAGAATATGCTCACAATGTTAGGACTTTATTTTTTTCTTGTGCAAAATAAAGGCAATGTAGATATACAAATACAATTCCTATAATTCAATCACATGCGCACACATATGCGATTAATGTGTGAAGTCCGCGAGTTTCAAGGTAAGTGATTAACATGTTGAAAACCCGATTCATATTTATATTCTATTTTTTGTATTATGGTTGAAACATTGATGCCTTTTATCATATTGATTTTAAGTTGAATTTGTATTATTGTCATTTTTATATCACATAATTTCAAGTGATACAGCATATCATTACGACCATTAATCAGTATTAAAATTCGCGCATGAAGCATGATGTCAATTGTTGATTGTGAGCTTAAAAAACAATAATTTGTAACATTTTGAGTCGTATAGTTGGGAATAGTGGGAATATATTGCTGTATTGGTGAAATAACTTCTAAGCTGAATCAGCCAACCTCACTTTCGATAAAATGTCATAAATGTTATAACTGAACCTATATCATTAATATTTTTATTTGTCATGCTGGTAGCACAACTAAAATGCATTTAGCACAACTCGGCGTGTATCTGCCCATGACTTTGTGACAATAAAATTGAATATAATGTGCCTACAAATTGAAATAAACATGAGAACCACCAATACTTCTCCTATTCCGCTCCCGTGTAAATTGTCTATCGGGGTAGAGAAGGGAGGAAGGATAGAAGAGTAATCGATATATCGATATCGGTCATTGGCATTCTCTTTGGCAAAACATGAGCTTACAATCCGTACTGCGCAAGACCTAAGATGATGCTCTCGGGTAACCCAGGTTCTGATGCGTCATCTATTACAAGGGAACCATGGGATTCCTCATTATCGTAGTCTAGGTCTTCACCTCCCTGGTCATCAATGAGAGGAATACTCCGAGCTCCGGATTTCACGAGGGCATCCATTCCATCTGCCGTTTCTGTATCGGTGGCAGCAGCGGGAAGCTCGCTGGATCTGAGATTAAGATGATGACTCGAAGGGCCTAGACTTCTCAAAGCACACATCAACGTCGGAAGCTACTCGATGTGAAGGGTTTTGACCATCACTGGTCATGGTCGATGACGTGGCCATGTTAGCAGTCGTATCATCTGTGTTATAACGAATGCATTCATCCGTTAGGAAATCTTCATTTTCATCCCCTATTTGATCAGAGACGCCATTTGTGGATGAAGATTGAGCATAGGCCTGTGTTTAGTCTCTGCAGTTAAGTGTATAGTTACTAGTAATTACCTCATCAACTTTGCCTTTACGTATGCCAATGGTATCATCCTCATCTACGTTGTGATCATTGACGTTAGTGAAAATAATCAATGACGTCACCAGCGAGGCAGGACGTGTGGGTCAACATCTTCACCGCAATCAACATCATTGCTGCTGCAGTTATCGCTAGGTGTTTCACTTTTCTTCTGCACTATGCTGCGGCTAACGTCACCAGTGCTGCATTTCCCTATTACATTGTCGAAAAAAGAAACGAGGGAAGATTTAGTTTCAGTGACACAACGAGTGGAAGCGAAACTTGTCAATGTGACATTACTAGATTCATATCCACCTCTGCACTCACCACTGCTCACCTCGCATAACTGATCGCTCTCCACCTCTAGCACCGTCGTTTGCGGTTGATATGATTTCCAACTCAATACCTTGTGCATCAGTGTTTGTTGACAACCGACATCCAATTTCTCATCGTGGAGCTCTCTGGGTCTTTCCGGTTTGATGGTGTGAAGCCATGGTACTACGTCATCCGTGTGTGTGCGTTATGATACCGTGTCTGTTTGATTCATTTGATAATGGGTCGCTCATCCTGCAGGGAAATATTTATCTTACACCCAACACTCAACCTCGGAAGCTAGTCGATCTGATGGGCGTAAGTCACCACTGGTCGTGGTTGATAACATGGCCATGTTTGTAGTCGTGTCACCTGTGGAATAACTTAGGTCCATTGGGCAGTCTTCCCATTCACTCCCATCTTGATCAGAGGCGTCTCCTGTGGACGCGAAATGAACGTATGGGTAGTTTCTGCCGTCAGGTGTGTGGTTAATGTTAATCCGTTCGTCAGTTTTGTCGTCTCGTATCCCAATGGTATCATCTTCGTTTACGTTGCTCTCGTTAACGTCAGTGACATCACCAAGTACGTCATCATCAAGGCGCGACTGTTGGCCAATGTCTTCACAGCAATCAACATATTCGCTGCTGCCGTCGTCGCTAGGTGAGCTGCTTTCGTTTTGTATTGTGCTGTCATCAGTGCCGCATTTCCCCAATAGATTATTGAAAAACGTGAGCGAAGATGTTCTTTCAGTAGTAGCAGGATCGGATGTTGCATTTGTCCGCCTCGTCAGATTGGTGTTGCCAGATTCAGGTCCATCTTCACCACGTTGACTTTCTCCTAATATGGCTGGACGACATTCACGTACATCACCGTCGCTTTTTACTGAAATGGAATCCAAATCAACTGTTTGTACACCGGCTGGACTTATTGGGCTAAGACCATCACCTTGCTGTTTTTTGACAGCTAACAACCAGTTTTTCATCATATTTCCCATGGGCTTCTTCGGGGCTTCTCTTCTTGATGGAACGATGTCATGGTCTATGTCATCTGTTTGCGAAAGTACAGAGATCATGTGTGGTTCCTTGATGTGATTATTGATTTCCTCGTCATGCAAGTGAAAAACAGGAGATTTTAAATACCCAGCACCCAATAAGTCGTCGTGGCATGTTTGCCTCCCATTTAAACTCTTTTGATCCGCACCCCTGATCTCAATCCATCCCAACGCCTTTATTCCTGACATGTCAGTGTAACCCTCGGAAGAATGCTCCTGTCTAAGTCGGCATCGATCCTCTTGAATAGCTGGAACATGTTGACGGATATTAGGTTCATTTACAAGGATGTGCATGTCATGTACCGGGCTGGTTTTCCTTACTATTCCACAGTCGGTTTCAGCTGGCGAGTCGGAATAGAAATACTTGTGGTGACGACTTTCCACAGGGCTTGTATCTCCGCTTCTTTTAAGAACGTAATGTCCATAACCCTCAGCGGTTGCAGTTATTCTAAGATTCCTACGTTGCACAAATGGAATGGGTAGGCCCTCTCTGTGAGCTAGCTCGTGCATGGGTATTTCCTGTCCTCTATGTTCCTGGCCCCCCGATCCGCTCGCCCGATCTTCTCTGCCGAATAATCCATGAATTTCGGCCTCAGCGCTCACTGTAACGCCGTGTCTATATCTCCGTTCAGTAACAGGCGTTGGTAGCCGTGCTCTCTCGTCCATCACGGCCAACTCCATAGGGTACAATCTTTCTGCTGCAACGTTCAAGCGGGTAGTCCCGGGTGCTATTACTCCTTCGCGATGCTTCGGCTGATCCATATACTCGATATGCTCCACAGTCTCGTCTGGTTCGTTCAACGATGTGAGTCGGGTAGGCAGAGTAGGATTGAAGTGCCCTCCATCGAAAGAGGGCGTCCTTGAAGGGACGCCGTCAATCGCTCGTGTTTGTGAGCTTGTGTCGACTTGACCTCTTTGCTTTTTACTGGTGACAACGAACATGTAAAGGAGGGAAAATGAATGGGAAGATGGGGCGTAAAATAGGAAGAGGGTACAGATATTATGTTCGCACTCTTTTCATTTAGTTATCAAAATTGTTATCATGTAAACGTTACCGAGGAATAGTCAGATTCCTATTTCACTTACTGCGTGTAATGTGCAGTGGACTCTCCTTCAAAGCTGTATATTTCTATGTTTTTCTTTTAATTCTATTGTTTCCTTTCTTCCTTTACTTTGTTCCTTTTTTGTGGGCATGGTGTTGTGCTGACGAAATTAGAAAGGTAAGAACTTCTTTAAAAAGAGTGTGGCCTATTAAAGACATAACAACCGTCAGGAAGAAGCAGCACACCCTACCGATAACGTGCAAAAAAAAATATCAATCAAATCATTAGTAGCATTTTTTCACGAAATATTAGATCATAACATTTCATCCTCCCAAATCCCTTTATTCTCAACATAGCATCTTCAGTCCAGTATGACGCCCAATAACAGAACAAATGATTAAAATCATAATCAAATTAAACTATCATCGCTATATTGCACTTCATACAGTCTTTAAATTTTAGATGTTATACTTTGGAAAGACGGTGGAACTGTGTGTGTTGTAGTCCACTGCCTGGACGGTTTTAGTTGAAGCGCTGTATACGTACATACGCATTGCGGACACGCACAACTATATGTATTTGTCTGCCCTCCACTTTCTCAGCTACTAAAACCTTTTTCGCGGGCGGACAGATTCGTGGAGTCGCGCAATCAGTGGTCTGGCGCGGTGTGCGTACTATGTGAATCAGTGGCGTAATGTGTGTGAGTGAAGAGGCGGACGATAAAATACGGCCAGTATCTGGACTATGTGTGTTGTGCTTTTAGCAGCAAACTACAACATTTCACATCGCTACCTGGCTAATATAGTTCAGAATAAAACAGCCTCAAGATCTATCTCTGTGAGGGTGCTTGATGCATTATGCTGTTCCATTTTCCGTGCTACTTCAACAATATGTTTCAACTTTCGATAGGACAACCCAAAAAATAATTATGGTCCTTACCAATGTCTTTTGTGCCGTTGACGTAGGCCTACCACAATTCCAACCAAAGCAAGACACAAGACAGGAATCGCTACAACAGCAGCAATGGTGATAATTGTGGGATCTACAGAAACACACGCATAAATATGAATAAATTTTAGTAGACACAGACACGCAGAGGACAATACTAAACACAAAAAAGTAGCCCCCCCCCCCCCCCCAACAAAATTGCATAACTTTTTATCGAAGAGATTTTGGGCAAAAAAAAAAATTGGCAAGATTGTTCTTTAAATTGGCGACTAACGTCTGAGTGAAAAACACATTAATCCAATTAGTCATGCATGAGTGGGCCAATATTGAAGACAACATATCACTTTTTGAAAGTCACAAGGGTAATTATTTATGCCGTTTTAAGTATACATGTTGGCATTTCTTGTGCGATTTTCAAAGAGTTTTCACTCAACCATGACATGGAGATGTCCTCTTATGTTTACATGACAGGTTATGTTACATCGTTGTCAAAATATCCACAGTTTGATATTTTTCACGAAAATAAAGGGTTTTTAAAAGTTTCAAACTCAAGAAAGATGAGTATTTGTTAAACGGTGCTCACTCAACCAGACCAATGGGTGAAGTGTCGGGATATGTTTTAGTGCATCTAGAGATGGATGATAAACATTGAAAAGGACATAATTATGCACCAGAAATGGAATTCATCAACACTTCATATGACAGAATCCCATAATTACCCTTGTGAGGTAATATCAGATTTCGCTTGGGAAATTTTATGCTCTAAATTCATAACACATGGGTTTAATCGAAAGTCGAAAAATATTCTACTGACTTTTTTAATAACCGTCTGCAAATAATCATCAGAAAGTTAGACATTAATGACGAAATCAAAAGAAACCTAAAGATAACTTTCGAGTGATATAACTACAGTTGGCAGCAAAATTATTCAACCCACCTCTCATTTTTTACATTCTGTCATAATGAATAATATTGCAGCAGCAGATTGCTACTAAACCATTAAGATAGTTAGCAGACAGTTAATTACTAAAGAATACCGGAGAAAAAAAATCAAATTTTACTGCATAGGTCATCTGAAATTGCAATTTGCGCCCAAAAAGCATGTTGCAAAATTATTCAACCACCTATTTTACACACACGAAACGAATGCACAAATAATGACAATTTCACAGCCAGTGCATATATTCTGAGGTGAATGCTGATTTTATTTATCCTCCACCTGAAACCTGAACCTTTATATGCACAACTAACAAGTTGTAACATTATTCAACCCAGATGGGTGTGTCTTTTAGTACTTTGTGCAGCATCCATATGCTGCAATGTCCTCCTGCAGACGAGATGAATAACCTCTCACAAGCTTCTCACAACGCTCCTTGGGGGTGTTGGCCCATTCCTCTTGCGCACCTTGAGTGACCATCACAGTCTCCAGACCTAAACCCAAACGAGAATTTGTGGTGGGATCTGAAGAAAGCTGTTGCAGCATGTAGACCTACATGCATCGATTACCTTAAGACCATTGCGCAAGAGGAATGGGCTAACATCCCCAAGGAGCGTTGTGAGAAGCTTGTGGGAGGCTATTCATCTCGTCTGTAGGAGGTCATTGCAGCAAATGGATGCTGCACAAAGTACTAAAAGACACACCCATCTGGATTGAATAATGTTACAACTTGTTAGTTGTGCATATAAAGGTTCCAGTTTCAGGTGGAGGATAAATAAAATCAGCATTCACCTCAGAATATATGCACTGGCTGTGAAATTGTCATTATTTGTGTATTCGTTTCGTGTGTGTAAAATAGGGGGTTGAATAATTTTGCAACATGCTTTTTGGGCGCAAATTGCAATTTCAGATGACCTATGCAGTAAAATTTGATTTTTTTCTCCGGTATTCTTTAGTAATTAACTGTCTGCTAACTATCTTAATGGTTTAGTAGCAATCTGCTGCTGCAATATTATTCATTATGACAGAATGTAAAAAATGAGAGGGGGTTGAATAATTTTGCTGCCAACTGTATATCAACACTTATTAAGTGAAAAAAATTACATTTCTAATGAAGGCGATACAAAGACACCAATAATTGATATGGGCAAACAATAAACGGGTCATTCTGTAATATAGTATAAATATCTAATTCGATCAATAGTTATGAATCGGTGAATGAATAAATGTTTGAGAATACCCACTCAGCATGCATTGTATGTTGTTAGGGACGAAACGTCCATTTTCCCGACATGTACTGATCGGGTCGTTGTAGTTTAGAAGAAAACCCTCACTGCAGCTGTACGCCACTTTGGTCCCTGGGTTGTAACGCTCTCCTGGCGTCCCGTTAGATTTCGTCCATGCTGAATTTTCGGCAAGGATGCAGCTATCATCGATATCTGTAACCCAATAAAACATGTATACGACATAATATGACACTGTCGTTTATAAAATCGTTAATGTGTTCCAAAGGAACGACAAGAGCATATTTGCTATGCTGTTATTGCGCGGTGTCACTCGTCTTTACATCAGTTTTCGTTCATTTGAAATTATGTTCTGGTAACAAACACAGCTTTTTTAAATGATCAATTGGGATCTAAAGATACTTCATCTTTTTTTGCAGACGATGATAAAAAAACAGTGTTCATTTCGTTTATTCTGTGTCAACGCGGTTCTTTGACTTATATCTGTACGTATATCTAAAAAAAAATCTAAACACATGAACAGTTGGAGAAAAACATGCGCATTAAAAATATTTTGTGATCAGCTTGTCATCTTAAGACTGAGGTTCCAATTACACTGTAGTACATACTACAAACACGTACTTACCTTCAGACGGTGCCATTTGTCGTGATTAACAAGTTGCATATAGCACTGTAAGTTGCCAGAAACAATACGCATATCTGATTGTAGTATCTTTGATAACCATTTCCTCAACATCTAATATCTTGCGAACGTCATCAAACAATGCGTTGTACTTTATGACCATTTACTGCTGCTCAGTACATACATGCATGCATGGCTTCAAGATGTCATGCAATCCATCACGTAAACTGTCCATCCGCCCACAACACGATTAACGATGCTCGTAAGGAACCAGGCATTAACCAAATCTAATTGTTGATGAGTCATGTGAATATTGACAAAGATTATGACATTAAAGTGTAAGGCACAATAGCAATTGATATGCACTATTTTTTTTCCAGAACGGGGAATTTTCTTTATCAATCTTAAATAAGACTATGGCTACATTTCCACATTTTCAATACCGGTACTCGATACCAATATCAACTGTAATGTGAAGTATGAACATCAAAACACATGTTTACTAATACACGCTTGATTGATACTAGCTGGCTTTGTGGTGCTTTGTGTGTGTGTGTGTGGGGGGGGGGGGCTATTAATATTATTACCAATGATCTTACTGATACAAATATCATTCCCAATGCTACTGAAATAACGTTATCGATGCGTGTGTAATAGTCAATATTGTCATTTCAAATGAAACACAATGAGAAGAAGATCACAAGAACCGATAGCAAGGATAGTCCAGCTCAAAACATGCCGATGTGTAGCAAATCCAATACTCAGTAAGAAGTCGACATTGTAGTTACTGAACAATTACAGGCAAATCGCCTGGTATGGGGCCATTTTCACAATCATCTTTACTCATAACGTCCCCCTTCTGTGATAGCAACTTTTGTTGACGTCATTGTTGTACACATCAGACTAAAAGTACGATAGTGTAAAGTCCAAACCCCACCACACGGTAGGCAAAAAACAAGTACAAAATGATGAATGCTTCACACACACACACAAGGACAACCGCACGATTCCAATGGCCAGGTGAATGGTAGAATGGTAGCATATTTACAGTAAGTGAGATATAAACTGAATTTAAACCCAAAAAAAAGGCAGAAGGGGGAGAGCAGATATTTGAAGCGAGATAAAGAGAAATATGTGGTGCTTCAAAGAAAGGCTGAATGAGAGAGAGAGAGGGGGGGGGGCGGGGGGGGATGGAGAGAGGGATAATCAGAAGTAGGAAGGAAGTTAGAGAGAGAGGGAAAGAGAGGCAGAGAGAGAGAGAGACAGAGAGAGAGAGAGAGAGACAGACAGACAGACAGAGAGAGAGAGAGAGAGAAAGAGAAAAGAGTGAGATAAATCACTAAAAGATAGTATGGCGAAATGGAGAAAAAGAGACGGACAGAGAGGGAAATGGTGAGCACACGGGGTCACAAGGCAACTGCGTCAAAATGAGAGGAATAGAGAGTATGAAGAGATCGATGAGACACAGGGCGAGATATATGGAGGAATACTACAGCTCAAGGGAGAGAGAGAGAGAGAGAGAGAGAGAGGGGGGGGGGAGAGAGGGGGGGGGGAAACACAGAGAGACAGAGAAAAAGACAGACAGACAGACCATGGACAGACACAGGGAGATATATATATTTGGTGTGGGCGGGGGTTGAGAGAAATGGATTGTCAGAGAGGGAGACGTGTTAAAAATTATAAAGCAATACCTGACGAGGCGGTGCAGAATAGAGAGAGATCGAAAGGGAGAACAATGAAGAGAAAGGCTGAGAGAGATAGAAGGCTAAAAAGGCAGGCAAAATAAGAATGGGAATAGGCTACAATACGCAGAACACATATAGACTAGGGATGTAATAGTCTTTATCGTTGTATCGACTAGCATTTTCATTTTTATTTTCACGGCCAAGCCAAGTCGCCATAATCATAGTAATGGGAACCTTAATCTCAACCAATCCCGCACTACGTGTACCTCTACAATCCCCCCCCCCCCCCAACTACCACCACCTCTTCCCACACTCGAGAGCTTTTGCTCTCCTTTTTCTTATGTGTCTTTCCCCCCCCCCTCTCTCTCTCTCTCTCTCTCTCTCTCTCTCTCTCTTTCTCTCTCTCTCTCTCAATCTCTCCCTCCCTCTCACTCTCACTCTCTTACCTTTTCATTCTATATATTTTTTTTTCTTTCTCTCTGTCTCCCTCACACACCATTTCTCTATCCATCCTTATCGTTATCCCATACAAACTATACGATTTATGTCGTACACGAGCCAGCAGTTAGTTCGGTTGTTCAAACCATAAAACCAATGCCACTGATCACATATTTATCTATCATATCCCCTTCCCCTCCCCTTCCCCGCGAAAGTTCAATATTCGTTAGCTGTCTTTATATTCCACATACTAAAAATGTTGCTATATGATTGGTCAAGAGTTGATTACATGATGAGGCGTAGTTTTTCCTATCAGATCACCTGAGAATAAAAGTTCGTTACACTCTAGGTGATAGTGCTTTTTGGTTTCGCTGATCTCTTCACTCCTCACAGTCCTAATGCGTGATTAATATTTTGAGTACGCGCGAAATAAAAGTGCGTTACACTCGGACTATCACTTGACATCTAACGCGTCCTAACGCGCGTCCTAATGCGCGTCCTAATACGCGTCCTAATACGCGTCCTAATGCGCGTCCTAATGCGCGTCCTAATGCGCGTCCTAACGCGTGTTCCCCATGGCAGCGGCTCGGGGTTATGGAGATGATTAAACATTACTTTTTTACGTCAAATTGTCATTTTTGGTATAGATAGTTGGTTTCAGATGTGGAATATAAAGCAAATAATCAACTTTTGGTTTCAAGCAATGAGACGACCTATCACTTCCTCGGCGATCTGAATGTATACGCTATCTTTCCTCAGCTGCGCTTCGGAAAGATAGCTACATCCAGATCGCCTCGGAAGTGATAGTTCGTCCCATCACCCGCACCAACGCTGATTATTTGCTTACTATTTGAGGTACCCAAATGTGTTTCGTGTAAACAAACTGTTGACACTCTTGAACAATAGTTTACAATTTGAATCAAGATGACAGTTACATATCATCAGGTCAAAGGATGTCAATTTTCTCAGAAGTAGCCTTCCTGACATTTTATCAATGATTCCGTTTTTGTTATTTTTCGTGGAATATTTGATGAGACGGGAAATCATCTGTTCTTCGTATTACACGTTCATTTTTTATTTGCACTAACAATTTTGACGGTGAAATGTGAATCGGTAATCTGTTGATATTATCATTAATACCAGGCTTCATATCACTATGAATATGGTTAATGATATTCCTATAGCGCAATAGGTTTCAGCACTGGAATCGAAAATGAAGAAATGTAGCTTTAATATAATCAAACATTCTTAAAATGCTGTTTCCCGTTCCTCAAGGCACCAAAATTATTGACATTGCCGCTCCTTAACATTGTAGTCGTGACAAAGAAGAAGCATCCATGTTGATATTCCTTCCTACAATGTTAAACTTAGTCAATAGACTTTACTCGCCCAGCATTTTTTCATTGCTTTTTCGCAGCACCATTTTAGCTCAGTGGATAAATATACAGCGGAGCACCTCAGCCATACTATTGTAAAGTCTGTATTACATATGTATTAACCACAGGCGACGTTTGCAATACGCCCCGGGTTACCTATAGAGGAAATGATCTTTATACAAATTAGAACCAGATGTTCGAGTTGTTTCTTGCGACTTAAACTGTTGTTTACACATCATATGTAAGTGGCGAATGATTATCGGTTCATAATCATGGAAGGTAAGCACATGTTTGTGGTATGTAGTTATCAGAAACTAAGTTACTAATTATTAGTTTGTCGCGCAAGATTTAACATGTGCAATGTTTTCTCCAAACGACGTTCTGTGTATACCTGATATAGATCTACGTACCACTGTAAATGCAAGCAAATATTGCTCGAAAACTTCACCCTGAATAAAGGGATTCGAAAATAACTTTTTTTTTCAAAGTCTCAGTTAGTGAAATGTTATTGTCCATTGTTGTTTTATTAACGGTTTGGTTGAAATCCTAGTGTACTAATGGCAAACCCTTGACATGCTTGGAATGGCAAATTCATTTGAATATGGGAATATTAGTTACTAATTCAGATTAATCATTTGCCTCAATATATTCATGACTTACTTTGGACCACACTGAAATGCCTTGCAGTGACATTAATTATGTTGCAATTGAATTGTGTAATGTTTCTTTATAGACGAGTGGCTGTATTTTATGAATGTTCATACATCTATTGATATCAATCTACACATGTAATGTTCGTCAAGCCCATGTAATGCAGGTAGAAGGCAAATGTCAACTTAATTATTGTTTTATTCATTCATATATTCATTTGTGGAGGATAGAGGTACTACTTTGACTTTATTATGACACGTGTTATTGTGTTACAGAATGCACTCTGGCCAAACACCCATCGTGGACGAAATCTAACGGAACACCAGGAGAGCTTTACAAACCAGGGACCGAAGTGGCCTACAGCTGCAGTGCGGGTTTTCTTCTAAACTACAACGACCCGATCAGTTTATGTTTAAGCACTGGTGATTTCTTCCCAAACGACATGCAGTGCTCTCCGAGTGGGTTTTATTCGGAATTTAAGTTCTCACCGGTTCACATCCCATATGATATTGTTTTTGCATTAATTCTCAAAATAAGATTTGGAAATTATACTTATTTACCCTATACATGATTGCCTGCATTTATTCAGGTTTCTTCCTGTGCATTGTATATTTCATTGTATCTACTTCATTCATAAAGCTATGCGTCAATGCGAAGCATTTTTTGTTAATATATTTATCAACTATAACACTTATATTCTTTTTCTTTGTGAATTATTTATAAATTGATCGAGGTTATACTATCATAAAACCTGACTTATTTTTGGAGAGCTTTATATGAAAATAAGAAAGAACAAGGGAAAGGTAGTGATAAGAAGAAAAATGCATCACTAGATTTAAAAATATCATTAGTATTTATTAATAACAGTAACGTTTAAATGAAAAACAAAATAAAGTGAAGGTAGAAAAACAATAGCAAAACAGAAACATGACAATAAACACGAATAAAAGATAAATCAGAAAACAATAGAAGAAATAATGACAGTAAGAACTAGAGCACAGGCAAAAGCTCAAAGAAAAACTGTTTTCTTTGTATCCGTGTTTACTAAAATTGCATTGTGTTTACATTTTTATTTCTGCAGATCATGCCAACCTTGCTGGTGCTGTCGTGCTTGGCATCACATGTCTTGCTGTATTCGGATTAGTGACACGATACCGATGCAGAGGACACTGGTAAGGATCTTTTTTTTTTTTATCTATGCATGTCACTTTCTGTTTTTGTACCAAACAAAAGATTCACAGTATGTACAAATGATTACATGATTAGAAAACTTAACATAACTTAACATAACAAAAGAGAAATTGCTGGAGAACATAATGGCAAAAAAATGAGAAACAAATCAAATACTTTACAAATAGATTTTAGGTATGCATTCAGTAGTGAAGATAGAGTGCTCCATCCTGCTAATAAATGAAAAATAAGTCAGAAAAAAAATCAATTATTGCTCAAGAGTGAACCTTCGAGACAAACAAGATATGCCGGTGACACCAACCCTACTACAAGAAAAAACAATTAATAGTAGTAACCTCACTGACAATCGGTAGTGTTAAAAAAGCATCGCGTCAGCTCTCAGGAAGTCCTACCAGGGCCCCAAAAGGTACAATCTTGGATGTCAACCTTGAAAAACAAGACTTGGCATCTACGGGCAGTATTACAGTGTAAATACATTGTTTTACATTAAAAACATCAGTAAGCTTGGTATCAGCATGAGCTTGGTAAGGGTCGTGCGTGTAGTGTAACCCTTTAGAACTGAACATTAAGGGAAATAATATATAATATCTCTCCTCACAACAATATAACTTGAATGTGAAAATAATTCAACAATTCAAAGACATGCTATGCTAGACTAGTTAAAGAGTTTAACTATTCTGTCTCTCTATTTCCCATTCTGAGGACCTTACAATGGAAGCTATCCAAAGAGTGAAGTTCAAGTATTGTTGTCTTTCATTCGAAACAGTCAATACGGAGCTCTATCTTATTCATTACCCTGAGCCGAGGACTAAACACGTTTAACCACTCGTTTGATCCCCAGACCCCCCAAAAGTATGATTCAAAAGAGATTCTTGTTCGTATTGTTATCCAACTGTATTCATTAGTCGTTAAACTAGTTAACCTTTAATTGTCCACTTGGTTATTGTTTGAGAAGCGCTGTGGTATTTTTAAAAGCACGCCCTAACAGGACATGGTTTAGGGCTGGGGTGGGAGGAGAGGGAGAGTTGTAGCCTAGGTACTAGGCTGTGAGGTGCACGGACACAACCCAGTCTGTTAACAACTATGTCTGGTAACATAGACTACGCCCTAATGACGTCATAGCTCCTCTGGCTTTTGAAGAGCGAATATGGGATTGGGGCATCGCCTGTGCTACCAGACATAGTTGTTTACAGATTTGGTTTTGTCCTTGTACCTCACAGCCTAGTACCTAACCTAGGAGAGTTGGTGCGTATATTAGTTTTACGCAGCAGTTTGTGAAAAGTTTTTCCTCATTGTGCTTATATTACATGTGCTTATATATTTTTAGTTGTTTACATGTTTGGTATAGTATCTTTTCGCAGAAAACCATTGCATGATTTAGTTGGTAGGTCTTGTAAGTATGTTCAAGTATAGAGCGCCCTTGTCAAGCAGCTCTGTAACTCAATACGCCTACCCTGCATTATTTTACCTATCAATGAATAAGACATGAATGAAAATTGAGTAACTGAATGGAAAAGTGTAATTGTAATTTAAATTATAGTGACTGAATCACTTAAAGTCGAGTTTTGGACGGATCGTATTATCACGCCTATTCGCACTAGAGTACAATGTGCAAACGATATACCGGACGCGCTTATTTCGTTTGTTTGTTTTCTCGTGTTGCCGAGCAATTTTGATAAAAAAAAATGAGCCGGCTGTTATCGCTGCTCCAGATAATTTGACTATGGCATTATTATATTGGACTGTAAAAGATTCTGACGTTGTGGGCACCGCGGGGGTGTTTTTATGTCGTCCCCCCCCCCCCTACCTTCCCATGACCGCTCTGTATCTACTTTTCGTATACCATTCACAGTTTTCTTCCTTTCTTGTCAACAGTAAACTACACGTTAAGTATGGAGTTGAAACGACAGACAAGAGTACTCAAATGGTATCTGACATCAGCAATTACGCACGAAGACGGGAGTTCGATGGCAATGAAGAAAGAGAGATTCATACAAGGGCGCCCCCTCTAGATGGACGGATGTACGACACCTGCTTACCAGGCAACATTAGACACATCTCGTTGAACGAGCCAGACGAAATTGTGGAACATATCGAATACGTGGATCAGCTGATACATCGCACAGGGGACATTGTACCTGGGTCTTTGCCTTTAAATCGTGTGTTAGATAGAATGGGAGTAAAAGATAAGATAGATGATAGGGCGAGGTTACCAACACCTGTTACTCAACGAAGGTATACACACGACAGGACAGTAGTTGTTGAGGCCGATATCCACGCTTCATTTGTAAAAAATCGGGCAGGTGAAGCGGCAAGCCAAGGGCGAACGGGACAAGTAGCATTCATAGATGCGCTAGATCACAGAGAGGGGCCTTCTATTCCTCGTGTGCAACGCATGGTCCTGGAGAAAAGTGCTTCCGATGAGAGTCGTGGGGGATCCACTCGTCCTAAGAACAAGCAAAGAAGCGGAAGAAATCGTGATTTTCATCACGTGTACTTTAACTCCGACTCATCGGTTATAAACGACGGGGAGATCGTAGAGCGCAATGGTACGGTCCATGGCACGAACGACCTCGTCACTGAACCTAATGTTTCTGAACATGTCCCAGGGGATCAAAGCCAATTGAGACAGGATCAGTCGTTTGCTGGTTACATTAACATGTCAGGAACAAAGGTGGTGAGAGGGATTGGGATCAGGGATGTGGAGCAAAGTCACGAGGACATGCTGGGTGCTGGGTATAAGATAAATCCTGTCTTTTCCATGCAGGATGAGGGAACCCATTATCAAGTGAATAAAGCAGACACGATCTCAGAGCATGCACACACGGATGACGTAGACCATGGCTTGATTCCATCAAGCCGAAAAGACACAGAGAGC
This sequence comes from Arbacia lixula, assembly GCA_963669155.1. Classification (NCBI taxonomy): domain Eukaryota; kingdom Metazoa; phylum Echinodermata; class Echinoidea; order Arbacioida; family Arbaciidae; genus Arbacia; species Arbacia lixula. The sequence continues at coordinate 12,675,796 of OZ022586.1, read as the reverse complement.
CCTATGGGGAACATGATGAGAAATTGGATTTCGGTTGTCAACAGACAACGCGGTGCTGATCTTCACCCAAATGGTATCGCTGATGCACGAGATATTGAGTTGGAAATCATATCAACCGCAAACGACGGTGCTAGAGGTGGAGAGCGATCAGTTATGTCACGTGAGTGGGAAGGTGGATATGAATCTAGCAATGTCACCCTGACGAGTTTTGGTGTCACTAAAAGACAATCGTCCCTCGTTTTTTTCGACAATGTGATTGGGAAATGCAGCACTGATGACGTCTGCCGCAGTAAAGTGAAGAATAAAAATGAAACACCTAGCGATGACTCAAGCAGCAAAAATGTTGATTGCGGTGGAGATGTTGACCCAGAGTCGTGCGTCGCTGGTGACGGCATTCATGATGTCACTGACATCAATGACCACAACGTAGATAAGGGTTATGCCATTGGAATATGTGACGACAAAGGTGATGAGCGACTTAGCAGTAACTATACACTTGACGGCAGGGACCACACATATGCTCAATCTGCGTCCACAGATGGCGTCTCTGATCAAGAAAGGAGTGAAAAGGAAGAATTCCCAATTGGTGAATGCCTTAGTCATAAAACGGATCACACGACTGCTGACATGGCCAAGTCATCGACCATGACCAGTGATGACCAAGACCCTTCACATCGAATAACTTCAGACGTTAAAATGTGCTTTGAGAAGTCCAGGACTTTCGAGGCTGGTGTGGAACGTCATCATGGCAAACTCAGATCCAGCGAGCTTCCCGCTGATGCCACCGATACAGATGCGGCAGACGTACAGGCCGCCCTCCTGAAATCCGCAGTTAAGGGTGATCCTCTCAATGATGATCTGGGAGGTGAAGATCTCGCCTGCGGTATTGAGGAATCCCATGGTGCCCCTGTAATAGATGACGAATCAGAGATCGGATTACTCGAGAGCATCATGGCAAGTCTTACGCAGTACGGATTGTAGGATTATATTTTGCCAGTGACACGACTACCAAAGCTTTTGGCACGACGATTAATGACCACCCTTTCATATCCAGTAGCTTCCTGCGTTAACGTTGGTTGTGAGGACCCCATGAGCTGCGTTACCACTGCAATCTTCGATCCAGAAATCCTCCCACCGCTGCCACCGATACAGGTACGCCAAATGCAAATGGCTCACTTATGATATCAATAGTTCAGGTTAAACCTGTCAATGATGATCTAGAAGGTGAAGAGCTAATCTTAAATGGTGATGAATCTCGTGGTTTCCTTGTAACAAGTGACTTATCAGACTGCGGTTTGTTCAAAAACATTACGGCAGGTCTAAAACAGTACGGAGTATAGATCTCTTGTTTTGCCGCTGAATATAATCACAACCGGTCAATATGTTGATTATTATTGTATTACTCTTTCTTCCCCACTCCCTACCTTCAATATATATTCTGAAAGTGCGTGCAAGTGGGGGGCTGATGATTTTCATGCTGGCTTTAGTTGAGTTTATCGGTATAAGAGACATTCCAAAGGCCCAATTATGTCTTTGCTGATCAACGTTTAGTTGTTTCTAGTATAATCAATTGTCCCATTAGTAGACATGACCATATCAAAATTTTTGGACATGCTCAGCCGCTGGAGATCCCCATATGACATTTCACAAAGAGTGCGTTTGACTGACTCACAGAAGATAAACCCATTGCATGATTGTAATTTAGACACTTATTTCTCATTCTTGATTGATGACTATTGATATCAATTTGTCATCATAATAGTATGACTTTTTTTTTAATGGCATGATATACAAGAAAGGGATACTGATGACAAAAATGATTTAAAACAACATGGAAATGACATAAAATGACATAATGATGCTACGGTCATTATTACGAGCTATGTCAGGTTTTGTGTCGACACTATTATACCTTGTAAAACGTTTAAAGTTTATCCCAATAATAAACCTTGGGTGACAAAAGAACTTAGGGACTTATTGAGTGAAAAGAATGCCGCCCTGATGGAAGGTGACAGACTGCGGGTGAAAGAGGCCCAGAAGAAAATTAAACGACAGGTTAGCGTATGTAAACAGTCACACAAAGAGAAGCTTGAAAGAAACTTTCCTGAAAATGACCCTTCGGGAGCATGGAAGACAATGAACATTATTACGGGGTATAAACAGAAGCCTGCGACCTTAGGTCTTGAGGTTACTCAAACTTTTGTAGAGGAACTGAACGAATTTTATTGTAGGTTTGACAAGGACTTTACGGCTGAGAGTGTCGCGATTGTTCGCGGTTTGAGAGAAGCATTGGTTGTAACAGGGTCAGAAAATGCAGATGGCATTACAGAACACGAAGTTAGGGTAGTGTTTGGTTCGGTGCACATCAACAAGGCCCCAGGGCCTGACCAAGTCTGTAATAGGACCCTTAGACTGTGTAAGAATCAGTTATCAGGTGTGTTCACCAAACTGTTCAATTACTCATTGGATCAGGGAATAATACCGCGCCTTTGGAAGATGTCTTTGATAAAGCCCATCCCAAAGAAAAGGAAAGCAAACGACTTAAATGACTTTCGACCTATCTCACTTACCAGCGGTGTAATGAAGTGCTTTGAAAAGGTTATGTTAAAACGCCTCATCAAATACACTTCATCATTCGCTGATCCAATGCAGTTCGCGTACAGGTGTAAAAGAGGTGTCGATGATGCGGTACTGACATACCTGCACAAGGTATACTCTCACTTAGACAAAGGAAAATCATATGTAAGATCTACTTTTGTAGATTTTTCTAGTGCCTTCAACACTATTGTCCCACACCTACTTGTGAAGAAACTGATAGCTTTTCAGGTTCCTCCCAAGATAATTTTATGGATTCAAAATTTCCCCAGCGACAGACCACAAAAAGTAGTTATGGGAGATGTTCAGTCCACTGAGAGAATAGTTCGTACAGGGGCACCGCAAGGTTGTGTTTTGAGCCCGGTACTTTTCTCCTTGTATACTAGTGACTGTCGATGTACTAGCAGTGAGTGTAGCATCATTAAATATGCTGACGATACCGTAATTACCGGGTACATTTCCGACATTTCCGACAGTGTTGATTCATATGTCACGACGATAGCAAATTTTGTGCAGTGGTGCGATGACCACTTTCTGGTATTAAATGTAACCAAAACAAAAGAGTTGATAATAGATTTCCGCCGTAATATCACCGAACATAAGGCAGTATCTGTTCATGGAGAAGATGTAGAACAAGTGAAGGAATACAAATACCTGGGAACGTCTATAAGTAATTCGCTGAAATTGTCAAGGAACGTGGAACAAAATCAAAAGAAAGTAAACAAGAGGCTGTACTTTGTCAGAATAATGAAGAAATTGAGAGTAGATAACACGCTTATCGTAATGTTCTACAAGTCAAACATTCAAAGTGTTATATCTTACAACTTAGTGTGTTACTTGGCAAATGCTACAAATGATGATCTAAAGAGGCTCGAACAAGCAAGAAAGGTTGCCCAACGGATAATAGGGGCAGACTTGCCCTCACTTGAGATTACTATCAAGAAAAAGTCGCTAGCAAAATCTCATTATGTCTGACCCCACCCACCCACTCAACGACAATTTCAAGTTCAACAGATCAGGAATACGTTTATGTGTCCCCCGTACTAGGACCAACCGTTTTAGGCAATCTTTCGTCCCCAACTCGATTCACCTTTTTAACGCCCAGGCGCGAAGACCAGTCTCCGAAATGTAATAATACTGATAATAATAACATATGAATTCATAGAACGCAGAAACTATTCTATCAAGTTTATATTCTACTGCGCTTTTTAGGACTCCTAAATACTGGCTATTAAATACATGTGTTTTTGAGCTTTGATTTAAAGTTGTTTCACGGACGGTGTTTTCCTAACTTTCAAAGGGTATATGTCCCAAAGCTTGGGGGCTACACAAGCAATTGCTTGATCACTCAGCGTTTCTTTTGTTTGGAAGGATGGAATCCGTAAAAGCAGAGGATCCGTCGAACTGCCCAAACTGTGACCATTATTACTGCAATGCAGGTTTTCTAATACTGGTGTAATAAGTGTATATTTCGTACAACCCAATAGAAGCCTTGTTTTGCACAGTTTCAGTAATTGTAAAGCTAATATAAACATCATGTATCCTTAAGAATTTTTATAATTGTATATGTCTTTCTGTTTATATGTACCTTGTGTGATGTCACATTCTTTGTTTGTATCAATGTAAACCAGTGAAAATGAAATTTCCAATTGGACAATAAATTGCTATATATATAAAATATAACCAGAACAAAACGGAAATAAATAAGAAAGGAGTAGGTCTTTGAAGAATATCAAGTTACCACCTTGCACCTCATGCAGTCAGCAAGTGTACAGCAATTGCGTACAATACAATTTGAGACTTTATATGTGTACGTCTTTAAGTTGTACATACGCAAGTCGTTGGCGGGAAAAGGCTGCCCAGTTATTTCGTGCTTTAAACCTGTTAACATCTTAAAAATTGAAGTGGCTGCCTCATGTTAGTTTGTCGATTGTTGCACCTTACCTAGAAATATGTTTATTTGTAGAATGTTTATGCTTAATGTCAACAGAAAATAAAATGTATTATATATATATATAAATATATATATATATATATATATATATATATATATATATATATATATATAAAACATCATGAAATATCTAGCTGAATAATACAAATGTCAGAAGGCATGAGCATTGTATGATATACACGGTGCCATTTTATAGGCTTTCATGTACTTTTATATTGCACTGTTGTTTACAAGCCCTACATGCGAATGTTCTTATTCATAGAAATTATACTGAGTACAACAGTTTAGTGAATATCAACAATATTATTGTAAAAATATGTTTATCAATGAAAACAAATGTATTCTTTATCGTGCATATTTTTATTAATCGAGAACAAGAACATATTCTTATTTTATTGTGGTGTACACGGTAATTTTTATTACAAAACGACTACATATTTAAATATTATAGAAGAGGGCAATGCTATAAGTTGCAGGAAGTGCACACATGAGTGTGTGAGAGAGAGAGAGAGAGAGAGAGAGAGAGAGAGAGACAAAAAGAGAGAGAGAAATGGAGAGGGAGAGAGATATAAAGGGCAAACATACTACGTTTTATGTAATATGTGTGCGCATGTGTTTTTGTGTGTTTGTGTGTGTGTATGTTTGTGTTTTTTGTGTGTGTGTTTATGTGTGTGTGTGCAAAAGCGCCGCAGAAGTATTGGAAGATGGCTTAAAAGAGGAAAGATGTTCAATTCGATTTGGTAATTAATGTAGCAATTGTCCTCTTGTTCTCATGTCAATGGTAGTATATTGCTTTATACCATCACATGATCAAATCGAAATGAAAGAGGGCAGGCTGCATTTGGGATGAAATGGAAACTATAAATACAAAGTATGAACACAAAAGTCGAACGGGCCAGAGAAAGAGAATAATGTGGAGAAATACAAATTACTGGGGTGGAATGATATTGAGAGTGTAACGGCGAGGTACAAAATATCTTAACAGAAAGATATGACTGCATAATCACATAATAACAGAAAAATAAGACAAAATAAAACATTGAGGCATAAAAGAAAAGGACGGGGGGAGAAGGAGATAGAGTATGGGTAAAAGAGAATGAAAGATGGAAAGAGAGGGGAAAGTAGAAGATGAGATTCCGAGAGAAAGAGTGAGATGAAGAAGAAGAGAGATAGAGAGAGAGAATAAAAGAAGGATAGATTGGGGAGAGAGGAAGAGAGATAGAGAGAGTGAAAAAAGAAGGATAGATTGGAAGAGAGGGAAGACGGAGAAAGGATAGCGACAGGGTGAAAGATAGAAAGAAAAAGAAAGGAAAAACAAAAGAAGAGATTGAGATAGAGAGGAGGAAAAGATTGAGAAAAAGACAGAAAAAGGAGATTGAGGAATAGAGAGAGAGAGAGAGAGAGAGAAAGAGAGAGAGAGAAGAGGACATTGAGAGAGATGGACAAACGTCATGTTTCATGGGGATGCATGGTGTGTTTAGTCCAGATACTGGCCGTATTTTATCGTCCGCTTATTCGCCCACACACATTACGCCACTGTTTCACATAGTACGCACACCGCGCCAGACCACTGATAGCGCGGCTCATGGAATGAAAAAATCCAGGGTGAAAATGTTTGTATGTGATGCGCCACCAACGCTCGTTGTCGGCAGATTGTTAAATACAGTACAGGGGGTGGCCTATGGTGTGGACGACATGATAAGGTTTTCAGCAATACAAACTGTATCCGCAAAACACTTCTGTGTTTTCAATAAAAGCAGACTTGTGAAAGAAACATATTAGTGAAGGCTGAATGAAAATCCGTCAAAGGATAAGAAAGTTATGATTTTTTTTTTAAATGATGATTTTGTGACATCACGTGTGACGTGCTCTCCCAAATGCTGTGTAGAATTGTTTTTCGAAAATGCTTTTTTTATCAAAAATATATGCATTCTCAGACATGTGTATTTAATGCATCATCAGAAATGCAATTTCACACTCATACCTATATGAAAAAAAATTACCTTGTCAAAAATAGAAAAAGAGCAGGTGTGTAATTTTATTGTACATAACGTATGGGAGAGCATCTCGCACGTGACGTCACAAAATTGAAATTTGACAATCGAATAACTTTCTTTTCCTTTTACTGAATTTATTCGAACCTTCACGGATTATGTTTCTCTTCCACGTCTCTGCTTTTATTGAAGCAAAAGTAATTTCAGGGTAAAGTATTCCTTTAACACATGCTCTTATCGTGTTACAAAGACACACGTATAGATTGGGATAACGTTTTCAGATCTTGTCATGATTTTTAATCTAAATAGATTGTATAAACCTTGCATATTGCAATAGATACAATATCAAACAAACAAGCATTTGAAATACCAGCATATACTTCTTCGATGAAAGACTCGCCTCACCTCCCAATTAATATACGCATAATTCTCCCTCGCATAGGTAATGCATTTGCATGATTTTGTAACAAATATCACGTATATATAAAAACAAATTCCACGGATTTTTTTTCACAACCATATTAATGTGTTATATTCAGTAAAGTGACAAGGCCCATAATGATACGTTTACTCGTAAGTAACATCGACTTCTAAATATTATATCAACACCAGAACTTTCTTTGGCATGTTTGGGATAACAAAACCAAATCAAGTGAATAGAACAGTCGAGTGAGATGTTTTGGTAGATATACTTCAATTTCGGTTTGGGATAAATAATTTATATATATATTCAATTTATTGCAACCACTTTACATCTATTTGTACAAATGCCAATAGTTGGATTGAAAAAATACAGTAATAATCATACCTATAATGTCACAATAATTAACCTATATTAACCTAATTTTTTGCAAGTTTGCAAATATCTGCATCATGTATAATAAATGAATAAATATAGAACCGTCACCTATTTCCAATTACCCATACCGCAAGATAAAAAAAAAACGTCACATGATTCACTGCGCAACCACAATCGGATTGTGTTTGTAGTAATGTCTGCATTGGGTCCAGTGCATGAAACCGGAAGCGGGCATGACTGCAAACATATTCATGATGTCGACGCGAGGGGCATTATGGGACGACCTTCCCACAACTACAGCGTGGAAAGTTGCGAAAATATCAATACATGTACATGAATCTGTTTAGGGTTATATTGTCCAGTAACGTCATACATTAATAGCTTATGTATATACAGAGATTCTGTATCATACGATTTCCACTTTGAATGTCTTTCAGTATTAACCCTTCCTGAGACAGATAAAGTTATTTCCAATGCGATCTGTGTACGTTAATACGTGATGAAATGCACACACACGTTGCATATAAAGAGTTAATGTAAAGAATTTGCTTTTTGAGTTTTATAATAGTTTAAAACATGCGACATGGGTTTGAAGTTGCTGCAAACGACGTAAAAGATGTTGCTGCTGTATGATGTAATAACGTTTCTTATAACATATTGAAGACGCCAATGAAATAACTTTAATTATTATTATTTATTGTATATTTCACTTAATGGGCGGCGTATTTGTCCCTACTACCAGCTGGGCTAGTCACGTTATCCGTACTGTTATGACGCAACTTTGTTACTAACAGATTTCTACTTTTCAGCATTTTCATGATTTCTCTCCTAAAACTGAATCTGTACTTCAGAATTTCATGTAACACACTGATTCAAATCGATCCATGTCAACATTATCATTTGCCCCTGGTGTTTAACCTTTGACGTTTTTCCCTTCTTTTTTGTTACGTAACATGTCTAGAGCACATGGTTACAGAGCTACTAGTCTCGCTTTCAGTAGTTTGTTTCAATATATTCAGCTTTTATCATTGGCGATATGACCTATTCCATTTCCTACTGCATCATGACTATCTCCAGTTTGTGCGATGTCTTTATTTTTATCTTCTTTTCCTGAGGGTGTTCCGTTCATGTTAAGATCTTTGGGAGCAGATGCGTCACTCAAGTCGTTAAGTCCTTCCGTCATTTTAACGTCTTTACCCTCCCCCACAATGGCCTGGTTCGTAGCGCCGTTTGGGTTGTAGTGATGCTTTCTGCTGGAGAAGTCGTAGCTCGTGATGTCAGTTTCGTCGTCGATGATGACAGAGTCGTATAGAGATAGTTGTCTGCCAGAATCTCTCGACGTGAAAGATTCGTCGGGGAATGTTGGCGCTCGCCTTCGCATAATGACTTTAGGCTCCGCAGGTTCTTTCCTCACCCGACTCCTGCAATACAATTAACAGGTCAATGTTAACTATCCTGAAATAAGCATGAAAGATTTAGATAATGAACCAAAAAGTAATGGTTTGTTGTTACTACTTCTCAAAGTGATGTCGTTACACGAAGTCATGGTAGTGGTAGAATTTAAAGATATCGTGTGCGCTTAGGGTTGTAAATACTAAATAAGCTAATTATTGTATTCATATTTTTGTGTCCATGGTAACGTCATTATTGTATGTATGGTGGACTCTCAAACCGCGAGAGGGCGTCCATAGAACTAATGAGATATCATGTTATCTTATCTTATCGTATTTTATCCATCAGAAGAATTTAAATACAGTAAAGCCACAAGCAATGCCCCGAATACCACGACTTTACTGAAAAAATGAACATTGTAAACTATTCTTTCTCCATAATGCAAGGCAAATAGTGCATGATGTATGACTTGTTAACATTGTAATTATTCTTACTGCTTGTAATACTTCACCATGTATTATGACTAAATAATTCGAACTCAAGATTGACATAGTTAACCCTGGGGATTCGAACGTGATAATGTGCACTCATGCTCAAGCATGAATTGTCAAGTTGTCCTTTTGTCTTGATTTATTCTTGACTAATTATTGTAAAGTTTATGTTTGTATTGTAAACTTCATAAAGAAAAAAATGAATGTCTTAGCACTTAAAATTGCCAGAGGGTGAAAGAGTATTTCAAAAATATGTTTTCAAAGGCACTTGATTTTCAAGCTGAAAGATTGTTGAAAATTCTTGAGAGATTGAGTTGTATCGCTATCATAATCGCAAACATCACGACAGTCTTTATCAAAATTACCTCCCTCACAATTTTTATCACTCACATCACATAATCACAAATGTCATAATGATCATGACCACGAATTGCATTGTGAACATCTTTGCCATTAACAGTTAACGTCCATCCCCATAATCATCTGAAAAATTATTGAGGATTTAAAATTCATTTCTTTGTCACCAATGAAAACAAGAGAACAATACTCAAAATTAGGTACATACCATTCAATTGAAAAACACTAAAAATGTTCTCAGACAATTACATTTTGTGAGAGGTCCAAAAGGAAGTAAGGCCTGTAAAACGATGTATAGAAATATGTAATAATTCTGACTTGCAGTATGTCTAAGACTTTATCCTTTTCAGCAGCTATCACATTCATATCATCTCCCTATCATAAGAAAAGTTCAAACGATCACCGCCCACACCAACTAAATCATTACCGCCATCATCAGTAGCACGACCATCATCATCATCATCATCATCATCATCATCATCATCATCATCCACATCAATACCATCACAGCCTCGGCAGTAAGCAAATTGCATTACATGACGACATACCTTCTCTTCAAGATGACAGCTGCGATGATGGAGAATGCGATGACGGCGACCAAGGCGACCCCAACTGCCACACCTAGAGAAATCCAATCTGAAACATGCAACAGAGTGTGGCCTATTACATCTTTACCATGGCCCTAAAGTATAATAAGTTATCTATTAAGAATAGCACTGATTATATCCCTCATACAAGTTCGTTGATTGGTTAAAAGGGTGTCACACAACCACAAATAGTTCAAGTACTTGTAAGAGAGAGAGATTGAAGAAGCTCAGACGGAAGAAAAATAATATTTTCATGACGTCATTACAAGAAAAATCACCCTTTTACCTCTCGATATCGGCTCATCACGTGTAAATCCACGACCCACAAAATCTACGCGATACATTATTTGCTAGCTGCTTTTCTTTTTGCGTTTTAGCGGAGAATCATTGGGCGCACGAGGGGGAACTCCCGAGGTGTTGCGGCCGAGGCGTATCTTGAATTTCTGTTAGTTTGAGTAAGCCGCGTTAAATGAAAAAAAAAAAATGGATCGGACTCCTACGTATCTTTATCTAACGTTTAGAGCTTACAGCATGTATACTACCACAATGTTCATGGCAAGGATCCAATTAATGAACATAGAATATGGGGATATAAAAGAAATATGCTGTGATCTTTATTCGGGATCTAGTGGAATCTATTGATCCCCTTGTTGAAGTGGAAGGCGTGGGATACCATTGACTAAATAGTACCGCATGCCCTACACTTCACCTCGTGAGCATATGAAATATTTGTATAATAACACCAGCCGAAACGCCCTCTACAGGCAGAAGGGCGGTAGGTGGGTATAAGACTGCATGGGGTAAGATTGTACCTGTAGAAGGTGACATGAGGAGCTACAACCATACATGATGCAATTGATTGTCAAACAGAAGCCCTTTATGAACTTGATGAATAAATGAAAAGATGTGCAGTTTCCACAGAACAGATTATCTAATCTGGAACCTGTGTTTATATAAGGAGCCCAGTTAATCGTGCCTAAAACGGGCAGTCGTCAAATTAAGGCTTCTGTGTTTTATATGACTGGAACTGTAAGTAAAAATGAAAATTGTATCACTTCTTAATACGTTGAGCCGTATAATTTTATCAACTGATTGTTGTGTTGCCACGCTTGTCATTTCGAATGACCATCGGTGCAATAACAGTACATTAAAGCACGTCATATAAAATGCATTAAACTCTGTCAAAGTGGAAATGAAGAAATTTGGTTTGTGTATGGTGGATGTATCACTGCAATGTTATTCAATTATCTAACCCCACATTGGGTAAAATCGTCCCAAAATGCCCCACGCAGCACCAGCCGGACTTGTTCTTGTAGTCGAACCCACTTCCGGCCTCATATATACGTGCGCTAGACTGGAAGTGAAGGTGAACTGTGGATGTCGATTTGGAGTGCATTATGGGACAGATTTTCCGTATATCAATGAAGTATTCGCCAATCATGTCAATCTATATAGTTGTTTAATATAGCACTCACCTAATTGGCATTTGAGATCCGGGGGTTGCCACTCGCCCGTTGGGAGACATATCATCTTGGCTTCGTCGTAATTAAGACTGTAGCCGGTGTCACATGAAAAGTAAATCACTGTGCCGCTAGAATAGTTGAAAGATTCTGACCCATTGTGACGTGTACCCGTCTTAGCGCGCGGTATATTGCATTCCGCGTTACCTATTGGGGAAGTGCAAATTAGGGTGAGATTTGTGGACAATAAATACAAATGCGTGAGTTCATTTTTATCGTAATCATGCGGAAAATTGTTATTCAGTTTAGCAAATATCGTAAACATATTGTGCTTCGTTTAAGAATTGAGCGCAAAAGTGACACAATTAAGAAGAAATTGTTCCCTGGTTAATGTGTACTTAAAGACATAAGTGAAGAAAATATAACAATAAATGAATATACGAACAAGTACATGATTATACATTCATGAATGACATAATAAACTGAAATAAAGGAGGAGTGGGAGTGATATCGAATTTTAACGATATGCATTGAAATATAAGGTAGAGATTAAGATTGACAGGGGAGAGAGAGAGATTCATTCATTAATAGAAGAACACATATAACAGGGATGTGTCGAAGAATCAGAAGAGTGAAAAGAACAAACATGAAATATTAAGGACGAGATAAAAAAAAAAGAAACCTGAAAAACGTAATCATAGGCGGAAGCAAATACTTGATTGGTTTATGATCGTTTAAAACCGTATAACATGATATAACATTATATTATATAATCCGTGTTTCAATAACCGTGATAACGTGCGGTGGAAGATGAGGGTAAGGGGCAAAAATAATCAATTAGAGAGAGTGAGAGAGAAAGGAAGAGAGAGAGAGAGAGGGGAGAAAATAAATATAAAACAATAATCTTGTCATACACAACGTACATCATAATGATGGACATAGATGACGATCAGTAGAGTCAAAGAGAGCAAAACTTAGGGGACGGGAAGAAGCAAGAAATAACACACAAAAAGGAGAAGCAGAAAAATAAGAAAAACAAGAATTTTGCAAAAGAACTAGGACGCGAAGGAAGAGTAACACAAGGCAAATAGAAGAAGACGAAAAAGAAGAAGGAGAAGAAGAAGAAGAAGAAGAAGAAGAAGAAGAAGAAGAAGAAGAAGAAGAAGAAGAAGAAGGAGAAGAGGAAGAAGAAGAAGAAGAAGGAGAAGAGGAAGAAGAAGAAGAAGAAGAAGAAGGAGAAAAAAGAAGAAGAAGAAGAAGAAGAAGAAGAAAAAGAGGAAGGAGATCAGGAAGAAGGAACAGAAGAAGAACTAGAAGAAAAAAAAAACACTGGAAAATTAACGTGAATAGTGACAAAATTGATGTTATTTAATAAAACGGAAGCACATTCCTGAATTCACGAATCAAGAATTTGTCTGCATAGTTTCGATTGTTCACAATATTTGACAGCTGCAAATATTTCAAATGAACAAAAATATTAATCTGTGCATGACATGGCAAGATACCATTATGATTCCGCATACCAAGCTACAAGTCATACAATGATAATACACATTGGACATTACGGTGGCTCGCATACAGAATCATATGAACATTCACATTATCTCTTCAAGTCATATTCGTCAACAATCATGTACATTGTGTGTGTGTGTGTGTGTGTGTGTGTGTGTGTGTGTGTGTGTGTGTGTGTGTGTGTGTGTTTATTTGTGTGTGCGTGAGTGTGTGTTTGTGTGTGTGTGTGTGTGTGTGTGTGTGTGTGTCTATGTGTGTGTTTGTGTCTTGGAACCAGGATTTAACCTGCAATCTATTGTTATCGTTTTCGTTATGCCAAAGATTTCTTTGCAAAAAAAGTGTGTATGTGTGTGTGTGTGTGTGTGTGTGTGTGTGTGTTAGGTTAGGAATAAAAAGACAGATAGCAAAACCAGGCAACGATACAAAGAGATAACCAATGCAAACTTCCTATCGAATAAAAGAAATAATATCACATGCATGACGGTGAGAGAGGGAAGATACTACAAATAAGAAAAAAAGAGGAGACATGAACGACCAAAATACGAATGAAAGAATGAGACTGGGAGAGGGGCAGTGCTCCTACTGCATCAATGCATTACTCTTACACTAAAAAAGGGGGACTGATGTAAAGAATGGTGTAAGAGAGAGAAAGAAACATACTGAAAGGCGTGGTTTGTAGATTGAATAAAGAGGCCGAGAAGAGAAAAGAAGAAACAAACGAAAAAACAAACAAATATAAGAAAGAAGCAAACAGTGCTCCCGTCGAGAGCACATACGTTATTCTTACCCTCGAAAGTCAGACAGGCTATCACCAGCAAACTAATGTAGAAACTAATCAAACGAACTCCGCTCATCCTTGGTTCATCATTTCTCTGTCAAATCTGATAACGATACAAATATATATGTATATAGTCCACACGCTCATCTGCTATCTCTCCATACTCTCAATTATGCTGATCGATATACACTGAATCGTACACAACGTACAGTGAAAAGTACACTCCGCAACGATAATAATATCAGTTCCTCCCCGTAAGGGCAAATCAAGCATTATATGAGATGCCGTCTCCCACAGCCGCACTGCGTTACAAAGTTAGTTACCAGCCGAATATTTATGCCCACCTTTGACTAAACCCGCCTTTGGGTGTTAAGCAAAAGAGATGGAAATATTTGATCTCTGCGTCATTGAATATCTATTCAGTCAGCTTGTCTGTATTTCCGCGGGGTATTCAGCGTCATTTAGGGCAAATACTGTACAAGCACTGCTGAACATGGCAAGGGCAAATGTTTGGAATTCTGACAGAGCCGTCGAAGTGGGTTTGTGCAAAGAAAGAAAACAGAGAAGAAGAAGAAGAAAGAGAGAGCGACAGAGAGAGAGAAAAAAGAGGGGGTGCTTTCTTTTGTTGGGATGTTGAGCGAAACGTGAGGTTTTATTTGCTGATTGTATTAGCATAATAGGAGTGCGCCCAGTTCACCGGTTTGTAATTTCAATAAAAAGGTTATGATGCGTTTTCATACTGGTGGGACTTATATTATGATTTCAAGCGTAGGGTTACCTCGTGCCAAACCTAGCTTAGTTCCCAAGTTGTTGAGGTGTGTCTTTTTCCTTTCTAATGCAACTCAACAATAAAAGCGTCTGCCTGCAGAAGACTAAAGATTTGATAAATATTTTCCGAGCAACCGGGACGGATTGATAGAACAATAAAGACTTGCATGGAATCTAATAAGGACAAGACATGGACATGATGGATGGATACTTGTAGTAGTTGGATTTCATTTTCCATAGCGCATGTAGGGAAAAGTTGACCCATAATGCACCACTTATCGACATTTTGATTCGCTCATGATTCGTCCTATACGCTAGTACATGTACACCGGAAGCAGACATTTGTACAAACAAAATCCAACTATGGCTTCCCGGCTTTTCGATATGCAATAAGGAGAAGTGTTGGTCGATCTGAAATGTAGACTAGACTTGAGGAAGAATTGTGACTATTTGCAACTTTCTGGAGACATGCCATGTACAAGGTTAATCACGTGCTTGTCCCTTATGGAACAATCACAGTGTGTTCACATAGTTAACTATGTGTTGACAGTGTTGTCATAGTGTGACAACACTGTGTTCTTTCCACATGTTCCATAAGAGTAATGTGAACGCATGTATTGACTTCCAGTGGAATGAAAACATACTGAAAATATACACGCAGCTAAATGTGAGCGTAGGATGTTTTTTTTTTTCAAAATCTACGCTAGATGTGTGTATTATTTTGCATGACTAGTTTGCGTATGATTGTGTGACTATGTGGGTGTGTAGGCTCAACAGTAAACAACCTCTCTCTGGGTGTTTATATATTTGTAATTGTGTGTGTGTGTGTGTGTGTGTGTGTGTGGCTATGTGTGTGTATGTGTGTATGTGTGTGCATACGTATGAGTTTGTGCGTCAGGATAGTAGAGACAATCCAGTACTGGGAAGTCGTTCAAAAAGTTTCAAACAAATTAACCTCAATCCTCTTTGTACGTGATTTGTTATGCCTTTAATGATTGCGTTGTTCATTATTTACGCAGACAGTGCGTCACGGACACATAGTCTTAACATGTTGTGGCACACATGTGTATAATATTTATGCATGAAAGTAATACGTATACAGAATATATTGAGTGCCATTGTCTCTGTCACACAAGCGTTAATACAGTTAAAATCAAACAATGTACTATTAATACGGTTCCATTTACCCAGGCTTCAGTGGTAGACTATAAAGATCCTGCGATTAACCTTGAAACATAAATCTTTTTACGCCTCTCTCCTCTCTCTCACTCTCTCTCCCTCTCTCTCTCTCTCACTCTCTCTCATTTTCCCCCATCCCTCCCTCCCCCCCTCTCTCTCTCTTCTTCTTCTCCTCCTCCTCCTCCTTCTTCTTCTTCTTCTTCTTCTTCTTCTTCTTCTTCTTCTTCTTCTTCTTCTTCTTCTTCTTTCTTCTCCTTCTTCTCTCCATCATCCTCTCTCTCTTTCCCATTCTTTCATGTGTAATAATATATAAATCTCGGTGAACAGCTTTCAGCATGCGTCTTAGAATATAGATTATATGGCAGAAAAGAAACTATTGCACGTTGTGACGTGTACCATTCATATATAGATACGCTAATAAGTAGCTCACTTCATGATATGATTTATTTTGGGAAAACTGTTCTGCTTACATTGCTGTGGATGTTACGTTCGATGTAGCTCTCAAACCAACAACACATGACTTAAATAACTGTACCACTGGACGGAAAAAGATCAACCTGCTTTATGAGATGTCAATCTATCGATAGTGAAATAATCTACAAGTGATTTGTTAGTACAGTCAAACCTGTCTTAGTGGCCACCTGTCTATAGTTGTCACTAAAAAAATTCCCCCAGAGAGAGAGAGAGAGAGAGAGAGCATGTGTTAAAGAACCTGTTTATAGCAGCCACCTGACTATAAAAGCCACAATTTGTGATTCCCTTGGGTGGCCACTCACGAGTAGGTTACTTTCGTATCTACTGTATTGAGAGATAGGCTTGTTTGGAGAACAAAGTTGTAGCGAAGTGATAATGTGTACAGAAACAGTGGAATATTGCAAAAATAATACTACTGCAAGAAAAGTGCACATACTAAATGTTAAATCCCGGCCGCAATACGAACTTAATGCTTATCATCAGTTACTGTCATAAAACCGCGGCGTAATACCATGAAGATATTCCTAGGTGTCAATGCATGATAGGCACGACAATAAGCCAGTTCGTAATTACAATTTGCGCATGAGCAGATGAAGGTCATAGTGACCAAACCAGCTTGTTGGTCTTTAAATCACTGAGATAAGCATCATCATTAATAAGTTATTTTAGAATATGCTTGTTATCCAATTTATAAAAGAACACCAAGGTGTTCAATCATGGGGTATTTGACAACAGGCCAAACGACAACAATTAGTTTACAATAAACAATGTAATAGAAGCTTTCCCAATTGTTCACAGACCGTAGCCTACTATTCTTGTCACCTGTTTTGAGATGGTTCCTTTATTAGAGGTTGAATATCGCCAATTGCTATGTCGGGTAAGCACATTACGTAACATCTCCTTTTGAAATGATATATTAATCAACTGCTTATCCTAATGAAAAAGGGAAAGGTCATAGTGACCAAACTTGCTCCAGAGCTAACTACGAACTGGTGTATTGCTGAATAAATGCGGTTACAAAAGTAGAGTTACCGGTCGAGCCGCTCATGCATTGTATATAATCACATTCCAGACAAAACACCAACTTAATGTAATGCCGTGTGCCTGGTGTTGTTACTGAAGAGCAGCGAATCGTAGCTGATCTCTTCACAATGATCATAAACGTAAAAAAAATGTATCGATTACCGCTCAAATAGTTCACTAGCGCCCTCTAGAGATTTATATATTTATGTTTATATTCATATATCTATTCCTTCGTCGTCTGCAGTAATTTCGACAAGAACATAATTATAGATGGCTACTGATAATCGTTTGTCTCGCAATGTAAGGTAAACGGTATCGAAAAGATCACGACGTTTCGTGTGCCGCTGCAACACTTCGTCAGGTGTGATACAAAATTGTAGTAAGCAGGGGTTTAAATACCCTATGATCAGTGCAGCGCACTAACTATAAATGGTCCAATACTAATAGCCGGCGTATCCGGGTACTTGACCAACAATAGACCGTTGAAGCGCCTCGCATTGACCGGCGGTAACAAGTTACCGACAAAGGACAAAAGGGACAAAGCCACAGGCCGGTAATTACGGGGGACCAACAAGTCCAAGAGTCGCTAAAATCAGCACATTGTTGGGCGGTAACAAAGGCTGGCTATAGACTAACAACGGGCTGTTAAGTCGTATTGAAAGGCGGTCGAGTGTCATGGCGCAATGAGTAATGAGTAACATATTTAGCAACATAATTATAAACAAAAATCTCGGCCAAAATGTGATTGACAGCGCTATCATTTGCGTCTACTTTATTGTAGAGGGTCGGAGCTCATCTACAACTGGTGGTGCTAGAAACATCACTTTTACAGTAACATTTTGTGAAATGATTGGAACAGGTAGTACCGCCCTTTCAAATTAATGAATGTATTAAGTCACAAAAACAAAACAATTTTTTTTCCATGATTGTGTATACGTGATTCAATGTCTCTTCTAGTTCAGTGATTAAAGTTAATTTACTGATGGTGAATCTACATAGTTTCTATTTTAGGTTATAATGATTATGATGACGATGATACGATGACCAATCGTTTTATCACGTTCTTATAACTCCTTATACGTGTATCATTTTAAACAACGAGCCATAGGCTAATTTGATTTAAACAATATTATCAATCCCTTCCACCATATGCGTGCCTCATTAACGTGTACTTGATATGTTTTATACGTGTTATTTGTGCAGAACGTGTCATAAACTCATTTAGCAATAACTGTTATTAAACCAGTTAAAAGGAGACGCAATGCAATTATAACGATGTCAGGGACTTGAAACGTGTGACTATCTATATACACATGTACATTTATTGCAAGGTATTGAGAAAACTTGTCATGTAGGCCTATGTTGCATAAATATACATAGACAATATTTTGAAAGAGGTGGAGCAGTGACTACATAAAGAAATACTATTGTGTATTAACATTTTTTTGGAATTTGATGTGTTGTAATTCAAAACGTTTTGATGGAATTTGGTGTGTTTAAATCGTAAAAATGGCTGAGCTGACTTAATAAGCCTTTCCCTAGCTTGTTTTGTCAGTGTGCTTAACCGACCACGATGACGAAAGAACGATGCGAATTGTGTTGCAATAAGGCTGAGAAAACCGACGCGAAAGTATCATATGTAGGACTGAGCGTGCAGACGACGGGAGCTGCATTCGTGCGTGGCGGATTTTTCTATAGGGCGCTTACAAATCATGACGTCATCGCACTTTCTACGCCCGTACGCTGTGCGGGATTCCCTATTCATATAGCGCCGCACACCGTGCGGAAAATAAATGCAAGATTTGCAAAGGGGGAGAAAGCGCACAGTGAATGGGGGCCTAATAGAAAGAAGCCCAGCATTTCAAGAGCTGCCGTTATTTTGGATGACTGATCGCGACAATGGCGGGCGGCTCTGTCCCAGCTCTGTGACTCAGTGCAAACGTATCTGGCTCAGAATTGAAAAGGAATTTATAAAGGACAATACCCGTTTGACCTGAAACTTGGGTATGGGATTCTGTACATTGTAATCGAAGGGTGTGCTTACTCAACCCAACATGCTAAACTGTATTCGTCCACCCACCAACGTGTGCAGCCTCGTAAACAACTCACCACTTTCAGTTTCAACCTCGTGAGGAAGGGCGACAAAATCTGGATTTTCAAGGACTATAAAGTCGACATGGCCCCTTATTTAATGTTCATCGTGATCTCGATTATCCTCATAGTTGGAGCCGATCTTGCTGCTGCGCAGGGTAAGTGAATGTCATACCGTTCTGTTGCCGGATATGTAGACTTAGATCTAGCCATAACAGGTACCAGTTTCATATTACATAACATAGACCAAACCTCCCCAAAGTAATACTCAGTTATCACCCTCTTTATTCTAACTGCCTTCTTTATCATGTTTATTTTGTCTCTCGCTCTCTTAGCACCTCTTTTCGAAAGCTATTCCGAAATAATAACCCAATAGTACTTTCAAGGATTACCTCATGTTGTCTGTAAAATCCATCTTAGATTAGTCTAACCATGCTAACAATGCATTATCTTCTTCACGGAAAATCTGCCGTGAATCGAGTCAAACATTTTTTTTATTTATACACTACCCAGCAGTGCACATACCATTCGACGTTGCTATTACCCATAGGAAACCTAAATTGTGAACTAATGTAAATGTACATTATCCACATCAAACAACAAAAGTCTAGTAATTGCAGGCTTTCGAGGTCTACATGTGAGATCCGTTAGTAGTGTTGATTCATTTTTTTAAATAGCTAATGTACAAATAACAACAACAACATTGAATAATTGTAGCCATGTATCAGCATTGGTGCATATATCCGCAAACCGTCATTTTCAATTTCATCTCATAATTTACGACACACTTCACATTGAAATAAAGATGGAGTCCAAGCCATTATGCATACAGTAGTTAGATGCATACAGTATATCGTAAATAATAGTGTACACCAGCGTAAAAGTATTTAAAATACAATCTATTCTATATATATATATTTTGAATACGATGTACGCATATTTTAAGCCAGGACATTGGGTGATAAACGAAATAAAAGTAATATAGGGCGAATGTCATTTAGTGATATCACGAGGTCCAAATAGGATAGTAAATAGTCCAGTGTAAACATCAAAAGCGTAAATATTCGTATTGAGTGAATCTCCATTTTGTATATAATCACTCGCACCCACAATTCATGCTTTCAGCAATAACCATATTTGCTGCATAATGAGTTTTGTTATTGATTTAGTAATGGTATCGGACGAGTTTGCGAAGTGCAATGTACCTCTCTATTTACATTAAGCCGTGTTTACATGAATATTGCATGAATATTTATTTTTTATTTATTCGATGCGCAGTCATCACAATGCATTTACGCGTACTTACATCGGGTAGCGATATTCACTATTTCCTCCCTAGAGCAACGCTCTGTCGATCTTGTACAGTGGTGTGGTTTCACTGATTGCATTAAAATATAACTTGATATTGCCATACCCATCTCCATCCATCAAACTCCTTCACACTCTAAACTTCTGACAAGTATTCCCTGTAGAGTAAATCAACCATCCTTTTGACAATGTTCATTCACTTCATCACATGACATGCCAATACAACGGCTGATTAGAGGAGGAGAAGAAGAACGATCTGACAGTAACATGATTAAAAAAGAGATATGAAATCTAGTGCGTCATGTTTGTGGAAAACTTATGTGGGTTGGCGAGGTGAGAGACAGATATGAGTGAGACGAAGTACGGGTAATACCGGAAAAAAAAGAACGAATTTGTGATAAGACACTCTCACTTTATGTGTGTGTGTGTGTGTGTGTGTGTGTGAGAGTGAGAGAAAGAAACAGAGAGAGAGAGGGGGGGGGGTGGGAGGGAGACAGAGACAGAGACAGACAGAGAGGGAGAGATACACAGAGGGAGAAAGACAGAGAGAGAGAGAGACAGACAGACAGAGAGAAAGCGAGAGAGAAAGAGAGAGATAGGGAGATAAGGAGGGGAGGGGGTAAAGAAGGAAGGAGAAATGATGGCGGTAAGGAAATAAACACGTTTAAGCTAGCCTAGTCAAACACATTTATATATATATATATATATGTAACCTTCAGTTTGTGTCATACAATAAGGCTAAGGTATAATAAATTATGAGACACATTTATTCACTTAGTATTTTCCTACTAATTTTGGAAGTGATACGAATGACTAAAATTGTTACAACCTTAATGACTCATCTCAATGGCACAGCATGTGTCGCATCGTTGCGTCCAAATATACCTCAATAGATGGTTTGATATCCTTATGAACGGCTCATTAAATAAGGCCATTAGATTAATTTAACAAAAATTAATTTTCAAAATTGTGCATGTAAATATACCATTGGGACACGTATCTACTGCTCCTAAATAAGTTTTCATGGTCATGATCCGTGTTCAGTACGCTGGCTAAAAATGAGTTCAAAATACGTAAGTTGTTGTTTTATAATTCAGAGCATTGCAAGTACAGTAGTAACATTATAATGAAATGTTAAGAAAGAAAAGTCATTTATAACCTTGCTACATGATGATACCATGCTACTCTACTTATGATATTTTTTTCTTCTTCAGATGGGGAGAAGGTTGTGTTTAGATCCATGGTATTGAGAGTCATAGCATGTACCTAATGTTTGTATTATTGCACTGAATGCAAGTAAGCTCTATCACTTCTATCTCATATCACGAAAGTTAAATTTACAGACAAGCAAACATTTCAATAATAAAAACAAGAGTACCATAAACAGGAAAATCACAAACATTCAATAACAGTTCTTTCATAGACAGTACCAACAGGCCGCTTGCGGTCTTTTGTTGCATTTCGAATTTCATTACTGACTCAACCACTTTAATTACGCCCAAACGTTGACAGTTACCAATGTAATTGCGATCATACCAAATAATGACGTAAATTGTAATCTTCGACACTCTTTCCTGCTTTATTCCCAAATGAACTTTCTTATAAAACATAACACCCCCCCCCCCCCTATCACTACATACACACATAAACATACACACATAAATATTTTGTGTGTGTACTATCAGTTACATGTAAAAGAAACGCTAATAGAAGTGATACAATTTGGCCCGAATACTCCGCTTTGTGCCGGATACACTCCTTCTCTATGGGAAGTATGTGTATTAATTGTGAACAAAGTCACATGAGACACTCAAAGAGTTAACAGTAAGGTTGACATCATATCTACAATGTATGCATTTATGACACGTTCTGCGGGCGAGACACCTACAATGATTGCATACATTGTTGGACCAACACCGACTTACAATCACATAATACGTGCGATATACATAAACTGCGATTGTAGCACAATATACATATCACGTCATATCCTTGTCAGCTATAATTGAATTCAAATGAACGAAACCCTGACAATATATTCTACCATTGGGACAATAAGCCAACAATTCATCAAAGCAAATTGCAATTGAAATGAACGGTATGGCCTATATTCGAAACATTGTGTATTTCACGCAATACACACGCAATTAGCAATAAGCTCACAACACGCCATCAACAAATTGCGATATAAAGGCGCCTAAACTGTACGGTAAGCTGTCGACACCCTGCAGTAAACATAATTAATATGCACACTCTATCGTTTAACGTTCAGCGTTAGCACATAGCTGGTATCTGATTGCACTGACTAAATGTTCATTACTGAAGAGCTGAGCTCTGTTCGAGTCACGGTAGAGTGGAAATTAAAAAATAATTATACAGCAAAAGTTGATGATGTTGGTGTCATGCATGGTTGCTGCATAAATAAGTTGATGAAAATGAATAACGCCCTATCCATCGCCCTTCCAATCCCAGCATGCACTACGCTGTAAGCCGTGCGTTTGTTCCATCACATCGATACAAAGGTAGTTTATAATGAAATACACTTAATAGGTAGAACGGCTATAAAGTCCTAGGAATTACTGTTTAAGACGTTTACATTCACGAATTAGTTTAAAAAAAAAAGGAAAAGTAACACCATGGAATGTGTATAATGGTGGAAGAGGTTTGCATAAACTACAGAAAGAAGTACATTTCAGTAGAGAAGTAAAATAAAAAGCATACATAAAAGACGTACTGGCTCGCTGTATGCCTCTCAGGTCAAACAAAATTATTTCCTTTGCACGAATAATTAGATATACATTTTCATGAGGTTGGCAAGAAATCCTCCTGTATACATGGTAAACGACTAACTTTTCGCTGCAAGACTTACAGTGTGACTTCTGAAATGGGGTTGACAATACAGGGGTTTGCAATCGCTAGACTTCGAATTATTTACAAATTAACGTGACAGTGTCTATCAGTGATCGCGATCTTAATGGGGACATATTTGTCCACTTTTTTCATCTCACAGCGGTGAATATGTTATCAGTGATAACATATAATTGTTGGCGTCCTATATATTTTATATCGAAATTAGTACCAGTCCATATGCTCTACTTCCGGCGTTCTAATTACATGTACTTTGCATATGTATGTTGGGCTTTTCTATAGCAATGGCAAAGGGCAAGGATGGAGAAGAGAAACCTACACAGAGCGGTGACCGTAATTAATAGAGGCATTTTAAGCATAATATGACTTTTCTGAATTAGGGGAGAGGAAGAGAGAGAGAGAGAGAGAGAGAGACAGACAGACAGACAGACAGACAGAGACAGAGAGAGAGGGGGAGAGACAGAGACCGAGCAAAGCAGCAATACGGACGGAGAGAGAGAGAGAGAGAGAGAGAGCAATGGAAGGGAGGGGAATCGTACAAAACTGACTTACAGAATAAAAAGATGAAAAAAATATAGGATACACATCTACAGAGAGAAAGAGATGAGGGAGGGAGAGAGAGAGAGAGAGAGAGAGAGAGAGAGACAGACAGACAGACAGACAGACAGGCAGGCAGGCAGGCAGGCAGAGAGAGAGAGAGAGAGAGAGATGTAAAGACAGAGAGGGAAGAGAGAGACAAAGAGGGAGAGCAGGGGGGGGGGGTGCGTAGAGTAAAGATATGTGAGGTCAGGTTTATACTTGCTCTAAAGTACATAATGTGTAAAATACGTGTATGTGTGAGTGCGTGTGTTTGTAGGTGTGTGTATTGTATATCTTTTAAGGAGGGGGTGGAGCATTTGTGTGTCGCGTCAGGTTTGCCCGTTTCATTATAATATCTGGCCCCGAAGGACGCACCAATCGTGAAATATCAATATTGAATCTCCTTTTCACGCTGGGAGAGATAATAGCCTCCCATTGTTGATGACATTTTCATGCATTTGCTCACCTTGAATATCACCAATCCCTCTTAGCTTCCGTGAAGGATTCTGCTTATTGTTATATCCGTCTTGCCTCACACGGAGTCTTATAAACCTTCCTTCAGTACAGGTATTATGTTATCTCCATAGGAAAACTAAGCCCTTACGGTATCCCGTTTGCAATATATGTCGTTACCATGGCGATTCTAAATGATCACCCATTTTATCGCCATTCCGCAAAGTTTCTATTTGCAGCGACTGTACAGCAAACGAATGTTAACGTTTGTATTTTATAAGATTTACGCTTTATTGCTTCGTATTCCCATAGCAACTTTATTCAACTCCTACAAGAGACGTATTTTAACGGCCCGAAGTACATACAGTATGACTTGCATACAATATGAATACCGTCCATTTTAACCATCAAGGATACCATTATCATAATATTACTTTCTTCTTGCTTTAAGGGCATATACTGTAATGGGAAGGCAAAAAAACCTTCAAAATGTAATTGTTAGCAATCTTCTTGCCAATGGTCTTAGATTCATGTATTGTCTATTTTAGAAGCTTGCTGAAAGTTGTTTGCCCTCAAATGATCCACATATGGAGTAATTAATAATTAATGATTAAATCCTCAAAATCTTCGGCCCGAACATTTTGAGGATTTGTGATTTAATCACTCATTACTCCAAATATAGATCATTTGAGGGCAAATAACTTTCAGCAAGCTTCTAAAATAGACAATACATGAATTTAAGACCATTGACAAGAAGATTGCTAACAATTACATTTTGAAGGCTTTTTTGCCTTCCCAGTACAGTATATGCCCTTTAACAGTGTCTTCCTTTCCTTTTTCTCCTTACTCGAGCATGCGCGTCTCTTGCGCTATTCATGTACATTCCAATCCTATGGCAACCTCCCATCTTCCCTCGGTCTCATTTGTGAAAGCTCAGTTTTATACGAAATGTTGATATTGTATTCTATTACGGTTTTCTATTCTGTATTTCACCTTCCCCCCCCCCCACCCCCCCCCCCCCTTGCCCTATTTCTATTATCTTCTTCCCGCCGTTTCTATTTTTTCTCTCTGCCTGTCTTTTGTGTATAATGTCTGCAATCCGTAGTACCACTCACTCACTTTCCATTTATTCTGGCTTCTTAAATGGTATATCTTTATTGACGATCCATTTCGAATCTGAATGACATCGTATGAATTCAGTCTTTCTCCATATTCCATCATTCAATCTCATTTTAGACCATCTAGTATGCCATTTAATAAAATATTTATCTTTTAATCAATAAAGACATACATAAATGATGCGAATACTTAAATATACATAAACAAAACACAAAAAACCCTGGGTACTGTCGGTAACATCTACCTGAATAACAAATAGATATTTTGCATTAAGCTAAGTATCTCACACTTGTGATCATGTACAGGGTCGCAATATTTGTATACATGTCACAATCTTTATTTGTTCTTCAGCTGCCCTCTAAGTCTATATATAATATATAATATATTTCCCTCCGCGTATCCATTTACCAAAGGCGTGTATTTCCCCACTATTCATCTCATACACATTGTAGATATATGGCTCATACGACGTAGAGGACAAACATTTCAGGCAAACAATATTGACACTATGCAATATTGTATCAACGGAACTATGTGCATGGTTTAAAATATGTTCTTCAATTAGCTGCCCTTTTCTGGCATTTCATCTTCTAGCGGTCACCGTCATCATGGTCATATACCCTACTTGTGTGCGGACAAATGTCTGTCTGTATGTATGAATGTTTGTTTTTGTATGTGTGTGGTGTGTGTGCGTATGCGGTAACGTGTATATTTATGTGTAAGTCTAAGATTTATGTATGCGATTATATTTTGTGTCGAAAGTTATATATATAGTGCGGTCGTCTGTATGTCCAGGGATTTATAAATCATTGTTATGTTAAAGTGTTGGTGCGAGTTGTATGCTTGTTGCTTGCTCATAATGTGTGCATGTGGCCCATCCTTTAACCGTGGACCTACTGCTAGGTCCATGAATTAACATGTCATATCTGAATATTATTGTTTCCTCTTTGAAATTGAACAGATTCTCTCCATATTCCGAATTTATTTAAACTCGAATAATGTAACACATGTATTTCAACTAGCATGTAAATACTGTACCAGTAGATTAATCTACTATATTTTGTTCATCTTGATCACACTATTATTTCAAATGTATCATGTATGGCTTGACATAACGAGGAACCGTCTTTAAGAATCGATTAAACAAATACCTCGGGGGAGTCCTCGATCAATACTAGCACTACGAAAGTTCAAGAACGACGCCTTCCTTCACTTCGAATTTGATGCATGGCAATTTCGATATGTGGTATGGCGCTTATTAGATGGGCGGACTTCTGCCCTGAACGTTATTATCATATGAATCGACGTTCGTTCGCTTCGGCCGCCTCCGTATTTTTCCTTCATTTTGAATATCCCACGCTTCACGTCAGACATTTTCTTCATGTACTTAGTGTTAATATCAAGTAGGAAATACGCGTGTGTGTAGTGTAGGGCTATTGGTACAATTTGAATACACGGGAAATTGCAGTAGCTCTCTGATTATGGTAAACATGTTTACGGAAACACCTGACGGAAAATCAGAACGCAGTTCGTGTTTAGTACAGTGTTAGTATGACCATATTAATCTACTAATGGAGCAGTTTGTCGGAGGGTGGGGGGGGGGGGGGGGGTCTGCAGCGTCAACTCTCGTACATGTCTTTATGATCTAGTGGGTTTTTTTCTCATTTCATGTTGCAATGTTTCCATTAAAGCATCCCTAAAGCAATTATTAGAATATCTACGATATCAAAATGCATACTGAAAATTCAACAGAAACAAAAACAAAACATAGTGCAAACCAGATACACATATGTATCAAGACTGGCGTAGTCATTTACAAATGAAAAAAAAAAAAAACATACCGATGTTCTATTAAAAGATATATGCACTTTACTTTTATTGTGCTTCATGCGATTTAAGTGAGGGACATTTTTTTTAGTTATAGCTAAGGATGATGATACATATCTATCGGAATTGTGTTTAGATCGTCTGTACTTCGCAATATGCATCCTGCTAAAGCGTGCTGTCGTTATGATTTGTTTAACAATATATATACTCTTGGTTCCACTATTAGGATGGATAGATATATGAACGAAATGTAGAGAAGAGAGAGAGAGAGAAGGGGATATACGAGGGAGAATAGAAGCAATAAAGCAGAATATTTGAAAAATCCTGCTACAGCTGTCGTCATATACAATAAGTGTTTTGTTTTACAGTACCAGCTCAGTCAACATAAAAATGCACAACCCCAAAACCGAAAGGAAAGATTCATCCTCCGATTCTATCACAAATTCTGTGCACCTTTAACAAGGCGTGTAGTTTTAGTTAAAAAAGAACACAATGTTGAAATGTAGTTTAAAAGCAGACTGTCTACCTTGTCTACCTTTATGTCTCTCCCTCTAATTTTCTTTATTTCTTCCACTGTATCTCTCTCTCTCTCTCTCTCTCTATCTCTTCTCTCTCTCTCTCTCTCTCTCTCTCTCTCTCTCTCTCTCTCTCTATCTTTCTGTTTCTGCCTCTTTCTTTTTCGCCCCGAAACTTTGTTTCTGAATTTTTGTCTTTGTCTTCCCCTTGTTCCTGCTCTCTCTCTTCTCTCTGTATGGTTATCCATGTATCTATCTGTATTCATCTTTGTTGGTTTGTATATTTTGTCTTTGTCTCTTTCTCTGTCTCTCTCTGTCTGTTTCTCTGTCTCTCTCTCTCTCTCTCTCTATCTCTCTCTCTCTCTCTCTGTCTCTCTTTCTCTCTTTCTCTCTATCTCTCTCTCTCTCTCTCTCTGTCTCTCTCTCTCTCTACGTTGTCTCGCTCCCTCTTCCATGGATAACCTATAATCTTTAATATTGCTTCCCATTTTAGCATGCACTGTGTTTTTCGTCTGATTTTCGCAAATTTCCACATGGATAATGTAACAATGTAATAATACCTGTATTTGTTACGAGAACAATCATTAGAAATATGTCAAACCCAGGAATATCGTGATAAGACTGAAACGCAAACACTCCTGTCACTTTTTTTTTCTGTTAATAGTTATAGTGTACGACTGACCTAGTCTGCATAATATATTATTATGTGTATAGCTCGTGTCGCGATTTTCAAGCATGCCTAATTTTTGATAATGGTAAGACCTTAACCATACATATGATCAACACGAGAGTAATCTTGCTGTATTTGAGTAATGGTAAACACGTTGAATAATACTTGTGCTTTGACCAAGGAATATGCACTTTGAAGATTGCATCAGGATTCTGCACTGACATGACTGATGTGAAATGAATTTCAAGCGAGCAATACGCTACTTGCTGCCAAATTCTAACACATTTGTTAACACCTAAAACTCCACTAAAAATCGAGTACTAGTAATGTACGTATACCCCACACATCACCACTTATGCCAGCATAAAAATGGTTAATACGTACTTGCCTCGTGCACGTCTGTACAGGGGCTTTGAGTTAGATCTTTTCTCCGCTAGATTAAGTATTGATGCATATGATTGGTATTACCGCGGCAGTTTCGAAGGTGTTTACCTTTTCTGTGAGAGAAAAACTGACACCCTTACTTGTCCAAAGAATGTGTGTGTATGTTTGTGTGTGTGTGTGTGTATGTGTGTGTGTGTGTGTGTGTGTTATTAGTGCTTAAATGCATACACGGTACATTAAGGCTTGGATAAATTTCCATCTATGACCGAATGTTCTTTTTCTTACGAATTAAACTACCCGATTTTTAACTCCTTTAACACAAGCTGTGTTGGCACACGAGCTGTTGCACAACGGTTCGTGTGTGAATTTAGGCACTTCCACATGGATGCGTTTTGACGCTCGGTTTCCCGCTTGTACTCATTATATTCCCGCTGCGGTAAGGCAGAACAATAAGTTCATGTACTTGCACTTCTTGGCAATCAAGCTCGGCTAGAAGGAAGACGCCGTGTAATGGACCAAAACATAATTGTTGTTATGCCGTGTAAACGTGCCCATAGTGCCTTAACTAGTGCAAGCATACAATGTGGAGCGTATGTATAGAATGAAACATGGGGCATCGTGCAGGGAAAGAGATTCGCATGCAAAAATCACATTTAACTCATACCAGTCTTTAGCGACATAGTTATGCGCGCTGGAAGGGCTGACAATGAAATTACTTTAGGGTTCGTGTCAGTAAAGCCATTGTGCCTGAATGTGATAATGGCGATAAATATTGTGTGATTGAATTTTGTGAATGGCACCGCCATTTGATGGCTGTTTGCAGCTCTTTTGAAGTGAATAGAAAGGTAATGGAGGGAGTGAAGAAAGAGGGAGAAGTATAGAGGGTGAAGGGGGAGAGAGAGAGGGGGGGGGGGGCAGGGAGGGGCGAAGATTATGACTATGAGAGGGCAAGCTTGTACAATCTTGCTTGAAAGTATATATATTCCGTGCGTGTGTGTAGACGAGATGATATATGGGGATTTTGTGGAGAGAAGGGAGTAGAGGTGGGGAGAGGAGAGAGGGGAGAGGAGAGAGGGGAGAATTAGGAGTAGAGAGAAAAGGAGGGAAAGGGGGAGACGTTGGACAAAGAAACAGAGGGGAAGAAAAAAAAGAGAGACTGAACAGAGTACAAAGAAGAGAGAGAGAAGGAACGAGAGACTTCTTGAATATATGTATTGAGCATAATGTTTAAACTTAATACCCCTTTTCAATTGTCCAGTTAAGACATACAAAAAGACTGAAATCATACAGGGGTCAATATACGTGGGGGACAAAAGTATTTTGTAATATTATATTTTCTTTATAGGGTACCTTTACTCTGGTGTCATTGATACTGAAGGACAGCGTGTATTGTTAGGATTGGAGTCTAAAAGTTCAAACTCCTACTGAACGTTCAGGAGTCACGTCAATTCCAGGCAATATACATACATGTATATCCAGTAATGACCTTTTAACCGGCTAGGACGTTTCAACGAACTCTTGGACAAGGACATACATTTGAGAGAAACCAAAGTATATCAATTTGCATACCAGTAGCGTTAACCATTAACAACCTTGACGTGACAATACGAATGCCAGACGCCATAAGCTAGATAATCTCATTTGAACTTACTGCTTATAACTATTATAATAGGCCATGAGATTTATGCGGGGATAGAAAATCTCGCCCTGTCATTATCGAAATCTACTGTACATTATCAAACGTCCTACAAGAACTATATCTTTTTCAAGAAATTTAACACTTGAAATGCTTTCTTCTAAATTGTGTTTTATACGAAAACCTTAAAAAGGGATGTTGCTTTTACAGGGGTGAGCGTTACTCTTCGAGGGAATAAGTTTAAAAATTTAACCAAAAAAAATATGATTACCGATGCTTGCATTTCTTGCAAAACATGATACAAATGCCATGACCTTTGGATGCCTTTATTATTATCGGCGAAGTGAGCATTGTGCATGATTTTGGACCAACATGCCACTTTGGATGCAACAAAGACAATATGGCGTTTGAAAAGAAAGAAAAATACGAATGTGGGAAATGTATACGACATTCCTTAGAAGGGAACTCGCAGTTTATCTTCATGCAAGGAATATGGTACAATGAGAATGGAGTACAGCAGTATGTAGAATGGACGTGGTGGAGTAGTATACACCCATTTCCATATCGACCGGTGGAAATAACAACGTTCGCATAAAGCAATCGTTTCCAAGTAGATAAATTGCCAAATAAAGCACATCGTACTTTGTGTGTTTTAAAACATTTCAGAATATTTATATGTAGTTTCAAGAAATATCTGCATCTTCATTATACTTGTCATTGAACACCATTGATAATCTTTACAGAAAGTGTATGTGCATCTGTTTCGCCGTGTACATGTGTGTGTCCTGTATGTAAATGTGTGTTTGGGGCGGGGCATATCATATATGTTTGCATTATTTTTCTCATTGAATTAGTTTCTATCTTGTTGATAGAGTAGCTTCTTCTAAATGCAATTTTGTTTATATATTGATCATGCTGTTGTAACTTGAAATAAACAGTAGTAGTGGGGACATTTTGTTCTACCACTCCAAGGCCATGTTGTATAAATGTTTGCAATTACTGTGACCTACCATCAATTGTAACTACCATAAAAACAACCAATTAACTCTCATTATTGCACCTGTTGCCATGGTAGTTACCACTGATGGTAAATTACAATAACTGTATACGCAAGATGGCCCAGGCATTCTACTTGTGGCTGGATGTATTCGTCATTTGTTGATTTTATTTCAAGATCTGCAGTTTGTATTGTAGTTGCTCATAATTCGACGATAAAAAAAACTTTGATTTCAATCAGATTCTCTCACAGCATAAACATTACAAATAGATATACACATGATGTATACACATTATATTTGATCACCAAGATACAATTGAACTTGCATTTGCTGTTTACTACACTCTGCCCATCCCCAATACTATTATCCCTGTCACTGTGATTTACTACTCGCGTTTTGTTTTACATCAGTTTTATACGAAAAAAATCATATCAGCCATGACGTCGCCAGGCACAAACGTTATTATTCATATGTTTGTAACTGGTTGATGCTTATACAAATAGGAGTGTAGTCTCCAATGTTATCCCGTTGAGATAAAGTCGGTCATAACACGTGAATTATGCTACTCAAAAATAAAATTCATTTGATATCGTTGGATTCCATAATTGTATCCTGGGTCAAGCAACGTAAGTTCATTATAACTCGCTACAACTCACAAACACAGGCTCACGAGCTAGATTGTTACTGATTTGAATCATTGTCATTTCAAACAGCATACCACTATCATAATTGCATGGATATATGCTTTTTAAATGCTTTCAGGGTTGTCTGCTTCACTTAACATTGCGCATGAATTTACTTTCTCATATCCAGGTGAAATAATTCCGACGCACTTTTCACGCTTGCCATGACATATTTTTATTTGTTGATATGAACGCTACAGTCAAAAGGAAAATGCTATCGTGAAATATATCCTTGCATTTAAGACATGGCGTTCAAGGCAAATATTAAAAATTCTTTGTCTCCTCTATTTTTGTTTTGTTTTCAGGTTACACTTATCTCGGTTGCTTCTACGATGACTTCAACCGCGATATCCTACCCGATCTCATATACTGCGACCGAACGAGAGAACCATACGACACGTGCCGTAACGAATGCGGCCCGGAACAACAGCTTAACTATTGCCAATCTGATTCCATGACTATCGAACTCTGCCGTGATATCTGCCTCGATCAGAATATGAGGTATTTTGGGGTCCAAGCGGGGTCGCAATGCCTCTGTGGAGGTGATTTTGCTCCCTATGATAGTTTGGGAACCCCAACGGGTTCAGAAAACGACACATGCTCGGCCCAGTGTAAAGGAAATACGACCCAGTTCTGCGGCGGAGAGTTTCAAGCAAGCGTGTATCGTTTCGATGGTAAGTTAATGAGTCTAAATTATTGTCTCATCTCATTGTCTATTGTCATTGTCTCATTAGAGTCTTATCCCTCTTAGGTCCATATTTCGTCCCATTGTGTCATAAATCGGTAACTATGTGTACGCCAAGTGTGAATGTAATCACAGCGTAATACAAATAATCCCACGGAGCTGCATTTTTCTTCCGCTCCTTCTCTTTTTTTTTTCTTTTTCTTTTTTGTTATCCTGTGCTTAATTCTCTCTTATTTTATTTTTTGCAGCTACTTTAGCTACTACTTATTTTTAATCGTAATACTTTGCTTTTCTCCCATCCTTCTTTCTCTATCTTTTCCATTACTTTTCAACTGTAGTAAGGTGGTATCTGGTTATCTAAACATGTTTTGATATGTTTCATGATAACATGTGATTTATCATTCCTTCACCCAGCCCCGCAGTCACACTGCTTTAATCCCGGCTACGTCTTGAACGGAGACCAGTCCCTTCAGGCCGACGCTTTTTATAACGTCAACGACACCATCGATTACGCCGCCGTCTGTCCGCAGCCAAGCATCAAGGCGGGCCCGGCAACGATTTCGTGTACGACTGCGGGTAACTGGACCGATGAGCCCCCGACGTGTACGGTACGGTGTGCGATGCCGACGGCACCCGACTACGCGATTTTCAGCAGTGGACGAACTGTGAACACGAGTTTCGCAGTCGATGACGAAGTCCTGTTCGATTGCATTAACGATCCGTCAAAGACGAATCGGGTTCTGACGTGTGATTATTATGGCAACTGGATAACCTCCGTGACATGCCCAGGTATATTCTCAAAATGATTCCTACTTATTTGCAGTTTTACCCAAACTTAACATAATGCCTAATAGAATACCTATTCATTGATTCAGCTTCAAAACGCTTCTTTTAATAATCTTACCGATGTTGAATGTCATCATCTCGTATTAACGATGTTGTCGCTATGTTACCTGTATTTCGCGTATTTCCATACGTGAAATACATCAGATTTATGTGCAAGTAACACAAACGTGCGGCTATAACCTCGCTCGATAGCGCAGAGATTAATAATTTTACTGTGTTGTCTAATACAATGTCAAATCTTCTGCTGTAGCATTCTAACCTGATTCAAGTAAATAATGCGTTAACGTGCTTAATTTTTTGCGCCTTATATGTCAACCCTTTGACAAGCATTGCCTTTTTTCACCACTAATAGAATAATATTGGTCTTATAGATTGGTATAATGTAATTAGATCATGTTCATCAACATCAAGGAAGGCTAGTGAATCAGAAAGGAATAGTCCAAACCTTTTTTTCAGTAGGTTAAAGCAAATACAAACAAGAAATCAGTGAACTGTGCATGAAGTAACATCTGACAAGTGATGATAAAATGACGGTTCTTTGACGTATCTAGACCATTTTAATCGCCAACGCTTTGATTTCACACGTGAGGACAATTCATAACCAACACATCGATGAAATTAATCGATGTACTTAAACCTTGCATACACTAAGCATTAATCTAGATTATACAATGTGTGAATTATTTCATGCCAAGTTGTACAGTATCTTTCCAGCTGGCCACAAATGCCAAACGGTGGTCCATGAGCAAAAACACACAATAGACTTCTTTTTATGACACCTTAACAATAATAGGGTATGTATAACTGTGCTCAACGAATGGTATTTGGGGCCATCTCTAGATAAACAAGTATGCCTGAACATTTCGACACCATCTTTTAACAATGGAATGGTAGGCTAGTGTATTCAAGGTATTCATATATCACTACATTATATTGGAGGGTTGATCTTTCCTTTTTTTCTCGCATGTGACTTCACAGCGTTGCCCACTAGACATAGTGATCATAATGTTTCAAACAGCCAAAAACTGAAATCAGTTGTCTAATTCTACTTATAATTTCGCCGATGTATTTCGTTTATATCATTTTATCTACCTATTTCAAATTATTATTGATATGGACTGCTTCTTTCATCAACTGCTCCTAACTGCTGACTGAGAGAGAAATAAAATGTGCAATTTTTAGTCGAATGTCGGGTAAATTGGTTTGAATGTCCTATACAATCACATCGCAGATGACTGAGAATGACAAAGCTCCGTTATTGCGTATTAAATGTTATTGGCATGGATAAAACAATTAATTCGCATGGCTACACATAATTACAACGAGTCAGTGCGTGATTTTGTAGGCAAAGTGCATTGCATTTTTTCGGTGATTTCCAAGCTAAAACGACCAGTGGGGACATCGTGCGTCTATGTTGGTGCTGTAGGAAGAGGGGGTTATTACCTACAGTACGAGCTTCTACAAATAAGCGAGGTGTGCCTAATGTATAGTAATATTATATTGACGTTTCCACAATCTCTTCATTTGAACTACTGTATACAATTTTTGAGGGAAATAAAATGATTTGGGGCACGTGACTTTATAAAAGGCAAATCTACATGCTTGCATCACGTGCTCATAAAATGGAAGCCATTGCAAAACATGATCATTGCAAATTATGTCCCCGCTCACATGCGTGGTGAATGGAGACAAAACATACACATTCCTGCGTTGTTTAAATGTGTAATCATCAATATATATATATATCGATTTCAAATAAAGCATAACTTCTAATATTGCATCATTATCCGTTTGTATGTTTATATGTATATGTATTTCATGTAACCTGTATATGTATGTACGTACGTAAATCTTAATATTAACTAGGACCGACTACAACCCCGCCACCTACCACTACACCGGCTACAACACAACCTACAAGTACCACAGCAGTCACCACACCGTCCGTTAGTGCCACTCCAAGTTCGCACACGCCGCAATCAACAAATGATACTATGGTTTCAGGTATACTAACCACACAATGCAATATGGGGTTGAAGTGTCAATGAGCATCAGCATATAAATCGTCTGCTTCCTTTATGTGTACAACCTTGCACCTGTTATGCGTAAAAGGCATTAACTATAACACAACATACTTGTCAACCCAGTTTCCTCTGTGATCTTTTGTGTGCCAAACACACTTATTCTCTATTAGTTTTGTGTGCATTAATGGTAAAAAATACACATGTTGCGCATGAAGAAGTCACCCTTCCTGTGGCGGGTACAATGCGCACATGACACGTTCACTTTTACAAGAACCTCTTTCTTTTGTAAGATCCATCAAACGATGCATCTTATTGTTTCTCTTTGTCGTCGTTCTCCCCTCTCTATATATTTATTTCCTATTTCTCCCCTCTATTCCCACCTCGCACCCACTCTTCTCTCCCTCCCCCCCCCTCCCCCATCTCTCTCTCTCTCTCTCTCTCTCTCTCCCTCTCTCTTTCTCTCTCTCTCTCTCTCTCTCTCTATCTATCTATCTATCTACCCCCTCTCTCTGTCTCTGTCTCTCTTCAGGCCCCTGTGTCTGTTCCAAACATTACACTGTCTTACAATATGCACATTTGCACTACGCGTCTGCTCCTTCATCAACTCGTTCAACATGTCAATACTTCCCTTCCCTATCCTTATTCAATGCTGTGGCTATATCAACTGCTTTTCCTCACCACCTTGACGATCCACCGAGCTACAAGTACGTCGTCCATTACCATGCCCCATTTGCTGATCATATTACTTTCCTAACCACCAGTTTCAATGCTATGTGCATCCCTCCATCTCACGCGCTAATCAATGGTTACACCTGCTGGTGTATCTGCCAATTATATGCTGTGCTTCCTCTAATTCGAACGTGGTAGCGCAAAATCTCTTCTCTTATTTCCCCGAGCATTCACGTAGACATCCATTCTTAAGCGATTATTTTTCCTGACTCCTCCCGCAAGGCAGATTTGTCTCCTATTTTACTTTCCCTATAAAGCGCTTTGCGGTCCTGCTATTACGGAGTCGCACGAATTAGCTCCCGCATCAATTTGCTCCCCGTCCCCATGACAACGAGGCCGATTCTGAATCTTCACTCGCCCCTTTCCTCCTACGTCTTAACCTTCCCGCTTTGCGATATATATAGTTATCAAATTGCAGAATGAAAAAAGAGCTTGTTCAGGTATCGTACGTGAGATGAGTTTTCAGTCGGTTGCACATTTCTCTCGGCTGTTGCGTGCGATGAAAGCGACAACGCCCTTTGTATGTACCTTTAGCGTTGCTGCTTCATTACGTTTTAGATCGCCATCAGATGGTGATGCACTCTTCATCTCACTTCATCTTTTTCTCTTTCACATGTCTCGACCCCCCCCCCCCTCCTTTTCCTCCCTCTTCTCTCTCTCTCTCTCTCTCTCTCTCTCTCTGTGATCTGTGGACTGTGCTCTTCAATCTGTGTTTTTTTTTTAATTTGGTTTCACGTTTCCCTCATAGTCTCACATCTTTTTCTTAGCGTCATATCCGTATTTTTTTTTTCACGCAACCACCTGACTTCCTCTAAATAAATAGTACACAAGTTGTGTTTTTATTGCAAGCCTACTAAATGTAATTTCCTTGTATCGTTTCCTGGAATATTCATATATACATATCAGTATCGTCTTTGGATCTATATCTTGCCATTCTTTCTCTGTGTATTACATGTAATAGTGTTATTCCAATTTATAACTATTTTATTTGATATATAATACTCATTAATTCATCATAATTTGTGAAGATTTTAATCATCTTGTGAATAGTATTATGAGCCATGTCGTGTAGTGCATAACTATGTGAAACTACTACTAAGTTATCTGAAATATTTGTTCTCTCTTTTCACTTTTTCACATTTGTAATGTATGCGTACAATTATTCTCGTCAGTTACTTATGATCATGTTCACCTTGTTTCAGATAATCATTTTAGTGTGCATACATATGCATGTTATATGACTATGTTAACACCTTAATCATCATGGTTTTACACCATTGTGAATCCCGTAACACAGACACACTGGTGACTACCACTACTAACCCCACAAACTCAACTTCAACACCAGTGTCAACTGACTCAAGCACCTCAGGTCAGTCTACACAGACGCCAGGTAACTTAAACACCGGGTGTATTGGTTTGTAGTACGATACACGATATACTCAGAAAAAAGCGAGACGTCCTGTATCTCGATGCCGAGTGTCAAACAAGAAGATATTAGAAAACGATTTCAGCACATATATACCAAATCGGCATTTTTTTTAAACATCCACTATAGTTATGTTAAATGACAAATGTATATTATAAAGAAAGAAAATCAGAGGTGTGATGTATTGTAAAGTACAAACAATGATTCGTCAATTCCATATTGGTCTTCTGAACGAAAGTCGATTGCGTAAAGATTTAATTAATCACTTGGGAGAGTAATTAGAAGGAGTAGGCATATATCCATATGGGCGTGGCAGAGTATCTATCAGGCTTTTATGTTGTTAATTATTCCCCCCTCTCTCTCTCTTCAAACTTCGATATGTCTCACCTATTCAGTGAATATTTCTTAATATAACGTAACATTTTCAATGTTGTTATTGTTATCTTTCATCTGCATCCCTCCTATTCAATGTTTTTGTATTTTTTTTATTAATTTGCATATCATGCAAATACTTTTCAGGTTATATCATTCGATGCTAAATGTCTTAGAATACAAAATGACAAATTAGGTTATAATGAGAGTGTTAACAAGTACTGTTTACATTTTTCTTTAATAATCAAAAATAATTTACGATTCTAACCAAGCTAAAAGTGATACATCGTGAAGTGATATGTTACCAAACTTTCTTTTAAAAAAATCATCCACATCCTTGCACTTCAATGCATGTACATTCCAGCTTGATTTGACTTGTAACCTTTTTAATATAATCATGTTGTAAAAGTGTCAAAAGTGTTGTATAACGCATAGCATAGAACAAAACAGTGACAGGGGATTCAAATATTGCACAAAATGTGTATATACTTCTTTCTAACTTGTTTGACTCAAAATCTATTCTGTTGAAATATACCCACGATTTTGAGTTAAAATGAATAATTCCGGGTGCAAACAATTACAATACATTATATATGAATCTTACTTTTAACTGACTCCAGAATTCCAATTGATCTAACGTATATAGCCCGTAGGTTCAATCGTTTTCCTGTATACAACTCAATATTTGTGATCCGCAAAAGGAATCAACCGACCTTAACACAGACGCCGCCCAAGAAACAGGTGGTTTGGCAGTAAAATATTCCAAGTAATACACGATTTGATACTGTTAAACCAGTACACAATTTTTCAAAATGCCTCCAGATAAAAATATTCACGTTCCGATCACACCTGTCAAGCATTAGTGGTTTGGTCGAATATTTGAATTACTGATGTATTTGTGTATACCGTTATACAATTGCTACAGGCGAAAGTGTCGATTTACCAGATGAGGTATTTCCTTTTCTATCGCAATATATTTATTTGTACGCGTGGGTTTTGTTTACTTCGTTAGCTTGAATCTTTAAATTATCCAGGAAGTTTTCATTCCTTGCCTATCAACTTATTGCTCATGGCGAAAGTGTTTATTTTCTCAGTAAGGTCTCTCAGTTTC
The DNA here is from genome assembly GCA_963669155.1 of Arbacia lixula. Taxonomy (NCBI): domain Eukaryota; kingdom Metazoa; phylum Echinodermata; class Echinoidea; order Arbacioida; family Arbaciidae; genus Arbacia; species Arbacia lixula. Next base: position 12,636,106 of record OZ022586.1, on the reverse strand, counting down.
GGCCGATACTTTTCAGTCAGTTGCTACCTTTTATATGATATAATACGTCATTTACATGACTTTTTTTCCTTCTAAGCATGAATAATTACGTAAAAATAAAATGTTTCCGAGAAAAATAGTACGATATTATATATTGTTATAATTTTTGGAAGGTGATCCAACAACACCTTCCCCGGTAGTGACGACAATGATGACGTCAACGATATCCACACCAACACAGACGACACAGGGGTCGACACCAACTTCATCCGCGTCGTCCACGAGCAGCACGGAGGTGATGTCGTCATCGTCGAATTTATCACCGTCGTCATCAAGCACGGCACCGTCTTCAAGTGGCACGCCAATCGCGATGTCTACACCAAGTGGAAAGGGGGAGAGTACGACAGTGGGAAGTGACGCACAAGATGGCGGCGGAATGGGTACGTTGAATCATATTAATGTAGAGAGATGTTCATGCCAGAACTCTTTGGGTATAAACGGTTGTTTTAATAAATATATTGGGCTACTTTAAAACCAAAGAGAACTCACCACTAACACTTGTTTCTCGATATTATGAGTAAACCATGCATCGATCTTTAAATGCAAGCTAATGCGGTTGGTCGCTTCCTCGTTTCTGCACACGATGCCGCTTGCCGAAATGGTAATATCTTTGTCCTATTCTCATGGTTTGGCTTATCCCGGGGAAGTGAGAAATGCCTTTGCAGATTCTTCTCATGTATGAATTTATCACGTAGCCTCAGGCATGAATACACGCCGCAAATCATAGGCGATGCAAGAAGAGTTGCACCACTTTAAACGAAAAAAAAAAAATCATGAAACTCATTCATTACTCTTTGTTTCTCTCTCAGATGTTGCATATGATATGAATAATCTGTATCCTTATTTATTATAGGAATTTGAAAAATTATACATGGAGAGGTGCCTTCTGTAATGATATTCTTTCACAATAATTATCATATTGCAATAATGTTCATGCGACGGTGGGAGTATGAGGAGTACTGGAATTTAATGACAACAACCGAAAAGACCTTTAACATTTACATATCCTCTTACACATACCCAGACATGATCATCATCATCGTCGCTGCCGTTGCAGGCGTCCTAGTTGTCATCCTCCTAATCGTTGTCATTTCGGTTTGCTGTTCGAGGTAAGTGTGCTGACATCCTTATTCTAATGTAGATGGAGATTGAGATACACATAGAGAGAGAGAGAGAGACAGAGAGAGACAGAGAGAGACAGATAGACAGAGAGACAGAGAGACGGATACAGAGGGACAGGGAGAGAAATATATAAGGATATAGAGATAGAGAGAGTAAACGAGAGAAAGAAAAGTGAAGATACACAGAGACGAACGGTAAAAGGAGAAGAGAGAGAGAGAGAGAGAGAGAAAAAAAAAAAAACCTTTCAGGAGTGTCCACGAAATATCGAATGGTTACGTTACTTATATTCATTACATGAATTTATGAAATGTTTCAGGTCTCAGAAGCAGTATTTGTTTAACACGATGTAGAACATATATTATTTACCACCTACATAAGTGCAGTAGTAAATACTTAATGTGCTTGCCATGCTGTTGTTATGATCATTTTTTATTTAAAATTGATATCGGTAAAGATAGCTTAAGCACGGGTCATGGAAAATCAGGGGCCATACTCATGAAATATTACTAGCCCAGTTAGTTACTAAAGTGCATGTACCTTAATGCACTTTAGCAACTACCCAGGCCTAGTAATGGTTCATTAATATGGCCTCACTCTTTTTCACCACAGCAAAACAGGAAGAAAAATAACGAAAATACGATGATGGATAGTTGATGATGACATGAATGTGTAGCTACCGTTCAAAGGCCAATCGATGTCAGTGGAAAATGGTGGGCGAGAATACTGTCGCCTAAACTGAAGCAATATATATATTTAACCAAATGATATTGATTTATCTATGAATATTGCTTTTCTTGCACTGCTAGCAAATCGTCTGCAATGAGAGTGAGACCAGCTTAATCTCTGACCGTGTTGGTAAATGCAACCCCCAACTGCACTTGATGCTATAGATAGCTAGGGAAATGAAGAGTTACTTGACTAATCTATATTAGTCTTATCAAGTCCATATCTCTCATAGCCTTTGTTTAGCCTTGCTTCCAGACCGTTTGGCATTTCTAATTCAAGCTGAATAGAGTCTAGTACACATAAGACTATTCTCTGGTGAGCCGGAGAAGGAATGGAGAATAATTAATCTACAGCAGCGTCGTCAGCAATCTTCTTGCCGATGGTCTTAAATTCATGTATTGTCCATTTTAGAAACTTGCTGAAAGTTATTTACCATAAAATTATCCACATTTGGAGTAATTAGTGATTTAATCACAAATCCTCAAATTGTTCAGGCCGAACATTTTGAGGATTTGTGATTAAATCACTAATTATTCCAAATGTGGATCATATGAGAACAAAAAACTTTCAGCATGTTTCTAAAATGGACAATACATGCATTTTAGACCATTGATGAGAAGATTGCTCACAATCACCTTTTGAAGGCATTTTTGTCTTCCCAGTACAGTATACCCCCTTTAAAAATGTCTAACAGCCTCCGAGTAAGACCAAGCCTGTTCCTTCGGGAGTCATCTGACCAAAGGATCATCGCGGTCAGTCTCTTTGATATGTTGCTTATTTTGATGTTCTCAAATCTTTTTCAAACACACGCAAAAAAAAAGCTGATTGGATTTTTTTTTTTCACAAAAATGAGTAAGGGCAAAGACGGTGGACTCTTTTATATTATGACTAATCTAAATTTGTCAAGTGACTCACCATTATATGTGTAAAGCTGGTAGTACGTATTACCCAATATTATCGTAGCATGCTTGTGCACCCAGTAGGCCTAGAAGATGAAGAAAATTCAATCTGCAATTCGCTATGACATTGAATTGCGGTATTGTGATTTTAAATGTGAGGTTTTGTTTTTATCCCAAAATATCTGCTGACCTAACTCGTAGTTATGTCATGATTTGTATGGGAACCTATAGTCATGCAAACACTGTCGGAATTTTAGAAAGGAGAAGAGAAGGAACAGGAGAGCGAAGAGAAGAATATGGGTAGATATTAGAAGAGACTAAAAAAGGGAAACGAGCAAATAGACCAAGACAAACCAAATACGAAGTATAAGAGACGCCGTAGGAAAGGATTGACGGCCGGGGTGCTTTGAAGTAAGAGCGTTTTTATTTAATGCATGAGATTATTGTGCATGGCGAATTCGTGAATGGGTTACCATGGAAACGGGTAACTATGGGTGACGGTGCTGATGTAGGAGCAATGAATGTTTGCGAGTAGACGTACTCATGTTCACTTTGGATTGTCCAGATTATCTATGTGTATATGCATCAGATAAATGTGTGTGCGTATATATTAATTACATAAACATTTGATGAGAACAAAACTTTCTACAAATCTATTTATCATAAACGCTGACGATAATATTTGAGAACGAACTCGATGACGGTACGATGCATGAATGCAATGTATAATTTCCGTGCATGGATAGGATGTAGTAATTACAAGTATTGTATCCCCTTTTCTGTCATTACCAGAATGTGTATAGCATATTCTCATAGACTACAAGAACACCATATACAAGATAAACATACAATTGTAGAATAAGACACTTCGTTGTGAAGTAGATGACTCCTCGGGAAATATTTTTGTTTACCTCTCAGGCTAATCATCTTGTTTTCCAAAGCTGATAAAAAATGAATTTACAGCATTAATATGTTTTCACTGCCTCGATTATAATATCAGCCTAGGTACTAGGCTGCGAGATATGCATGGACACAGCCCAGTCTGTTAACAACTATGTCTGCTAACACAGACTATGCCCTCATCCCATCCTTATGACAGAGGATCCATGACGTCATTAGGGCGTAGTCTGTGTTGCCAGACATACTTGTTAACAGACTGGGTTGTATGCACCCCACAGCCTATTACCTATATTATGTTAATATATTAAATAAAATTGTAAAGTGCAAGGGTCTGAGTGGTTTGTGACTATTACACTTTACCTCTAGACGCCCCAACAAGCAAAAGACGAATTCTTTTATTCAATATGGAGTCCCATTCAATGGCGGATTTTATTGCCTATATTATGAGGAAGAGTTCTTCAAATCGTATTTTCTTCTAGTAACAATGTCATGTTTATACAAACGGGAAACACCACATTTATTTCGTTGAAGTAGTGGAAATATAAGTATCATGTTATGAAGTCCACAATGGCAAGGTAATATGCCTGTGACGTAACATAATGTCCTATTTCTTTATAATATTCAAATTCTTGGCAACGAGGAAATATATCTTACAGTTGTTGACATGCTCAAAAAGGTTGTATCACATAAGTATCCCTGGTGATATGTTTTTGTATTCTTTTTTCATAGTTAACATGTTTTTATTTTCTTACGTTTTATAGTTGAAACGATCCATTTTTCTCGCCTATAGAATTGTTTAGGTCGACTAAACAATATTTCACAAGAAAGTGTTTGTTTTTATAGATATCTATGTTTAATGTGTTGTGGGTAGTTTCTGCTACCTTCGCATTATCGTTTTTACACCCTGAACATCTTCGTTTCATTTCCCCCTCTCCTCTCGTATGCAATAACATATTTGAGAATAAAATGTATTATGCACATATTTTTAGACGATATTTCACAATGCTTTTTATCTTTATACGTCATTCACCCGGAAGGAAAAAGAAGGCTTCGAGGGCAAAAAAGTATGCTGAGCATGATGACGTGAATGTAAACACCTATTTTTAGTTCACTTTTATTTTGATAGCTCCTCTTTGTAAGCCTTGTATTCGCATGAATGTCTTATCAAGCAAGTTGTTTATATGATAATGCGTGTCAAAATTATGTGTTTTTTGCAATATGATTATGTGCCCATTACGCTTATTGTGTTTTCTAACTATGTATATGTGTACAATGTGTCACGTTGTTTAGCTTTGTATTTCATTGCTTTGAAACAATTCTTTTCTATAACTTGCAGCCTGCATGTTCAACAACTGTGTCAAAATGTTTTCAACTTGATTTACCACTGATTTTACACAGAGGCATGCCCTTTCGGTATCAAGAGAGAATAAAATTATAAGAAATGGAACTTTGCATGGAAATATTATGAAATTGGTAATAAGAACGTGACCACCATTCAAAAATTCCCCCTTCTAATCAGCTTCCAGAGAGCCTGAATTTTGATACCCCATCCCCCTTGCCCATCCCTCCCCTTCCCTACCCCCACCCTTGAAAGAAATAATCGTTACACTGGTGATGTTGCATGCAAGTAATATTTGAGTTTGAATTCAAAATGCAGTACATGGACTTTTGTGTATCATCCAACAACAATCTCGCACTATTTTAATGTGATGTTTCAAATATATTTTACGACCCGATTTCTCCATTCCATCCCTTTCTAATCGCAGCTTCCTTTTGTAATTGCCTTCTTCTTCTTCTTCTTCTTCTTCTTCTTCTTCTTCTTCTTCTCCTCCTCCTTCCTCTTCTTCTTCTCCTTCCTCTTCTTCTTTGTTCTTCTTTATCTCCCTCTCCTGCTTTCTCCCCTTCGTCTCCTTCTTCCTATCCTTCTTTTCCTTCTTGTTCTTCCTCTCGTTCTTCTTTTTCTTGTTGTTCTTGTTGTTCTTGTTGTTTTTCTTCTTCTTCCTCTTCTTCTTATCGTTCTTCTCCTTCTTCTTCTTCTTCTTCCCTATACGTTGTCGCCCTGCAGATCTCAATGCTATTTACGCCCGTCTCATGTCCTACATTTCTTTTCCTTAACTCTCTGTTTGAAGACATATCTTGCTCCGCTCTCCTACCGTCCCCGTCTCTTGTAGGCATCCCCTCTTGCTACAAATTAGCGTGCGTGAGATTGTATTTGTTTTGATTTCATACAAACACTCTGCAGCTTGAAAATAATAGGTAATATACCGTTTCGCGTCCCTGAAATTTCCTCAACCCCGCACAGCTCCTTCTTAATTTAGTTTGTGTAAATGTCACGACAGGCAACGCTTGAATGTGTCTTCTGCTAAGTGTAATGGCCGCTGCAGACGTCACGACCCGACTTGTCGTACGACTTTGCGATTGGCTGAAATGCAGGACACGGTAATGCGACTTGTGCAAGAAAGTGACGTCACATTTCCAGCCGTATCGACTGCAGAATCGTGGTAAAGTCGTGACGTCTGCGGTGACTTTTAATTGCGTTGGCTGAGAGAAATGCCGCCTCCACTTTTCTTGTTTTCTTTTGGTAGCTTGAACAGTCTCCTATGTTAGCATGAAGTGATTACATTACGATGTCAATGTTTGCATGATATGATTTTTGCCAGCAGTGAACATGGTGAAATTGTGTGCGAGCTCTCGAAGTGTTGGACGCAGCTGTCATGGAGATTGTATTCACGAAAAATAAAATCTTCAGTTGATTAGGGCTGTGGTTCGTACTCAGACTAAAGAAAGCACGATGGGCGAATCTTTCATCAATCTGCAGAAAGGGAAACTATGGGGAAAATCACATTTCATATATAATTATCATATTTTAATAAATATATGATACTTTAAGGCTGGCAATATGGTATTGTTTCGCTGATATACATGTGTCTTATCACGACACGTGAAGCACCATCGTTCAGTTCTTGTCAGACATTCCATCAATGTACAACGATCGTAAGTGTGTCTAAATTCTATCATAAATTCAGCATCAAGGTATTTTCAAATAGCTGAAATTAATGTTTAGTAGTTTTTTCTTCATTTGCTTTTTTTCTTTCTTAAAGAACTCACATTTCGTATTAATAAGCACGCTTATTAAACATGTTTGATAGTGACTTCAATGATAATTCAGTTGAATGTAATATATAGTTCTAAGTGTTACAGTTAAACAAAAATAATTTTACTAATCACTTATACAACAAGCGCCTTCACTAATTGTCTCATTTTCCTTATTTTCCCATCCTATCACGTCACAATCACATGACCTTCTAGAAAGCGCAAGCGACTCACCAAGAACATACCGTTTGACCCCGCCCTTGGTACCAGTTTTGGAAACCCGGCATTCCAGGAAGACGAGGCGGACTCAAACCAGCGTGGTCACGTGAAAGAAAATGACTACGGTGACCTGCACCACCAAACCTACGACATCGGGGTCTCCGATTATGCCATCGGCGACGAGGGCGGCCGAGCCCCACCCGACGGTAAGGATTCTGCCGCCGACGCCTCCAATTATAACGGCGGCTTGGACAGAAATCGGAACGGCAGTGTGTCGAGTTTTAAGCCCGAGCAGGGAAAAGGGCACGTGTCGTGGTCTACATTACCGCCCCCGCATAAGTCAATTATGTCCAATGATTACGTTAGTGAACCATACGCCACCGAGCCAGTCTCCCCAAACGGAATCGAACATTCCGGGCCCTCGGAAGAATTTTTCTCGAACCCCGACAATCAGATTGCGACACCCCTCTAGTACTTACATTTGAACTTAAATGAAGAATTTGTATTGTTTTTCTACAAAAATTATTGCGATAACCATTTACATTTTTCGCCAAATGCTAGAGTAATGGTTTAACGTCTCGAATAAGCGCATGTAAAGAAAGTTTTTGAAAATGTGCCGCATACTTAAAGTTGTCTTATATGGCTGCATCTCGCGATATTTTGTTAAATATCTAGATAGACCCCATTGTTTACTGTTATTCTCTCAGAGTCAAATACACTGCATGTTATGTTTTATTTAGAGATGGTAGGCATATAGACATATATATTAACAGTATATAACATGCATGATGTAAAACACATTAACAAATCGATATTCTAACATCAATAATAAAACGCAGAAAAAAGACGCGCTTGTCTCTTTAAAAAACATAAATGTGAATCTGCATTCATTGAAATATTTTTGTAAGGTTTAAATGAGATAATAATTTTTGTATTAATCAAAGCGTAAAAGCGCTTAGCACGAATCATTCGTGTCAATATGTAAATACTGATTTAACGCAAATCTTTTATGATTTTTACTCCGTATAAATGTAACGTTAACCTTGTATTTTAACTGAATGTAAATAATAATGATGTCTGATCACACATTGACATTTTATATACCTGTTTGTATATATCACCTTGAATAACTGAAATGCATGCATATTTACTCATTAGGATTTAGACTTTGTTGTAGTGTTAAGAAATTTAGCCCCTGTAAAAGAACATATTATAATGAATTTTAAAACGGGCACTGTAATAAACAAACAAAAAAATATTGTAAACAAAACATCTAGTTCATTCCGGCTTTCAAAATCTGAATAACTTATTTAGAAAAGAGTCATTTGAGTAGATAATTACATTTTGGTAAATAAGCAGGTTTATATTCATGATATATGTCGTGGAAAAGTGCATATTCAAACATTACCTGTAAGTATTGGATATAAGTCTAAAGCAATTCACCTGCATAAATTAGGAAATAAGGAATTATATAGCCGGATAGCTACGCACAGATGAAGCTTAGATTTAACGGACTCTATGAGTGGTTGAACAAATTAGGCGAAACCATGGTGCTACATGTATTTTCAATTTGTATATTATTTCAACAAATTTTTTTTATATACTGTACATATGGCTACTGAAACTCAGCAAAATTCATTAATTGTAGTGCGGAAGTGAGGAAGCCCATTTAAACAGTATTGCAACTGTAACTCTTTTTGGGTGAGGAAATCGATATTCTAGATAATCAGGTGGGGAGCATTTTGCCGACATATAAACAAATAATGCAATCATCGTGAAATGTATGTTTCTATCTTGCAGACGCAGTTTTGAAGTCCGTAGATTTTTCCCAGGAAAATATGGTAACAAAGTAGACAACATACATTTATATATATTTTTGAAGATTCTATTACTACGGGTGTGCGCCGTTTGTGGATTGAATCCTCACTGGTCAGCATTATATTGTACATGGTGTAGGCGCCTCTCTAATATTAGTATTATACCTTTATGATTAATACATCAAATGTTTCAAATATTGTTTAGTTAACATTAAATGTGCTTCATTGGAACCGTAGCTGTTATAGAGCAGTTCAACCTTTGCGTCTCGACACACTGACGCTCAATGGGATTCATGTGTATTGGAGGGTTACTAAATTAGGAAAATAAGTTCCCACCAGTCTAATGTAAAATTATCCACTGAAAACGAATCTCACATTCGTTTGCCGCAATAAAATCTCGTTTTGGCGAAAATTTGAAAATTGACGTCACTGGAGGCGTGCGGTTTTTTTTTTTTTTCAATTTTACATAGATGATTGAAAACTTACTTTTCTAATTTAGTAACCCTTGATTTACACCCATGGCATACACAGAGCTAACCAGGTGTCTTGATTCGTCTAGTATATTCATGAACATGTAAATTTATGCCTCTTTCCATTGACTGGTGGGGCCATTTGGCGATGTTCTCTTACATACCCATACCATGTATTTATTTACAAATGGTCATTACAGCCTTTAAACTATACTCCTATCTTCCTTGCCCCCCCCCCCCCCCCTTTGATCCTCCTCTCTCTCTCTCTCCATCTCTTCTTACCGTCCTTCTTTTGATCTCCTCCACTATCTCACTGTCACACTCCATCATCATTAAGTTCCTTATTACATTTTCATATCTCTCTCTCTCTCTCTCTCTCTCTCTCTCTCTCTCGCTCTCTCTCTCTCTCTATCTCTCCCGCTCTCTCCCTTCCACCCCGCACCCCCTCTCTCTCCTTTTCTTTCTCTCTGTTCTCTCTTTCTATGTCTCTCTCTGTTCTCTCTTCCTCTTTGCCTACTTCCCCTCTGCCACTCCCTCTCTCTCTCCTCTCTCTCTCTCTCTCTCTCTCTCTCTCTCTCTCTCTCTCTCTTCCGCTGTCTCGTTTTAGCTGACTTTGTTTTTTCTCTTCTGCTTTAATCGTTTCTAAGTTTATTTCGCTCATTCCTATCCTCCATATCTCTGAAGTTTATGAATTGATTTGTGTAATCTCGTGTTGCCTCCTTCTAGTAGTTATCCAGTCCCCTCTTTATAATCCCTTCCATTATTTGCTTAAAGGGCATATATTGTACTGGGAAGGCAAAAAATCCTTCAAAAAGTAATTGTTAGCAATCTTCTTGCCAATGGTCTTAAATTCATGCATTGTCTATTTTAGAAGCTTGCTGAAAGTTATTTTCCCTCAAATGATCCACATATGGAGTAATTAATGATTAAATCCTCAAAATGTTCGGCCCGAACATTTGGAGGATTTGTGATTTAATCACTCATTTTTCCAAATGTGGATCATTTGAGGGCAAATAACTTTCAGCAAGCTTCTAAAATAGACAATACATGAATTTAAGACCATTGGCAAGAAGATTGCTAACAATTACTTTTTGAAGGCTTTTTTGCCTTCCCAGTACAATATATGCCCTTTAATCGGGAGGAGGGTGTCAAGAACAAAAGCGCCTTTTAGTTATTCCCACCACAAACGGAATTTCGACACACTTTATATTGGGGGACGTCAATGAAAATATTTTTCTTTTTTAGGGATAAGATGTTTCGATTGACACTCATACTCTCCAAATTTCCTTCATCATTTATCGAAATGAGACTTACCAATACTGAAGCACTTAAGACATTGGCCCGTATCCACAACGGTGGTTTTACTCAGACCGCTTACTATACGAAAACTCACTAAATTAGGCCAACAATAATCTTCTGATGCTGCCACGTAATTGTTGATTTTCATCCAAGAATTACAACAGTGGGTGATTTTGATTATCTTGATGTGGACAAATTTAATTGTCAATTACGATAATGATTACGAGGACAAGATATGTTTTATTGAATCGATAACGATGTTTTATGTTTTATTAGGTCTCACAAAAAGTTGTCCTGTTTCGTACATTGTTAATTTTAAACATCTGTACAGATAACGGGGCTTAATTATTGTCTTTTGAACAGCAAGTCATTCATACATGGTGTAATTATCATACTCGCACCGTCATCGTCTTTTCTAATGGGTAGTATAATTTTCGTTGGGATTCAGTTGAAATATTGTCATTTTCTCACAGAACCTTCTCAGTATAATCGTATTTACTTCTTTTCATACATATCTACAATAGTACTGTATAAGGTAGCATTTTAACATTAACTCTCTCTTTCCCATGTAAAATTCTGCTCTACAGGAATTGTATGCATTACTAATGCAAAATGGCGAGAGTGAACAGATTTAAAGGTCAAAGCCAAAGCTCAGCTACTGCTCCTAATGATGTTAAGCAGCAAAGAAAACAACGCAGCTAGTAAGGCTATTTACATGACATTCTAATGAGTGTTATAACCGCTATTATAAATGCTATTAGCTGATTAGACTAGATTCTAAGAGATGTCGATTCCTTACAACTAGTGACATTGCGCGCCTGGAACCTTAAGAGGGCGCCACGCTTTATTATCATAAGCAGCCAGGAAAGAGTTTGCTTCAAGCAGTATTTTTGCTATGATAGCGGCAATATTTGTGGTGCTTTACAGTAGCGTAGAAAATGAATTATTAGTAACGTTTAGAGGTAAAATGGTATAAATAAGTGCTTCTCCTACAAAACACATTGTACTAATAAACACATATTTAAAGGTTCGCGCTAGCAAATACGATGTGCATATTGAATCTTTAGGATGATGATGTCTGTTCTGTTACTATTCGTTGTACTTTAGCTTCTAATCTGGCTTTCAGACTGTTGGACATTTATGATCTCAACTGAAAAAAAAAATCATGATAGTGCTTAGGCGACTCGTCGTTTTAATTCTCATCTTTTCCAGTGACTGGACGTTTGGGAGAAGAAAGCAAAAAATAAATACTGTGGCTAGGCCCCTGTATCAAATAAATATAACAGAAAAGTAGGTCCCCCTTAAGCAAAATACCATAACTTTTTATTGAAGAGGTTTTGAGCAACATAGATTTGCAGGATTGTACCTTGATGATTTTTCTTGTAATGTGTGCTCACTCACGCATGACTGTATGGATTAATGTGATTTTCACAAGGACGTTAGTCGATAAGGAAAGGTACAATTCTGCCAAGTGATGTTGCTCAAAACCTCAGCGGTAAAAAGTGATATTATTTTGCTTAGGGAGGACTTACTCTTTTGTTGTGTTTAGTTCGGATTATACATTCCCAACAGCATGGAACCAAGAATACTTTAGTTTATGTCAATGTTAGTGTGCAGTGTTCCATTTATTATTAATGGTAATATTGACTCAAGAAAAGGAATGTTAGCCAGAACCGCATGCCCTTGTACTGTAGCAAGGTTCAACAGTTTATGATATATATAGGATTGTATAAATACAGTAGTTGTATTCGTGACGTACCTACGTAATTATGTAGGTATGTCATTTATGGTTTTAGCTGGACTAGACCACACATAGTTATTGTTGTGATATCTTAAAGAAAACAAATTAAATCATCTTTATTTCGTTTTTTGTTCGTTTGTTATTCATGTGAAATTAGCAAGGCCTACCTTTTTTTAACTTTTGTCCCGTTTCGATTTGTTTAATTTTTTCATTGATTCGCATTCATTTTTTAGCATACCCAATGTGCAGGATTGATATGCAAAAACAAGGATGGAATTCTGCTTGTTATTTTTGACACAATTGAATTTCCATCTTGTTCAGTTACAACCCGTGTTACATCGGTTATTTTTCTTTTTCGTTTTTGGAGTAACGAACACTATTTCATGTTTTTATAAGCAAACTTTTGGGAACAACGTGCTGTAATCTTAAGATCATGCCTCGGGACATCACGAACGGTCTAATGTTTGAAAAAATGAATTCTATGTAATTATTCATCTGATTTTCATAAAACAATCTTTATCTTTTTATTCAACCGTTCTTTTCAATTTTGTTATATTTTACGATCGTATAACGCAAGTGTGCTCAGTATATTGGGAATATCAACCCATAATAGGTCTTTCACTTTGATTCAGTGCAACAATTTTATAACTAGTTGGGGCCTTTCAAACAGTCTAATAAACTACAATTCTCTTGTTCAAATGGTATTGTGATCGACAATGCTCCTTAAAACATACTGGAAGCACACATGTATTTTAATTATGTTTGAGCCTTGAAGACGTTTTCTGATTGATTCTGATATGAGATAATGTGCAATTATTACCAGCTGATTTAAGATAATTGTAGTGCATCTGACTGTGTTATCATGCAGCAAAGCAAACTATTACGTAAGGATGGCCCAATGCCTTTGCCGTGATCATGATCAAACATCCCTTTTTTGAGATCTGAAATAATATAAATCAAACATTCTCGCCCCCGTTTTGTACAACTTATAATGTGAATTCACTAAATAGTTCTATATTCAACTTATTCCATGGATATTATCACCGTATTCTTTCTTAATGTTTGAATAATATGAAATATGTTTTCGATAAAATGTTTTGCCTGTCTACGTACAACATAGTGCAGGAAAGATTTGTAATAATTGTGTATCAGTATATAGATATTACAGAACAAAAGAAAAAATTTGGGATGCATTTGTTACATCGTTTGAAACCCACACAGATGTGTTGAACATGTTGCCTTTGATCTTCGATGTTTTTGTGAGAGGTAAAGAAATTAAGACTTATTGTATATTGTGCTACATACATGTACCATATCATATGAACAAAATATGAGAATGCAAACACGTAACATGTATAAAGTGCCTCAAATTATATGAAATAAATTACACAGCTAGATATTTTTCACCTACGTACTTCCTTACACGTTGTGCTTTGTTTCTGATGTGTACAGACATGTACGTGTATGTTTGTTTGTGTGTGTGTGTGTGTGGGTGTGTGTGTGTGTGTGTGTGGCATATTCATGTTGTGTTTATATACAAGTGGTATATCATGCTTTATTTTGTTTATCGAATCAATAGAAATATTACGTTTATGGATTTGTGATTCTATGTTATAAAGTGAAATTGTTTATTTCATTATGTGAATGAAATCAAATAAAGGGTATGGAAAAAAAGTGTGTATGTGTATGTGTGTGTGTGTGTGTGTGTGTGTGTGTGTGTGTGTTTGTGTGTGTGTGAGTCGTACAAAGACACTACAGAAAGAAAAGGAGGAAAATGGGGGCAGGGAATGACATGGAGGAAATCTCATGTAGGAAATATGTTTTGATAATGAAATGCCTTGCCGTGATAAACGTCGAAAAGGTCGAGGGTATTAATAAGGTCTTGCACGTTCCATTTTATCAAGCTGATGACGTCATAATGAACTGTACTGCCATACTTTCATTACAGGTGTTAATCAATAACCATGCAGCATTCTATTTTTTCTAAATATCGTTGCAGCTCGATACGCGACAAAAGCTTACGAGACAATAACAAAGAAGGGGGAGTACCTGTCATTCGATGTACTTATGTAAGATAACAACTTGTGTATCGCAAATAATATATGACGTATAACTTAAAGTGTTGTAACTGTAGAACAAAATACAAAATACAGCTAAATGTATACACCATACACTTCTGAAAGAACAACCTTGAACGCAATAAAGATTATACAGTAATATGCCAAACAGACTCGCATGCGTGCCTTATTTGTGGAAGGGAAGTATTACTACCTTACATGAATCGCATCCAAGTGGAATCATTCGTCAGAAAAATCTTTCTTGTTGACGAAAGAAATTATGATTTACTAAAGAATAATACACATTCACTGAGGTTCACAGGTCAACGACGTGAATGAGCACCCATCGAGATCATTGTTTGTATTAGGTTCAATGCTCTGTTCCGGCGCGTTGTTGAAAATCCATACAAAAGAACACCTCCTTTGCACAGTAGGGAACATTAGACAACTCTAAATGGTCATAATAGGGCCTGTGTGGCATGTCTACTTTGCGATATGCTGTGCCGTAATTATTGGGATGTGTGCTGAAAGATTTTGCCATAGCTGTTGTGTCACAGAACATGATGGGGGGGGGGGGGGGGGGCAATTAATGTCGCGTTTCTCACCAGCCAAAATCTATCAAGCCACTTCCCCAATGTTTCCGCTCATGTCTCCCTAACTAGCCTACGCTTAGAGCTATGAAGTTTATTTTTGCCTGATGAACTGTGACTTGCGGCCATAGGCTTGTCTGGACATGTAGACTGTCACGTCTTTCTTAAAGGCAGGGTGTCCCTTTTCAGATCAAAACATAACATTTTGTAAAAACCATGGAAACTGGAAGAAGATACTGTATTAGAACTTCCCACCCAATGATAGAACTGGAAACTGACTTTAAGCAGAATTACAGTGATCAGGGGAGTTTGAGGAGGTTTTGGGCAGGTCGTCCGAAAATTGTAGCCCAGAGACAGGAGACCACTGGGCGCTATGATCCGCATATGTCCGCCGCGCGGTGCATGCGTTGAATTGGAGTAATGCCTGCATCGTGCGCTGAGAGGGACAATACGATTATGAGTGTACCGAAGTGTGACGTCTATTTTTTAGCATTGTTTCATGACAACTGGTTCTAGACTATGCGGGTAGAGTATAGAGTTGTGACCACAGCGGGGATTCTAATTGGGAGTGCCCGACACTTGCCTGTTGGACAATATCGGAACGGACCGGAAGTGATTTTGTTTAGAGCCAGTTGTCTTGACGACATGTTCATATGACGATACGACTTCCGTTCTTTATGCTCCCTTCGCTTCAAACGTAAACAAGGAAAGTTTTTCACTTGTCCGAAAAATGTTTGTGAAGCCATGACTGTGACACTATACCTTAACAATAACGTGAAGGAAATCCCACAGTCATACCTTTATGAACCTTGTCAGGAAAAGGGAAAAAAACATCCTTGTTAACGTTTGAAATGCCCCATTTTATAGCGACCATAGTCTACATTCATATACCAGTACGCACCGCACAGTGTACATTATGTATCGCTCAGTTGTGCACTCCTCATCTCAACGTATCACCGCTGTTACGGTATCCAGTCTCTGTGGTACATGAACCGCTCTGTGGTACATGAACCGCTAGGTTTTTGACAAGCCCCCCGAAACATACCTGCAACCTAGAACTCAATACAATCCCGCTCAAAGTCAGTTTCCATTTCTATTATTTGGAGGAAAGTTGTTATACAATATTTGGTTCCATTTTCGTGTATTTTGAAAAAAAAAATCATGTAGTTTTTGTTTACGTTTAGGGTTTTAGTATTCTTCTTTATCGTATTGTTCTCATTTTCACTTCCTGTTTTTATCATAATCCTTCTTTTTTTGAAGTCTCCTTCTTCTGTCAAAATGTATATTTCTGTATTTATTCTTTTCCTTTCTACTGCCCCCCCCCCCCCCCCCCCGCCACCCGTTTAGCTGTCCCTATTCGCGGTTCACATTTTCGTATTTTCCTTCCTCCTCTTCTTTTTGTCTTCATCATCTCTTTGCAATCCTCTTGATTTACTTGTTCTTTATTATTTCACTCATCTTTTTCTTCTTCTTCTTCTTCTTCACACCCCCTCCCCCCTCCTTCCACGCCCTCCCATGCACATACCTCCATTCACTGTTTATCTTGCTTGAAAGCTGTAACACGACATTGACAGTAACTCAGATAATCAAAACTGGTTAATGAAAACACTATACAACACTTTAAATACTGCATGTTCTTCGCTACAAATCCTTGAGCGTCAATTTTGACATTACACTGAGCACGACGTTTGTAATAGTCATAATGCGTTTGTAGCACATGCACTGTAATAATTATCCACTCCTTCCTCTTTCATTGATGCATGTTGCGTGGTAAAGGCCTAGCGATGCGCCTACCAATCACTTTAATTAATCGACTATAAATCAATGAGCGTCAATTTCTACATTCAACAGTAATATCATGAGCTCACTACGAATGAACCATGCACCGGGGTCGAAGTATGCAATAGTCATATTGCACATAGACAAACATTATAATATTTCCCCACTACTTCCTCCTTTTTTGATACACGTTGCTTGCCATGGCGGTTGGCCAGCCAAGTACTTATGATTGTTAATATAACCGCATGCGCATCATGCTCAAAATCACAATCACACGCGAGAGCAAAGTTTGTTGCTATTAAAAGCACAGGTTGCATTGATCCGTGGTCATGGTGGTGAATGTACTTGTGAGAGTAGCGCCGTGTATAAATGTACAAACACAGTACATTTGGAGCTTGTGTACATATACGTCTACCATATTCGGATCAGGTACATCTCGAGATATGTTTATTCGTGTAAATACCACATCGTAAATACCATGTGTAAATAGTATGTCGTGTGATGTTTCTACCAAACCATTAAACAAGTTTTGTGAGTTAGTACTTTAGTTTAGATTGTGAGGAAGAACGGTTGTTATAAATTGACTTAGTCTGAATAGGAGCGACGGTACGGCCAGTCGCGACGAATTTTTTCTGCGGGTTTATACTCTGCTAAGCTTATGACGGACGACATGAAGTCGCTCATGAAGGCCCGGGGGATGACACGCCCACCGGGGTTAAAATTACACGATGTCATTGACAACATCGACGACGACCTGGATGCTGAGGAGTACTTAAAGCCTGATCAGGCGGAGACAGAGGTGAAGGCATCCGCGATCACCACCATCAGCAAGCTCGTAGGAGCAGCGTCGAACTTGCCCGTATGTGTCAGGGTGTCTCCGGCGTACAAGCAACGGAACAAGCTCGGCAAGATTCAAGGTAAGTCAAGGAAGGTGTGATGAGCATGGTTTTAACATGATTTCGAGGAAGATTAATGTAACCAATGATACTATATTCCCATCATTAGTGCTACTATTGTGCGTTTATGGGAGCGGACAGTTTCAGCAATAGTCGCATTTTATATGCTCAGACAACATGCCGGCTGATAAAACGCTGCTAGTACAAGTAGCAGTAGAAGTAGAAGAAGTAGTATTAGTGGTACCTGGAGCAGTGATAATAGTAGTAGTAGTAGTAGTAGTAGTAGTAGTAGTAGTAGTAGCAGTAGTAGTAGAAGTAGTAGTAGTATTGTAGTTGTAGTAGTAGTAGTAGTAGTAGTAGTAGTAGTAGTAGTAGTAGTAATATTGTATTAGTAGTAGTAGTAGTAGTAGTAGTAGTAGTAGTAGTACTAGTAGTAGTAGTAGTAGTAGTAGTAGTAGTAGTAGTAGTAGTAGTAGTAGTAGTAGTAGTAGTAGTAGTAGTATTGTAGTACTAAAAGCAGTAGTAGTAGCAGTAGTAGTAGTAGTAGTAAATGTAGTTGCAGTAGTAGTAGTAGTAGTAGTAGTAGTAGTAGTAGTAGTAGTAGTTGTAGTTGTAGTAGTAGTAGCGGTAATAGTAGTAGTAGTAATCGTAGTAGTAGTAGTAGTAGTAGTAGTAGTAGTAGTAGTAGTGACAGCTGAAATATTTAGTCGTGAGAGAGGGAGTAATAACTCTGATATGTTGAATTGAATTGAATTGAATTGAATTGAATTGAATTGAATTGAAACGTGATGGCCGTTTGAATTGTATCATGGATTGTGATCCGAAACGTGGACTAGTAAGTGCTGGTTTGATATCGCCTCTTTCAGCAAAAGTACTATTGCAATGTGTTTGTTCTTGTCGATGAGCTTGAGCAACCACGCAAACGAAGTCACATGCGTCACTGTCCCATTTTAAATTGTTCGGTACAGTTGTTCCTTAATCCGTGTAACTCTATTAAAAAAAGGAATGTTTCCGCAATATTTCTCAAAGAAGATCAGGGCATACAACGATATTTTGTATTCGTCTAAAACACAACAAAGAAAGTAAGTCCCTCCCTAGGCAAAATAGCATAACTTCTGGTCGAAGAGGTTTGGGCAAAATAATTCGGCAGGATTATTCCTTGACGTATTGCCCAACCTCCGTGTGAAAATCACATTAATCCAATTAGTCATGCATGAGTGGGCAAATTTTAAAGGCAAAAAATGTCACTTTTCAAAAGTCACAAGGTTAATTTTGGTATTATGTCATATGAATTTTTGATGAATTTCATGTTGGTGCATAGTTTATGTCCTTTCATTATTTATCATCCATCTCCCGATGCACTAACACCTATCCCGACACTTAACCCATTGTTCTGGTTAAGTGAGCACCGTTTAACAAATACTCATTCCTCTTGCGTTTTAAACTTTGAAAAACCCGTTATACTCTGAAACGAAGATAACGAAGATGTAACATGACCTGTTATGTAAACTTAGGATGTCAATTTTGTGTCATGGTTGAGTAAATACACTTTAAAAATCGCACAAGAAATGCCAAAATGTATCGCTAAAACGCCATAAACGATTACACATGTGACTTTTAACAAGTGACATTTTTGCATTTAAACTTTGCCCACTTATGCATGACTAATCAGATTGATGTGATTTTTACACAGAGGTTAGTCAATACGTTAAGAAACAATCCTGCCTAATTATTCTTCCCGAAACCTCTTTCATAAGAAGTTATGATTGTGCTTTGGGGGGATCTACTTTTTTTGTTGTGTTTATAAAGCTAATGATACTTTGGGAAAGGAGTCGCCGATCATGTTGGTTTTTGGTCACTTGTTTTCAATCAGTTCACCCCCCCTCCCCCCCCCCCCTCCTCCCGCTTACACACACACGCGCACACCACACACACACACACACACACACACACACACACACACCTACACACACACACACCTCCCTCACTAACATTACCTTAATCGGTATCCAAACTTTACCAGCACCCCACACACCAACCTACCCCAACCAAATGAATGTAATGAATGAATATATGTTTTGTTTAATAGATAACTATAATATTGATGTTGATAACAACATAATAACAATGAGCTTAATAATGATAACAATAATAAATATCGATAGATACAAGATGAACATCATAAAAACCAATATTGAAATAACATTTCGAAAACAAATGAGATTTGTGCCATATCAGGCGTCTCGTCTCAGCATATCTTAAAAACGTCATTTGAGACAATTTCACTGAAGTTTGATCTCTCTCAAAACAATGTTACGTTTGTTGTTGGTCAGGAGGGGATGTTCTGATGCTACATTGCCTTGAGCACACCCGGGAGGTTCTGGCTACGGATAGGTACGGCAATAACCACCATCTCCCCATCTACGCCAGCCAGCTCTTCCAGATACTACCGGCGGGTGAGTAGTTAGCGTAGCTCCCAGGCTGTTAGACATTAATATTTTCTGATTCCAACCGACAAACAGAGTCTAGTACTCTAAGACTGGTCACTGTATCATTTTTTTTTTCTTTTCTGAGTCATCCGGAGATGGGATTGAGAATGATTAGTCTACTGCAGACAGACTTTGTTTTTTTTTAATAACAATTTAATATTCTAGTGTGGATTGAATATACCGAACAGCCAGAAAGCCAAGCTAGTGAGAAGTTAAATCTGAAGAGGCCACGAGTGCATGTTTTCATCTTTCATGTAAAAGCAATAATATCAAAATCAATAACATAATGAATATGCTACTTCTTTATAGTTTTAAATGCTAAAGTAACTTAGCTGGAATTATGATAATTTCGCCGTATACTGTTTGTATTATTCTTTTTAAAGACACTCATTACATTTACTATGTTGATTATTGCTTGGGGTTCATATTATTGATGAGAATGTTGTTTTTACCTAAAATACCGTACTTTAAATTAATTTTGCAATATATCCTGAACTTATGTTTTGACAGATTGTAATGCTGACATAGAGTGGTTTCGGTTATCATATTATTGTCGTACAGTAAAAATTTATAATGCATTTTAAAGAAACCCACAATCTTTTTAATATACATGTATATTCATCTTTGTTCGTTTTCACTTCATTAATAACAACTTTTTTGATATCCATACTTGCATAGGATGAGTGTACTATTTCGTATGTTGTATTTATATGTGTTTTTAAATTGTAAATTGTCGCAATTGAGTTGCATAGCTGCGAGGAAGATTTTAATTAAACTTGAATTGAATTGAATAGAGCATCGGTTTGTTTGGCTCCCAAATCTAATAATGTAAATCATATTCTGCCATATTTGCACTAATAGGTCCAGCGTAGGTTCCTTGTGTGTGAATCGACGGAGTGAATCGATAAAGTAAACATTGTTATCGAAACAGGTGGGAATTTCATTCCATAACTCTTCCTCTCCCAGTTAAGTCGCTTCCCACGTGGGAATCGTGTTTATCACCTGTGAATAAAGCTCTTTTGTAGATCACAAAGGGTTAAATGGAGCTTCCTGAATGGTGAGAAGCATACGACGAGTTTCATGATACATCATATGTTACATCATGTCTCGTCCACCCCCTGGACTGTATTAAGCAATCCGCCGACAACGAACGTTGGTGGCGCGTCACATACAAAAATTTTCATCCTGAAATTCGGGGCGGACAGATTCGTGGAGTCGCGCAATCAGTGGTCTGGCGCGGTGTGCGTACTATGTGAATCAGTGGCGTAATGTGTGTGGGAGAATAAGCGGACGATAAAATACGGCCAGTATCTGGACTACATCATGTCTAAAAGAGTTGCTCAGACAGCGAGTGGAAAAATAAAGAATACAGAATATTCAGCAGGGGATGAAAATTAGTGTATTGGTTCATAGAGTTTAAAGTCAATGCATTTGGCTGAGCGCTATTTCCTCCTGCTGACTCTCGCTGAAGTTGGATTCAAACGTTTAGCAATCCTGTTATGGTGCAGCAGTGCATCAGAGCGGAATAGACTCCGTTAGTCTTGGCTATATTCCATCCCGCAATACTTCCACCCCTTTGTGCACATATGTCATGCCTGTGCCCACGTGTCATACGCCCTCATTGCAATAGTATGCGATCATCCTCGGTTAAAGAGATAGCTCACCCTGAAAGTAAATTACTTTCAGTAAAGGCAGAATATGACAGAAACGTATAAGTGAAGGTTCGACGAAAGTCCGTCAAAGAATAAGAAAGTTCTGATCTTTTAAAACTTAATTTTGTAAAGTAACGAGTGGCTTGCTCCTTCATTTATTGTGAATTGTATAATTCCATAAATTGCTCTTTTTCTTGTTTTGACAGCATATTTTATCATGGAGGTATGTGTGTAAAAAAGTGTTTAGTAGATTAGTGATAGGAACAAACATAAGCAAAACATTAAAAAGGGGTACGCACCGGGCTGGGATGGAACCTGGGATCTCTTTGCAAGAGTCAAGAGCTCTCATCACTATACCACTGTATCCTCACGTATCCTCACGTATACCATTGTATCCTCACGTATATGCTCAGTCCAAACATGAACAAAAACTTTGTCCAAGTGTGTTCACTGGGCTGGGATCGAACCTGGGATCTCTCTGCAAGAGTCAAGAGCTCTCACCACTATACCACAATCTCCTCATTTATCAGCTCAGTTCGTGTTCTCTATGTGAAAATAAATGTTAATGGAAGTTGCACTGAAACAGAAAGAATTACATTTCTGACTTTGCATCTCTCCAGACCCACGACTGGACGACAAGACGTATCATCACACCCTGGGCCTCCTCCAGGCCGACCCTCTCCCGACGGCAGTGAGGGTGACGGAGGGCTTCTACGATATCGGGGAGGACGAGACTAAGGAGGTCGGGGATATCATCGTCATCAAGGAAGTCGAAGAGCGGGGGGAAGACGTGAGTAACCGATCTGCAATCAAAGCGAGAGATTCGCGTTTGCAGTATAACCCCACCTTTGTATAATGACCACATTTCTGGCCTCCCTTTGAGATGTTTGTAATAAGACCTGGGGGTGTTTCACCTAGCTGTTCATAAGCTACGAATGACTAGTGACCCCTTCTTGTGCTAAATCACATTCTCAATTATTTTGTTTCCCATCACCTTAAGTTCAAATCTGATGTTAATAAATGAAAATTCTTTTTGTTAACAATCTACAAAACTTATGATTTGTCAAATTTGATTAGGATTGCTAAATATGTTGATTAGGATTGTTGGGAATTAACTCCTGGAACAAAGTATGGTATCGCATCTAGCACAAGAAGGGATCACCAGTCGTTCGTAAAGTCGTTCGTTGCTTATGAACAGCTTGGTGAAGCAGCCCCCCCCCCCCCCCTGTATGGAAATTACCTGTCCATAAAGACCACCTGCTCAAGAACATCACGTTAATTCCCTCATTTTCGTGGTCCTTATATAAGATTTTACTGTATTTATATAACATTTAGTCATGCAATCGAAATATCTACACCAAAGCGAGCCACCTTCTTTCTCTATCATCATTTGTTCCATCGTTGTGTTTCCTCATACATAGTCATCTAGCCGCGTCCACTTGTTGTATGTTCAACTATGTTTAGGTACATGGAGTACAATCAGCTGTTTGATTAATGCAGATTCATTGTACTCTCCTTCTAGTCCCACAAAAATGCTTTACAAAGATGTTCTCTTTCTCTAGTGGGGCTGAGGGTGAGGGCGATATTTTCATAGACATATGACACTGGTTAAGCAGTCTAAGCCTTATACTAACACTCTAGCGATGTTTTCACACTCTTAATAGCTACAAGTGCTAACGGTTTTCTATATTACATGCATTTCTTTTTAATGTCATCTACAAGTAGATATATAGCTAGTTTCTATATTGTGCAATGACAAATGAAGCGGGGGAATATTCCTCGATAAAACCCCTAATAATATCAAAACCGTCACAGTCTTGCACAATCTCTAGCGAGGTTTCAACGTTCTTCACAACTACTTCCGGTCTTCTCTATAGATGTCTTCCTGGTATATATCTGGTGAGGTGGAAGGAAATGCTGTGCGTTACCGCGGGATGAAGGACTTCGCGGAATACACGGCAATGATCTACCCCGAGCTCCTGCCGTTGTCGGCGCTCGTCAAGAAGAACCTGCCACTGGTAAGTCGTGAATAAGCCACTTCGTAATTGCAATTTGCGCATGGACAGATTATTGCTGGTAGAAAAAGACCTCAGGTCAATTTCACGACCGACAGAGTTAAACGGGAATTCGTTAGATAGTCGACCACATTTCAATTTATTGTTATGCAAATATGGCAGCAGCTAATTAGCTCTGAGAAGAGAGTGAAAGAACATTCCACGATGTGCATCTCCTTCCATTGTTGTTTCAGCCGGCACACTGTAAAATGTCTTTACATCCTTAATTTAACTCAGCCTCATGAAGTCTGCAGTCTAGCAGTATTTATTCAGTCGATTGTCCGACCATGGTGTAATTACGAAATGGTCTATTTGCTCAGCCCTCTCTTTACCTCTCTTTTCTACCACGGAAAGCATACTGAATCCGTAAACATTTCGCAAACCCATGGTACTGAGATCGTTAACCACTGTGATTTGAATAACAACAAGAATGTAGGCGCTGGTAGGTGCTACCTATTTGTGGCATTGTACAGTAGTTTATCGTGCACTCTTAAACGTAAGGAAATTGGTGGTCATTGCGCCGAAAATTGCTAGCCAGGGCTGACAATTCTCAAACCTGAGTTGTTTTATTTTTCGGGCGAGTGATGGGGTCGTCGCAATTCATGGGACAGAAAAAATGTGTCTGAAATGCGAGAGAAAAATAAGGTCTTCGCATAAAACACCATTCAAATTCTGGAATGACCATTAGCTCTGCCATGACCATTAGCTCCAATCTTGTTGGATTTCGGGATACCAGGAAGGAATCATTTCAAAAACATAAAATTTGTCTCGACGACGGCCCGTAATCATTACCACATATTTCTCTTACATTTTTCGAATTCCCCTTCCCAAGTCACCATGACACTTATGTACATAATAATATACCACCCACGACTACCATGACTACCACCACGATAACGCGCACAAGATAACCACCGCTCTCAATACCATTGCAATTATCATCACCACTACCATGCAATCATAACCACGACCATCCAATCTTCATCACCAATACCACTCCAATTACTATCACCACCAACGCCACCACCAACACAATCATTAGTACCGCTACCACCACCAACAACACTTTTACCATCTCCAACAACACTGTCCACACTGCACTAATATCATACGATCATACGTTCTAGTTTCATTCTTACCACCTTACTCATGCCTTTCCCCCACTCCACCCTAACACACAGCGAGTGCGAACAGCCGACAGCGCGGGCCGCGCTGGGAACCAAACCGAACAGCATATCTACAGACTCACCTCCATCTTGGACGTATCACGCGTCTTGGTATCCAGGCAACGAGACGGAGCACTCTTCAAGATGCGGACGGACAACACCACTTTCCCCATCGAGCTTTTCACGCCTCTCTGGGCCGCTTTGCCCCCGCTGCTCAAGTCTGTGTATCCGTTGGTGAACCTGTCGCTGTGTCGTATGAATGTGGACTCTCTCACTGTTCCTCAGGACACGATGGGAGCTACTCCTCAGCCCCTGGAGGGCGCCCTAGGCTACTGGCTTCAAAGCTACGAAGGTGCGTGAAATGAATGTTGATTTGCTTTTAGAGGGGCGTCTTCATTAGCTCGAGCTGGGCAAAATAGCGAGCTTGTTTTGATCGGGTTAGCTAGCCAGATCACGAAATAGCTAGCTATTTGCGTCTTCATTAGCCAGATCAGGCAAAATAGCGAGCTATTTGGTCGAGAAAATTTCCCAAGAAATCTTGGGCTAGATTGATCTAGCTCGAGCTAGTTCGCGAAATAGCTCGAGCTAGTTCGGAGCGTCTTCATTAGCCTGAAAATTTCTCAATCCCGGCATGCATCAGCGCCCACGAGGCATTGTTTACGTAATAGGTTTTTACACGTGCGTGAATGCGAGCTCACAACCGAAGCCATGCGGTCATGGCCTATTCCTGTCGCACACTGCTGGTATGTGCGAAACTCGGGATAATTTATGCGTCCCGAGTTTCGAGCTACCGTATCCCAAGCTCGAGCTAATGAAGACGCGATTGCAACTTCAGGCTAGTGCCAAATCTGTATCCGTTTGTTTTCAATGCAAATGTGACCTAAACAATATCATGATCGGGATGTATGCTTACCTGTCAAGCTTTATATTTATGATTTTTCAGGGAAGTTACGAGTATCTGATACCGCTCAACGGGAAGCCATGGAAATGCAGCGGAGGATCAAACAACTGACCGATGAAAAGGCAGCTATTCAAAGACAGCTGAATCTCACCAAGAAACAAAACCCTGCAGCTCCTATTCCCCCTCGCGATGGTCGGTCCGCAACGCTCGGACCCGCTAGATTAAGAACGGCAGACCCGGATCAGAAACCACAGCCGGCTACTCTGCCCCGCCCGAGCTTGTCAGCGCAGGGTATATCCGGAAAGAGCGTTGATAACAAGACGGAGAGCCACCTCTACGACGAGCCCCTTGATGAAAGTGACAACCTTTCAGATGACTCGGATTGCTATGATACTGTGTAAGCAACCGAAAACATAGGCCCGTATTGACAACCGTGGTTTTACTAAATACGTGCAAGGGCGGAAATCGCTCCCCGAAGGTGGGGGGGGGGGGGGGGGGGGACATATTTTTCATCAAGAAGTCGCTGAGCGGGGTGGGGGGGGGGGGTGATGATGATATTTTAGGGGTACAGGACCGAAAATAATGGGGGACAATTGATATTGGACGCGTCCCCCCCCCCCCCCCCCCGGATTTTTCGCCCATGAATACGTGTACTATAAACCTGCACTAACTTTTTGGCACGCCAAATAAAACAGTATGGAACATTTTTATTGATTCAATATGATTGATTTTTTTCCCTCGGAATCGCTGTGGTATATGAATTTATGAATCTATGAAGTTAATATACGTTGAGTACGCAATCAAAGTTAAACCACCGTCGTGAATACGAAACATTGCTGATTGTTATTTACCATTAACATACCACCAGTGGATTTTTATTGCACTATCAACACACAAATCCACAAAGAGCAGCATTCTGTCTTGCACGCATAGGAATTAAATCTTGTTGATAGGTTTTAATTGAATGATAACAAATCATTCAGAGAAGAATATTGGCGATTGGTATGTGAACAAACAAATCATTTATTTTTTTACCGAGAAGTAATTTGTGTTTGAAGACTTATGCACCATCCCTGTAATCTTGCTCTACAAATAAAAGGTAAAAGAAATGATGTTTTTGACTACAAAAAGTATACTTAAGTTGCTCATAACTTTATTCCCCCAGAATATACCACAAAATGGTTGCTCGCACGATTTGATATATCTAATTCGTAGAAATCGTAGTGACGGTAGAAATAAAGACTTTTGTGAAAATAAATCTGAACAAACAAGCTTTCGAACAAATTATGACACTTTCCTAACGATAAACACAAATGTGGTAGCAGGCATTATTTACCCAATAAGTAAATTTTCCGGAAGTCAATTATTTTCACAGTTTGACTAAAAGAAACAATGTTTAACATATCTTTCCTTTTGTGCCAGCCAGTGTCCATTCGTATAAACGAGTCGACATAGTTATGTTCTCCTAGGTCACCCCTTACTGCACTTCCATGAGGAGGCTCCCAAAATATGAGTAGGTGAAATCGTTTGAAATTATCTTTTTTTTATTATCCCCTTGTTTTCCAACAACGATGAAGGACGCCCAAGAGACAGGAAGAAGGCCTTGCACGCACAGATCTCGAGAAGATGCTGAAATCTCTCCTAGATGCTAAGAGTGCCGTGAGTTATTTTTGTTTTTGTTTATCATTGCTAATTTTATTATGCTAGTTTATAAAAGTGCTAAAGACTAAGAAATGCGGAATGATGCACGAACCGTTTCGTCTTCTCACAAGTTTGTATGATTTCACGATTATAAGTATGTTGAAAGACCGGGTTATGATACGTTCCATCCCCTGCAATGCAACAACAAAAAATTCAAAACAAAAGAAAAAAAAAACCAAGTGAAAAATGCTTATTTATCATTATAGGTTACACTGCAAACCACAGTTCAAAGTAATCACTTTTTATAGCATATTTTTCTTAGGCCTGTTTTACGTAATTCTCCCTATCGCATATAGCTCTCTGAATCTGAACGTGGGTGGCGCTCTAATTTTTGGACCTTTAATTCTTGGGATATGAACTTCCGGTCCACGAACATTCGGCAATCCCGTACAATAACGGACCAGGGTATCCAACTCATTTTATGAATTTTAACCCTAAACCTAACCCTGACCTTAACACTAACCCTAAACCTAATTCTAAATTTAACCCTGACCCTAACCATAACCTTATACAAAATGTTCGCTGCTTAATTCATAAAAAAGTGATTTCTAGGTCACTTTCTGCTGACGACAAACTCTTACCGGAAGTATACGTCCCAAGAGCAATCGTTGAGATATCGGTATCGCGAGGTGATATCGCTTGATATCGACTATATGCGATAGGGAGAATTGTTCCAGTGTGTAGAGTAGTCTTAATATAGTTATCTGTGATTGTTCTAATGTGAAATGTTTGTATTTATGTTGATAATCATTATCACAGGAGCTCCAGAAGAGAGACCAGAAGATAAAAGAACTAGAGGAACGCAATATGGTAAGTTTCATACATTCAATTTCATCTGTTATCATTTCAAATCAAATCAAGTTACAATATGTACATGAATAAGTAAGTTCCATATCTTAGCAGCAACATGTCACTTTATGCGCTCGCTCGTGCTTGTGACAAATGGTAGTCGTAGATTACTGTGGGCGTGGGCGGTATTCACGTTGTGTCCATTAACCTAATCATTCATATCATCACGTACATGACGTATTGTAGATTGCAACGACTGTGAGTGTAACTGACAACTGCTCATAACAATGTGATGTATACAATAGGACATACCTTCCATGCCACAGTTAGAGTCAACGTCACAATCGCATTATTTGAATATTGTTAAGAACATTTCAGATTTCAGGTGAAGAGTATTTATGCATGTTTCGTTTGTGTAAGCGTTTTGCTTCCTCCACCTCAATTCGTCATCTTATTTATATCTTGCAGAGAACTGAAGAGAAGCTCGCATTTGAAAGGAGTAGAGTAGCCGAATTGAGCAGTGAACTTGAGGTGTTAAAGGACGAGGAAGATTGCTATGAAATCATGACAGAGGAAATGACTTCCCCTAGGCATGTCGAGCCAGCTCCTAATAAGAAGAGCCAGACAGAGGAAATAACTTCGCCCAGGAATGTCGAGCCAGCTCCGAAGAAGAAGAGCCCGTATAAAGAACACCATATTCCCTTCATCACTAGCCCCCGGTCCCAACCCACGCGATCAGCCCCTCCGCAAAGCCCGCTGCCCGCCATCCCCACAGACCAGGCGCCCTCGCTCCCGGAGAAGAAAAATACGAGCGCGAAGACCGCGACGCAGAAACCGATAATCGAGCTCCAACGGCCACCCATACCACATCGGCCACCTCCTGACACGCCTGTTGACATACCAGCTAAACGTATGGAACCGCAGCCTGGAAACCCTCTTCGAACCACGCCCAAAGATAGAAAACCACCTCCCCACGTGCCAAAAGACCAGGTCAAATCCCCTAGCGGAACCAGTGGGATGGAGAAAGCGATCCAACTTACAAAAGCTGTCAACGGTGCCGGAGCCCGCCCTCCGAAATCGGCGGCTACGAGTGAACCGTACCATTACATAGACATCCTCGACAGTGATGATTCTAGCGATAAAGTTCCCCTCGCAAGCCCGACAGGTCCCCGTAGCGATCTCAGAGAAACTGCTAGCCCCCAACAACCTTCCCGCGAGGGTACGCCTATCCTTCGTCCCCGGGTGACACCAAGGCCCCTACCCAGACAATCTGATGCGTCTAAAGAGAAAACCACTTCCCCCCGACCCTCACCTCGCCCTTCTCTACCTTCGCCGACCTTAGACCTCACAAAACTTGCACGTCCCGGCTTGGATGCCCACGTCGCTCCCTCTGCCCCTCCTCAGGATGTTGGGAAGCCCGGCTCTCCAGCGGACAACTCGTCCTCTGATCCGCCTGAAGCTCCTCCTCTCCCTCCACGACCACGTATAACCTCCTCATCTTCTTCGATATATAGTACGCCCCCTACGCCAGTTCGCGTATCATCACCGAAGTGCCCTTTGCCTCCCGAAGATAACTTCAGCCCCGTGCTCTACGAGACACCCGATCAAGACGTAGCCAAGTTTACCAAGCACGACGTCGCCAGACTACTGCGTAGTATGGAGCTCGACGACTGCGTTGACCGGTTCATTGAAGAGAGCATCGACGGTGTCATCCTACTAGGCATCGACGAAGGAATGATGCTGAACGAGCTGGGGATGACACAGCAGCAGGCACGGAAGCTTACCATCAAGATTGACGAGTTGACAT
The DNA here is from genome assembly GCA_963669155.1 of Arbacia lixula. Taxonomy (NCBI): domain Eukaryota; kingdom Metazoa; phylum Echinodermata; class Echinoidea; order Arbacioida; family Arbaciidae; genus Arbacia; species Arbacia lixula. The sequence goes on along the minus strand of OZ022586.1, from coordinate 12,605,900 downwards.
CGAATTGATTATGATGTCATCGGCGCGTTAGAGAGAAGCAAGGAGATTATTGTGATCATAACACAGAAGTAGATTATGGAAGAAAATTAGGATCAAGTAGGAAAATCATGATTTGAAGGAGAATCAAAAGAATATGGAGAACGTGGGGAATGAATAGAACGCAATTTAAAACAGAAGAGTAATAACGAGTAAAAAATACAAGGATGAAGAAAAGGATCACAAAATGAAAAAGAAATATAACAAAAAGGAAAAGCAAGAAAAGATAACGATGACGAAAAAGAAGGAGAAGAAGAAGAAGAAGAAGAAGAAGAAGAAGAAGAAGAAGAAGAAGAAGAAGATGATGAAGGAGAAGAAGAAGAAGAAGAAGAAGAAGAAGAAGAAGAAGAAGAAGAAGAAGAAGAAGAAGATGAAGAAGAAGAAGAAGAAGAAGAAGAAGAAGAAGAAGAAGAAGAAGAAGAAGAAGAAGAAGAAGAAGAAGAAGAAGATTTTCAGTACAGTTATTGACAATGGTTCTTAAGATTCCGCTCGCAGATAGTTGACTTAGGAGGCATCATGTTTTTTTTTTCTTTATCAAACCAGAAATATTCCATGTTTCACACTCTCGAAATTTGTGTGACAATTTGATATTTTGCTAATAAGCTGAACTTGCATCATTATTAGATTTAAACCAGTGTAGAATGCGCTGTAGTAAACCAAAGACATATGATTGCCATGATTGCGTAGAACATAAGTAGACTACTCTTAGTGCGGTAGATAAAGAACAAAATTTTTGAGATAGTGGATAAAACTGAGTGCAAAAAATACATGACTGCGCGCCTGCTGTTTGGCTGTATAATGTGTTCATTTGCGGAAAATCTTAAATATAAAAAATTACAACATGTAGAACCAGTTTGTGAAGTAAATAACTGACCGTGTCGTAGAGTAAAAATGCGTAGAAAAAATATTAAGCAAATTAGAATAATCGATGTAAGGGTTTCAGCTAGTGCACGATACTTTTAGATAAGCATGTAGCATTTCATATGAAAGGTAAAGGTCAACGAAAGGCTATTTAAAGTGCATCTTGGGTTCTGGTAATCTAACAGACTGAGGAGGGTTTTTAAACACTTTTCTGTTATATATTCTGGTATTTACATAACCTTCTATCTTGACCTAAAAATGAAGTACGCAATGATTTTATCGTACTAGTTGGTACATACATTTAAGCACATGGTTTACTATATCAAATTAATGTTTCATAGATACGCAAGAGAAATTAGAAGAGCAAGGCATTGCGCATTTGCTTCCCAAGTTTATAAATAAAAATCATATCCGCTGTGTTTGCATGGCTCTGTAGAGCTCCCCCCCCCCCAACAAAAAACAACAAACAAACAAACAAAAACAAACAAACAAACAAACAAAACAAACCAACTCATCATCATCATCATCATCATCACGTGTAATGTATTTTGCACAAGTCTCATTTCACTTCGAGGTGTGACACCACATTCGAAGTCAGCTATGGAGGATGCATGGAAGTGTGATGTCAAATCAACATAGAGGGCGTGAACTCGCCCCTCATCAAACTCAGACATCGAAATATCCATATCCATCTAAGGCGTAAGGCATATCCACAACCACAAAGATATACCCACATCAATGCCATCAGTGTAATACATTTCTGTAGGATTATAAACAAGTCTGCTTGAAACAAAAAGAACATTTAGACACGTGGGTTGAAATCAGCCAGTTTTAGGTACTTTCTTGCGTGTGTACAGATTACTGTGTTGCCGTGATTTAATTACCCAGATGCGAAAGTAATGAATGCCTCCTCTTCCAATACGATTCATACCATTATTTCATTTGTATTTTGCTCTGAGTACAAGAGAAAAAATGTCGTAGAATGAAAGATAGGATGTGATCAAATGGTGCAATTCGGCTAAACAGTGTATGAAGATTCTTATGTGAATATTGTATAATATTAGATTAAAGATATAGACAGATCATGCACACATAGAATGAGTGATAACAATTACAGAGTATACATAAACAAGATTTTTTGAAGCAAGCTATAAGTTTGAGACTTGCCATTTCTGTATTATTTTCTTGTGCTATTGCATCACTTGTATTTTGAGTGGAAAAATAGACAGTTCAAATTAATCTAATAAAGTAGATCGGAAAACCCTCATCATTCTCATAATAAAATCAAAACTGTGTACATTGGTAATTATATTCTTTTATGGATTGATAATTATTAGTATAAGTATTCTAAATATGGGTGAGAATGAATAGGCAAATGTGAAAATGAATATAATTGTGACCGTGATATTGATGGTACTGATGTAAGTAGTTAGAAGATGATTTGTGTGTATGTGTGTATTTGGTGGTAATGTGTGTATGCCGACATCCAACTTTCTTTAAAAACACTGTTCAGTTGTTGAGGAGAAATGGCGGGGGAAGGGGGGGGGGGGTTGTTCCTACCCCGCCCCCCCCCCCCCTCGCTCCTTCTCTGCCTATATGTAACTCCCTCCCCTTCTCTCGTTCTCTGTCTGTTTGCCTGTCTCTCTGTCAATCTCTCTGTCTCTGTCTGTCTGTCTCTCTTTGTGTGTGTGTCTCTCTCTCCCTATCTCTCTCTGTCTCTCTTTCTCTGTCATTTGCTCGTTCAGCCTTTCATGTGTGTACAAAACCAGTTGTGTATGTCTGTATTGTTTAGGTGTGTTGGTCGGTCCCTCCTTCCCTTTTCAATCTGACTGTGTTTACTATTTCTCTCTCTCTCTCTCTCTCTCTCTCTCTCTCTCTCTCTCTCTCTCTCTCTGTCTGTCACTCTCTCTCACTCTCTCTCTCACTCTCTCTTTCCCTCTCTCTCCCTCTCTCTCTCTCTCTCTCTCTGTCTCTCTCTGTCTCTCTCTGTCTCTCTCTGTCTCTCTCTCTCTGTCGCTCTCTCGAACCATTCCTTGGCTCTAGCACTAATTCTTCCTATTCACATTATTTAAATTACATTTATTTCGAGAATGTAACGTAATTATCCTCTTTCCATTTTGTTTCCTAGGAGATTATGCTAATTACCACGGTCTACTCTACAGAAACGCTCCCTTCCTTTATCGTCCTTTCTGTGCAAAGCAACCCGACCGTATCACTTAGAATTCTCATGAATATCGTATTGTTAAGTCACGCTAGGAAAAAGCTTATTCCCGAACTATGGCCCTCATGTTTGCGGTGGTAAAATAACATAACCCCAACGACATACATCACGTCGTTTCATTGCTGCGAACTGAAACGTGGGTTCTTCAATACAAATTAATACAATCGTCTACCAACTTGAACCAGCTACAGTATATGGTTCCTAACGCAGGTCTAAATGAGCGCCTTTGCAAGCCATGCAACGTGTGGTCTAGGAAACGGCGGCCAAACGTCTACCTGCATGATCTGTTCTCGGATGTTAAGGTAAGGCGTTACTTTGTGTACTCATTCAGCTTGGAAGAGTTATCTATATTTGATGATGCATGGTAATTAACCCATGTTAATGCCTGTTCAAGGGCTGTGTGAGAAGTGACTTAATTTAATTAAAAGCTTACGTATAGCACGTGTCAATCGCGTGCAATGTATCGTGTTCAGCTTTTTTAGGTCTCATACATATATCAGTTGGTATACGCAACATAACCGGTACGACATTAATTTCCCGTCATAGTAACGACACCACTACCATCATACCAATGTTGCTCGTGGCGAAAGTAAACAAATTATTATGTACGTGTCTCTTTTGCTTGTACAACTGTCTGCGCATTATTGATGTTTGTATGACGTGCAATACGTGCATGCAACCATGCACGTAAATAATCTTAAAGCTTAGTCTTATGATAATAAGCAAATCGTTGCGAGGAAATTGAAAATCTGATGCTCAACAAGGTGAAGAGCCACGTGACTTGAAGTCTTTTTGCCTTCATCTGTTAATTAAGTCATTATAATTCAATGGTGTATGTTTGAACAACGTGCATGGTCGAATTAATCGGTAACGGTTCAAGTGTGCAAAGAACACCGCGGGCGACTCGACTAGACAACGAATCTGTAGTCGTAAGGGCCAAATGTGACGTTACCTGTTGTTGTTGTTGTTGTTGTTGTTGTTGTTGTTGATTAGTTACATAAGGCGCGTTTCTCAATCACACTCGATCATGTACACGCCGGCTATAATGGCTCGTATGGGTGCGCGATGTTACTTACACAAATCCTATGTATAGCTACTGGGTCCTGCGATTCAGCAAGTCGCAGAATCGTATGGCAAATCGGATCATGTGGTATTCGGTAGCCTGTATATACAAGCTTGAACGAACAATAAATACTTTATAAGTAATCGTCTTAAAACTGAAGCCTGAACATTGAAAGCGGCCGCCATATTTCGGAGCTACCAATGCTTAAAGGTCCCCTGACATGAAAATGTATGTTGACTTATGTTGATGCAACATAATATGTATATAACAAAATTACTAGCTGTTCAATGGAAGTATGTGTCCTATATTTTAAAACAATTATTCTATATTTTTTCTCAGCACTGATAAGCCCCGCCCCAAATCATTCTCCAACTCAAGATTTCCCCTGTGACATCATCAAAGGTAGAAATTAGCAGATTATACAGAATTTATGCACAAACTAAACATTGCAATGACTACCGCCACCTTCCCACAAGAGCATCACATGTCTTCACACAATACCATCTAACAATCTTTCATGTAGGAATAATCGTTTCCTTATGTGAGAAATGTGCTAGCTATGCCAAGGAAAAAAAAATTGTCTTGTATAAGCATGTGATGCTATTGTAAGCACTTGCAGGTAAACAAATGTGAAATTCGTTTTTAGTGGAAAATTTTACATAGATAAGTGGGAACTTATTTTTCTAATTTAGTAACCCGTTAATGAGCTTTCGGACCTCGGCACTTCGTCAGATTACTGAGAAGCTGGGCTTGCGTAAACGTTGCATGAGGATTGGGGTACAGCGGAACATGCACTGCAGCTACGTCCATTGGTGTCATATACTCTAGTTGTCACTCCATAAAGTCAAGATGCCATCCCCGCCATTTGATAGACTTGAGCTCCCTGCTGCCACTTATATATACAAATTGTTTTGTACATCGTGTAAAAGATACGTTTCTAGTGTTAACCCCCAAACCTGTCAAAGGTCGATACGTCTACCAGCAACTAATCAAAGTGCTGATATTCGAATTTCAGGTGAATATACCAACGCGTTACTCAGCGCTAAAAGGGGGGGGGGGGGGGGGTGCGGGGTGCAGTGGCAGTTGTGATAACATTACGACAATTACTTTTTAAACTCCTTATGCACCAGTTCTACGTCGTATTTTTGCATAGTGTACTCATACACCATGAAGCAGTATAGTTACAGTTTAATTAGGAGACACGTGTGACATATCGTATACTGCATTAGTGCTTGTCATGCTCGTACCGCCTTATTGTTTCTTTTGCCCCATAACCATATTTTACGTACACTTATAACTGAACTTATGACATCTGTGTAATACATTAAAACGAGACTGTGCACGTCAATGCATGGACGACGTTTTAATTGCGACCAGCGCATTTTTTTTAATAAAAATGAAGGTATCAAAGCAATACGTCGAGCTAAGAGGTGTATCGTAGGTATGACGGAGTAGATTTACAACGATGCATGCAACCGGGTTGTTGTGAATCTGCCAGCTTGCTTAAAGGGAAGTAGAACCCATGCCATAAGTTGACCTGATAAAAAAGCAGAACAACTCCAGACAGAGATCAGCAAAAGTTTGGTAAACAACAGACATATAGAGGGATTATTTGCGTTTAAATCTTTTATCATTAACTCTGAAGGTTTCTTTCTTTATCGACAGGGTGATGGAAGGTAGTCAAGCGATGATCTGTGTAGCTATATTCTTCGCACATGGTATGCAAGAACAATGAAAATTTGATACAGTACGTCATTTCGGATCACTGGAGCTGGCCATGAAAGTTAATGGTCGGGAACAAAGAATTGAACTATTTTATTGTTTAAAAAATGATACAGTCTGATTGTTCGATTTTCCTTTTTTGTTCAATTCAATTTATTTCAAAGTTCAATTCTCCTTGAAACAGTTAAAATGTGTTTGGTGTGTGTGCGTGTGTGTGTGTGTGTGTGTTTGTGTGTGTGTGTGCTTGGGTGTGTGTTTGTGTGAGGGGGGGGGGACCACGGTATTCATTACTACTGTCATGCATGTATGATCACTACTATCTTATAGTACATGTATAGTCAAGCAGATTATGAAGACAATTATGTGTCTCATCTTTAAGGAACAGCAGTATTGAAGAACTCACACGTCCCCCTTGCCTATGACCCGAGTCTTATCATGATACCCACATAATCTATATGATATGATTGATGGCCCTGTCCTATTAAACGTCGCCTCTTTCTACGTGTCTTTCTCTCTCATTTCTCATATTTACTCAGGCCTCACAACCTCCGTGTTCAATTCATGAGAGCTACATGAATAACAACAACGAACGAGGTCGTTAATCATCATGGTCATACCAGTGCAATATTATCATTTGATGAATGCGGTATTGATACTATTGTGTTAATTCTTAGCTGCGTTGGTTGTGTTATGGACCTATGATAGATGGACTGCGCTCGAAAAGGCTTCGTTTGTTCTATGATGACCGCCGCATCATAAACATTCAAGACATTTAGGTGTTTTAAGCAATTAGCTGTATTTCTAATAAGGCAGTGTCTTCCTCTGAATAACAAAAAAAAATATGTTTTTGAGAAATATGTCAACCGTTCAGCCTTCACTGGGAGCTCATAGCTGATCGTTTTACACACACTGTGAATTATTTTTAGGGTGAGCGAAGGGAAATTTTGAAATAATTGTAAAAATAATTTGGTCCGTAACGTTATCGGACACCTCCGGACACGAAATTGAGGTTGTTTCCATGGAAGGTGAAACACTCAATAAACGATTTACAAGATATTTTAAAGGAAATATGATTGCCCAAGGTGCGATATGGAGGCATTTCTCTGACATGTTTTCTACACTATTCTCCTTTTATCACAAAAACAAAGCAAAAAAATAATCTGAAATTCACAGAATCGTATCATTATAAGATGTGCTACCCTTGCACATGTGCACTTCACTTCATGAAGTGGTTCTGAAATCTTCTGCGCATACAAAATGTATATTCCTCTAAATGCATCAAAAATTCGTTTTGCAGATTTGGCGGCGGTCGTCACAGGATCAAAGACCCAAATGCGTCAAATATTCTATTGTGCTATTAATGAACGCGACTGGTGTAGGAATAAATTATTTCTCGTGCCGACTCCAGTTCTAACACCTTTCTGGTTGTGTCAACTGAAGCATGAATACACAGCTCATATATCATGAATAGACTCTATGAGCTTGACAATACAGAATTTCAGCGAAATGGGCAAAGCGCCCTCTTCGCTTTGCCCGCTCACAACCAGCTGCCGAGCAACATGGAATGTCGTTTGATGTAGGAATGTGAGGAGCGTACAAAACATCGTAACAATCTATATATATATATATATGAAGGAGACTTGGCTTTCGATGGATGACAATTGGAGCAGAAATAGATTGAAAGTAGTTCATTGCATACCTGAGCTATTTTTGTGCCACGTGTGGGATTTTTTTCACTAGTAATGCACATTAAAGGGTTACTAAATTAGAAAAATGAATTCCTACTAATCTATGTAAAATTATCCACTTAAAACAAATTTCAAATTTGTTTGACGCACTAGTGTCTCATTTTGACGAAAATTTGAAAAAAACGCACACCTCCAGTAGCGTCAGAAAAGTCAACATGTCATAAATGCCAACGGCGTAAATAAAATATTTCATTCACGCCGTTCAAAGAATACGTTACCAATGGGAACCCCAAAGCTTGTCCGTGGTTTGTCCCAGAAGCAACAACTAAAAGATTCAAAGTGAATTCCATCCACTGAATATGAATGACAAGATACAGGTGAATGCAATAACGCGTTACTACGCAGCTAGGGGGGAAGGTTGTGAATACATTACGAAAATGGTCTATCGTTGACTTCCGTACACGTCGTTGGCTTTTATGGCATTTTGACTTTTCTGACGTCACTGGAGGTGTGCGGGTTTGTTTTTTTTCAAATCTTCGTCAAAATGAGACTTTATTGCGGCAAACAAATGTTAAATGCGTTTTCAGTGGATAATTCTACAAAGACTAGTGGAAACTTATTTTTCTAATTTAGTAACCCTTTAATCTCATATAGCACCGGTTTCTATGGGACATAGAGGGTTAAAATTGCGTTTTGTGCCACCTGTCTTGATTATCAATTTTTATGTAGAATGTGAATCTTCGAATCATGATTGAGGAAAAGGGTGCTTGCAGCACGTGATGATTACGCATGCTTTGAAATTCAGTTTGCGTCTTGACCCTGAGATTATGATTATTTTTTGTTCATTTAATTTATTTATTTCCACATTCAAATTCAACAATGTGAAATAATAACAATGTAAAAAGCAAATGTAACCCGAAACAAACATAACATTCAAGTACAGGCAGTACAAAACGAACATAAGGTATGAAAGAGAGGTTGAAAGCAGAATGCAAGTTGGTGATAATGCTTTTGGCATCTTAAAGGGTTACTCAATTAGAAAAAAAAGTTCTCACTAATCTATGTAAAATTATCCACTTAAAACAAATTTCACATTTGTTGCCGCAATAAAGTTTCATTTTTACGAAAATTAAAAATAAAACACCTCCAGTGACGTCAGAAAAGTAAAAATGCCATGAATGCAACTGGAGGTGTGCATTTTTTTTTTTAATTTTCGTCAAAATGAGAATTTATTGCGGCAAACAAATGTGAAATTCGTTTTCAGGGGATAATTTTACATAGATTTGTGGGAACTTATTTTTCTAAATTAGTAACCCTTTAAGAACATTCATATTTTGACCTCTTTCAAAAACGGCTAGTTATCCAAAGTGTCCCTTGGGCTTTTTTTTTTTGGTTGTCAGCTAAATTGCATTATTCCTTTTGCAAATTAATGAAAGGAAAGCATATCATCGACCACGTGCAAACTTGTTTCAATTTTCAACTTCTCACGCTCTATCCGTTTATTTTTTTTTCTGCACTTTCCTCCTAATTCTAATATCTAAATTAATGAATTTAATTTTCCTCCCTCCTCTCTGCCAATCTTGACAACTCTGTTTTTATCTCTTAATCCTTACTTCGCCAGATAAAATACTGCTCAATGCGATGTGTGTGCATTATAGGTGACAAAATGCACACCTGGCAGGCATAAAGAAAAAAAAAACAATCGTCAGATAAAAGAATCTAAGATATTTGAATGAATGATTCCACACGGGCCTGTGTCATTCCTAAAACCCTTCCTGTACTATATGCAATGCTAATTTATGGGATTTGTGTGAATGAATGGTGAAAAATACACACGTGAGCAACAAGAGCAATAACAAATGAGAAAGAACATACATCATTAAATGTGTCATTACTATCAAAGTACACACAGTTCTCTTGATGAATTAGATATTGATTAGTGCATTAATTCCAAACCTTGGTTCTGGACGTATCAATTGACTCAGTTAGCATGCATGACTTGAACGCCATGAATAGACTCCATGATAAAGCTTTGCGCAAGCTCGGGTGGCTTTGTGATTTATTTTGTTTTGTTTTTTTGTTTTGTCAAAGCGCCCTCTCAGCTTACATGTAGCCAGCGTTGAAACACCCACCTGCACTGCGGAACAGGGGAAGGGGGGGGGGGGGGGGGGGGCTTTCACGCTTATAGAGAATCGTATGAAATGATTGAGCAGATGTACAAGAAATGGAATTCAATGGCTACCAACTGGAGCAGAAGTAAACTATTAATGGCTGTTTTTTTTTCTAACGTGCATGTACTATTGCATCTATATCAATTAAATGAGTGAGCTCATACATGTACGTCGGAGTACTCCACACACTTGCGTGCTTACAATAACTTTTGAATAGGTATCCTTAAGTAGGGCTATGTCCGTCTTGACCATATTTATATAAAGGAGAATATATAGATGTGGTAGAGTCTTCGTCTCATCTGCGTATAAGCTGCTATCGTCTTCCTTCCCCTCGGCTTCTTTCCCCTTCCTCCTTCTGTCCCGCGATCCCTTTTTAGTACCGTATTATTACTTTCATGATATTGTGGGGGGGGGGGGGGGGGGTTTCTCCATGGCATTTATTTTGGATTTTGGTATTGTTCTTTCACCGACTGACTATATGCCACTTTACACCTCTTACGTCAGATTCGCTTCTACCGTGCCTTTCTGTACTTAGATCATTATGCATCCCTGAAACCCATTATTTATTAGACTTCGTAATCGTATTACTGCGTAGAATTTGCAGATAACTCTTATTTATGAACGACATGCTTATTTCAATAGCTGCTCTACCCCCCCCCCCAAAAAAAAAAAAAAAAAAAAAAAACACACACATTTCCTATGTAAATATATATTTCTCTACCCCCCCCCTCTCTCTCTCTCTCTCTCTCTCTCTCTCACTCTCTCTCTCCCTCTCCCTCCCTCTCTCTCTCTCTCTCTCTCTCTCTCTCTCTCTCGGTCTTTCTCTTTCTCTCTCCATGTCTTTCTCTTCAACCTCTCTTCAAACGTATCACCCCTCCTCGCTCTCTCCCTTTATAATTATATATATTTCTTTCTCCCCTACCCCATCCTCCCCCCCCCCTCTCTCTCTCTCTCTCTCTCTCTCTCTCTCTCTCTCTGTCTCTGTCTCTCTCTCTCTCTCTCTCTCTCTCTCTCTCTCTCTCTCTCTCTTCTGCTCTCTCCCCCATCTTCCCTTGCTTTTTCTTTATTTCGCAATCAACTTTTACACATCAAACAGGCTGGACAGAAAAAAAAAAACCGGTACAGGCATATCGACCATTTATCAGTACCACATAGACAACACGTGAATGTAAACACGAATTGTACCTGCTCCCGGAGCACAGAGAGTAGCACTTAATGTAATAATCTCAATTAACATCGAATTACACTGTACTATCCAGATGGGTGAAGGCAGGTGCTTGTATTGAATCAATTTCATACAGCGTAGATTTTTTTTTTCTCAGAAAAATTAGGAGAATGGGAAAACCCTGCAAAACAGTCCACATTATCGACTCGTTTGTATTATGAGGGTGAGATGAACCTAGATGCATACTTTCAAATTATTTTTTTTTACACTGTCCTAACAATAAGCGCACAATGTATATCATGCATTAGCATAATGTACAGGCTCAAATAAGTGAGAGTTATGATGTCATCGCATGCTTCCTGACAGAGGCATACACCGTGTATATTGTATATCGCCATCGGCTGACTGTCAGGTTCTGGATGGTGTGTGTGTGTGTGTGTGTGTATATATATATATGTGTGTGGGGGGGTGTGCGTGTGTGTGTGTGTGTGTGTGTGTGTGTGTGTGCGTGAGGGGTGGGGTGGGGTGGGGGGAGTTTCATATACGATTACACAAAAACTTACTCACACATGCATCTAAACGTACACCTAAAGCTGAGGAGAGAGAAGACACTGGCAAAGTGAGGGAGAGAAAGTGTGTGGGAGGATATGGCATGTATGGGGTGGGGGGTGATGGAAACGATGGATAGGAAGAGACATGCAGACAGGCGTGGAGAGAGAAAGATACAAAGAGAAAGAAAAAAGGAGAGATAGGGAAGGGCGCACATATAAATATATAAACCGATTCAGAAGAGTAAG